>JAUMHR010000048.1:1925337-1940900 GCA_032361145.1 Enteromius fasciolatus | reverse complement strand
CTTTATTTGATTTTTATGAATTTTTACAGATTTTCTGGTAACAGAAATCTTTTATGGTTTTAGTTTAAGTTTTAGTTAACTATAATCTATAATATTGATGGCTGTGTGTATATATATATATATATATATATATATATATTACATTATAGGCTACTTTTTTTTCTTTTCTTTTTTTTTGCATAAATTATGTGGACCTGGCATTCTCTCACTTTCTCTACCAGAGAGTGACTCAACACAAACACATTACTCTCTGAGGAAGCATATGGGTTTGAAATCAGTGTTTAGGTTTCTGACGTCTTTATTTTTTTTTTTTTCATGTCCAGAATTCTGAGTGGCATTTAATTTATTCTATGATCTGTATCATTAGTGTTGAACTTTTAATGTTCAAGACAACTCAAAACATGCTTTTTGTTCACATTAAATCTTGAGTGTGTGTTATTCTATTTATTCTCACAACAAAGCGCACAACATACTTTCTAAATATCATTAACAAGTCTTTAATATAAAGTAAAATATCTTCAAGTTATTAAAAAAAACAACAACTAATAATTAAAGTTTGATGATAATCATTATCTATTATAAATATTGACAAGACAGGTAAAAATATCACTTTACCAAAACCCTCACACCTGATATTTGGTGCATTCTTATGGCAGCAAAGCACACACCTCAAAAGAGAAAAAGACAAAAGTAGCTCAAATAACATAAAAGAAGTGATGGACTGCCATTCTCCTTCCCGTGGGATTCCTGAGGGACTTGTGGGAAACCACCATGTGAATGTAAAAAGAAAAAAAAAGAGGATAAATCTCTTAAGTGGAAACACATCCTCAAGTTCTTAAGATCATGCCGGCTTAAGCCAAACATTAGATAGACCTGTGTTAATCTTCCAAGACTAAAAATATGTTTAACTTATGTTTAGTCTTAATAGCACTTTACCCATATGTCATTACTATAAAGAATCTTGATGATTTCTTCAATTAAAAAGTCCTGAAATACTTATTTTTTTAATACACTGCAGGTTTCAAATTTCCCCTGTGACACTGGATTTATATTTGGAATTGTGACTAGCGTGCCAATGACATCATAAAAATATGGTTAATATGAAAAACACTTTATATAACAAGTAGGCAATTTGGTGTGGCAAATGCGTTAGTATTAAGTCTTGTATATTGGCTTAGTCAAACATTAATTTGAGAATATTCCATCACATCTGAAATCCTCAGCAAAATCTGCCTTGTAGTTTCGAGAAACACATGGGATATTTTGTTCCACCTTTAGAAGTGGCATGCATATTTCATGTCTGGAAGGCTTTCAGAAGTAGCCATTCATTGTTCCTGTCAGAGAAGTATGTTTTCAACAATACTTACAGCAACTGTAACCAGGCACATATGTGGATTTTCTGCGCAGAGGTCGGATTACAAGCACATGTTGTTTTTGCTGAGTACCTTACAGTGTGTGTTCTCTGTGGTGTTCTTTTCTGGGTGAAAGTTCTGTTTTCTTTTGTCTGGCAGGCACAGTAATGTCTGTTTCCATGTCTGACATCATTTTCAAAGTGAAGATTCTTGGAAAGATTGTTCCTTGTAGTCCCCAAATGCTTCATAGTAACAGTGCCACCCAGAGACATCTAATCACCCAGAGTACAAGTGCTTTAAGCGGAAGATAATATGACTCTGTGGTTGTTGACATATTCAGGGAGGAAAAATCTATGATGTTGCCCTAAAATGAAATAAATAAATTAACACGTAGGCGACATGTTTTCTGATTTCATCAATGAGATAAACATCTATCAACGCACAGGTGACTATGGTGTTATAAAAAAAAATCACGAGTGTATCACGAGTTACTGTAATTAATACTTCTCTTATATGAATGTTTTAATTTTTTTGATGACTGGTTGTTTTTCGCTCATGCCGTGTGGCTCCAGTGCTGTAGATGGCGCTGTCGCTCTCTCAGGACACTCTCGCACTGCAGCAGAAGTAGAAACTGTACACGGCAAATCATGTAGCAGCGCCTCTGATAAACTAAGGTAGTTTATTAGCATTCCCTTCATATTATGTGCTTATTGTGTCAGTATATTAAATCTACTTTAGTGTTAGTACTAGGTGGTATTGCTTAAAAAGTAAATTTTGACTAATGTTCTGTGTTTTGTTTGCTAATACGGCAACGTCATCTGCTTGTAAACAGTACAGAAAACACTGAAATAAAAGCTGTTAAAGGCAATAAATGTCGTATATTAACACCTCGCAGCACGATGAATTAGCGAGTTTTCTTAGTATAACAATATTACTGCTATTTGCTAAATAAGGTTAGGCCATATCAACAAACGGCGGAGCTTATATAGATTAACGTTACCGTTGTTTGTTTGTAATATCTATATTATAATTAAAAGCTTGTGGTGTTTATGTCTTACACAGTTAAAGTAAGTAGAACGGGTGGAAACTGTCAAAATGAATCGACCAAAGCCAACAAGCATTAGGCGACCTAGTAACACCAAAACATCAGGTAAGATTTTAGCTGTGATTATGGCAAATAGATGAGTTAACCCTGTATACGCCTCAAACCCGTTTTTGTCATCCTGTGATGTCCCTCAGGTCACCCACCTCCAGGAGATTTCATAGCTCTTGGAGCGAAGAGTCAGAGCAGTGAGCCGAAAGCAAACCCAACTCTCTTGAAGCCAGCATCCACCGGTTTGCCCCCAGACCGCAAGAGAGAGGCGCCTTCATCGCTTCCCTCTTCCTCCAGCCTGTCCAGTCTTTCCAAACGGCCCAAGCACTCTTCTACTCCACCCAGTGCCCTCTCACGCCTCGCTGAGGTGGCTGCTGTTGACAAAAGATCGATATCCCCTTCCATTAAAGAGCCATCTGTCATTCCTATTGAAGGTGAGATTAGCAAGCATTTAATCACAGGAAACTTTTGTGCAATTTAAGGATTTCTATTACCTGTATTTTAAAAATTCACTCCATAACCAGCCCTTGCAAGCTCATGTTCAAAATCCAACCTACATTTTCAAAACATTGACTTACAGGTTATGTTTTATACCGAAACATAGAGCCATGCATGCAGCTTGTTAGCACTTCAGCAGTATCATTTAACCAGGTTTAAAAAACAATAGAAGTAATGGTCACACTTTATTATAAGGTCTACATCTCACTATTAACGCAATAAACTCCTAATTTGCTACTTATGAATAATCAGTAAGGTAACTGTAAAGTTTAGGTATTAAGTAGAAATAGAGATGTAGAATATGGTCATGCAGAATATGTGCTTTATAAATACTAATATACAGCCAATATGTTAACAATAGGCATGCTTACAGTCGACTGAAGAATTGGTCTTTATGCCAATGTATCACTGAAGTAATTCTAAATTGAAGTGGGTCGAAAAACGCTCTTTAAGTTCAACTAATTGCATTTAATAGAAATAAAATTAAATTAAAAGTTTGAATTTAGTTTCCAATAACATGCAGTTATATTGCATTTAACTGTCTAGTATATTGTTTTTTAATAGTAAGTACTATTTTGTTTTTATTTTAAAAAAAAAATTTTAAGTAAAAATCAACACCTTAAACTCTATTGCATATATTCAAACTATATTAAACATTATCAGAACATATGTTTTTTAGTTCTGTCTGTTTAGACACTTCAGGCAATTTAATTAAAAAACGATTTACACTTAATGTTTCCAAGACTGGCGTTTTGTCCCATTTGATGTGCATGAGTCCAATCCATTGTTCATATTTTCATAGACCTTGTTTGTACACATTCAAAAAATATGTGATTGACTGTTTTTTTTAGTGTCACCTGCTGTGCTCCTGGATGAGATTGAGGCAGCGGAGGCCGAGGGTAATGATGACCGCATCGAGGGTGTGCTCTGCGGAGCTGTCAAACAACTGAAGTTGAACCGAGCCAAGCCTGACATGACGCTCTACCTCAGCCTCATGTTTCTCGCCAAAATCAAACCCAACGTCTTTGCCACAGAGGGTGTGATAGAGGTACACAGAGACACCTGTGCTCTAATATTTGAGTTTATTGTTTCTGCTGGTGACCGCTTATTATATTAAATGTCTTTGTTCAGGCTCTCTGCAGTTTGCTCCGCCGTGATGCCTCAATCAACTTTAAGGCCAAGGGGAACAACCTGGTGTCTGTGCTCGCCTGTAACCTATTGATGGCTGCCTACGAGGAGGATGAAAACTGGCCTGAGATATTCGTCAAAGTAAAAGATCAAGCTGTCCAGCTTTCTGATCTCACAGTCGTCATGATACTGATACACAGTCATTGTGGTGTTTCTCAGGTCTACATTGAGGACTCTCTCGGTGAACGTATCTGGGTGGACAGCTCACACTGTAAAACTTTTGTTGATAACATCCAAACTGCCTTCACAACCAAGATGCCACCCAAGAGTATGCTGCTCCAGACGGAAACTGGGCGATCAGGGGGAGACCTCAGTGCAGGTTGGTGGTCCGAGACTATTCTCAGTCATGGAGAGAAATGTATGCGTTAGTAAAATATAGAAGAACTGACAGAAGATGCTGTGTTTTAGGGAACAGCCCTCACCCTTCCACTCCAGATGAAGATGAAGGTCAGACTGAGCTTTTAATCGCTGAGGAGAAGTTGAGTCCAGAGGATGATGGACAGGTCATGCCCAGGTAAGGAAGCAGATATATTCCAAAAGATATACCAGTTTTTAATTGTATGAAATAAATAGAATTAAAAACTTGATGTAATATTTAAATAAATGTATTGATATACAGTTTTTGCAACATTCACACCAGACACACATGCAGGGGCGTAGCACCAAATTCTGGGCCCTATGCACAAGCAGTGGCCATGGCCCCGTAAGCTCGAGGTTCACAACTACCTACAGCTAACCTTACTACTAATCTAAGAACTCTTATACAGTATGTATGTTCACAAGTTAGCTTTCCTACTAATATGACAGCCTATCCTCATGAACCTATATGACATTGAGCCAACAAAGTTAGACTATTATAGTCCAATAACAAATATTAATTTAATTTTCGAATTAGTATACTATTGAAATGGTGTAGGCTATGCAAACAAGGCATCATGTCATTTCTGGTTTTGTGTTGTGCTGTTGCGTTATTAGCACTGATAATCGCGGTGGTATCAAAGTGTTTTGTTACCACAGCAGGAGTTTATTTGTAGACTATTTGCTCTCACATTTTGGGCTCACCTTTCTTGGGAAAGAAGTCTGTTAGCAGTTGCTTTTGCCTTTTTTTTTATCCCTTTCTTGCCTCTCTTTTATATTCTGATAACTGGATTTAGCTTTCTTAGACATCATCTTCCATAGCACAGTTATGCACCGCCGTCTGCCGCTTCAGCAGAAAGAAAGCTATTTTAAATTCACCTACTGTAGTCAAAAAGCCCGGTGAAGATAGACTAAACCATTTCGTGCAAGGGAGAGGGTGCCTGTCCTTAGATACACTATATGTACTTGGACACCATTTAATACATCAATCAACTGATGCATTTACCCAAAATATTATCAGCTATAAAATAATATTTAAAGGAAAATTAAATTTCACTCTTCAGGGGCCCTCCCCCACTTGGGGCCCTGGTAATTTAGTCCCACTCTTTACCCAACTACGACGCCCGTGCACACGTGTCTGGTGTCATATATATATATCATTTTATTTTCTTTTTTTAATGAAAATTCAGGAGTGAAAAGTTTTCTATTTCAAATCAGTGCTGTTCTTGTAAACTTTTTATTCATCAAAAAATGTCCAAAAGATGTCTTGGTTTCCACAACAAAATATTATGAAGCACATCTTTTTACAGCTTTGATAATGATAATCATAAGATTAATTTCTTGAGCATCATATGATATTATCACAGGAGTAAATTACTTTTTAGAATATATGATTAGTTATTTTAGATTATAATATTTCACAATATTACATTTTACTGTATATTAATAATCACCTTTGTGAGCATATGAGACTAAAATTCTTACAGATTTTAAACGTTTAAACAGTAGTGTATATGTAACAATGAATATTATTTTGAATTTGTATGTATGTATGTGTATATATATGTCTTAGATATGAAAATTAATTTACTCATCCTTGAGTAGTGTCTTTTTTTAAATATGAATTTATTTGTTTTGCCGAACACAAAGGAAGATATTTTGAGAAAAGTTTGTAGTCAGGCTGTTTTGGGTCACCACTGATGACACAAATGATGACAATGTTCATTTTTGGGTGAACTACTCCTTTAAGTAGTCTGTTAGATTTTGCATGCGGTATTGAAATTGATGTTGAGAATACTAAAATGTCTTCGGCTTCAGGTACGACGAGCTGGCTGAAAGTGTGGAGGAGTATGTTTTGGACGTCTTGAGGGACCAGCTGAACCGTCGCCAGCCCATGGATAACGTGTCCAGAAACCTTCTGCGCCTTCTCACAGCCACCTGTGGTTACAAAGAGGTCCGGCTGATGGCTGTGCAGAGACTTGAGATGTGGTTACAGAATCCTAAGGTACAAAAATGTTGACAAAAGAGGGGAAGCGTCATTGTCTGAAAACATGAAACCACATACCTAAAGTTTTCTCTCTGTTTGGTGATTTTCCAGCTGACTCGGCCAGCACAGGATCTTCTGATGTCGTTGTGCATGAACTGTAATACACACGGCTCAGATGACATGGAGGTCATCTCAAACCTGATTAAGATCCGCCTCAAACCTAAGGTTCTCCTCAACCACTACATGCTGTGTGTCAGGTCAGCATTACTCCTTCAGACCTGAGGTCTCACTTTATACTCTGCGATTAGTAAGTCAGTACTGTGAAGCTGAAGCACTTTATTTTTTTCTTGTTTCTCATCTTCTGCAGGGAGCTTTTGAATGCTCATCGAGATAATTTGGGTACTATGGTGAAGTTTGTGATCTTTAACGAGCTGTCAAATGCCAGAAATCCCAATAATATGCAAGTGCTCCATACAGTTCTGCAACATAGCCCAGAGCAGGCACCGAAGGTGAATGTTCAACCAACCTTATTGCCTTCATCCACATGAACAAATCATAGATTTTCTGTCACGTGTACAAATGACTGTAACTTTTGCTAAATTATTCCCAACTCGAAGTACTTGCCGTCTACCCTGTGTATTATTTACATGAAGTAGAGGCTCGAGAATTTGAATAACATTTCTTTTGTTTCTGTTTCAGTTTCTGGCCATGGTTTTCCAGGACTTGCTGACCAATAAGGACGATTACCTGCGGGCCTCACGCGCCTTGCTCAGGGAAATCATTAAACAGACCAAACATGAGATCAACTTCCAGTCTTTCTGTTTAGGCCTCATGCAGGAGAGGAAAGAGGCCAGTTATGTGGACATGGAGTTTAAAGTAAGGGCTATATAGCTGTGTTTATTATTATACTTGATGCTTTGCCTGTACGTAATTTATTTTGTTTGTTTCTGTCTCAGGAGCGTTTTGTCATCCAAGTGACAGATCTCTTGACGGTGTCTATGATGCTTGGGATCACGGCTCAGGTCAAAGAGGCCGGCATTGCCTGGGACAAAGGAGAGAAGAAAAGTAAGAGGTTTTTGTTTTCTCTCTGTGCATCATATATCCAAAATTAAAAACTCTGTATATGCTAATGAGAATGCATGTGCACTTCAGATCTGGAGGCGCTGAGATCCTTTCAAAACCAGATCGCTGCCATCCAGAGAGATGCTGTGTGGTGGCTGCACTCTGTTGTTCCCACCATCAGTAAAGTTGGCCCTAAGGACTATGTGCACTGGTATGAATCAGACCGATGGCATTATTGTCAACTAAAACTAATGATTTTAAATATTATAAAGCTTAAAAAAAAACAAATGAAACATACCGAAACAGGTGAACAATATTATTAGACATTATAGGACTAATTTAAAGAGGACAGTATCGTAATGTCTAATTTAAAATAATATATTGCGCCAAAAACACAATTTATTCGATATTTACTGACCATTTAAAACTCTTGTTGGACCCTCAAACATGAATCTAGCACTTTCTGCTTGTAAGACTATGTGAACACCTTTACATATAGCAGATTGTTATTTCACTGATTATTTCATTATGTTTCAACAGTCTACACAAAGTGCTTTTTACAGAGCAGCCTGAGACCTATTACAAGTGGGACAACTGGCCACCTGAGAGTGACAGAAAGTGAGATATAAACATCTTACGGAGAGAATTTGTTTTCTACATTCATTTAACAGATGCTAAAGCGTCTCTCTTGTTTGTTAGTTTCTTTCTTCGCCTGTGCTCAGAGGTTCCTCTACTGGAGGACACGCTGATGCGCATCTTGGTGATTGGTCTGTCCCGAGATCTTCCCTTGGGCCCAGCTGATGCCATGGAGCTGGCCGATCACCTGGTGAAGAGAGCTGCAGGAGTTCAGTCTGATGGTGATGGTTAGACGCTTATTTTAATGATTAAATATAGAAGTGGTCTGTTTTTAACATCTCATGAACTGCAGATTTGGAAGTGTTGCGAGTCGAGAGGATCCAACTGATTGATGCTGTGCTGAACCTGTGCACTTACCATCACCCAGAGAACATCCAGCTGCCTGCAGGGTACGACCTTTACCTTTCACCGAGTTTCATTTCTGTTTTATTATTCATCAGCTTTAAATTGCCAAATAACTACTGGGTGTCATGGACTATTTGCATTGAAATTTTAAGCCACATTATGGTCTGTCTACTCCTTGCATCTGGTACTCTATTTGCGGGCTGTTTATTCCTCAGAGAGGTGAACTTCTTTATTAAATGTTCCATTTCAGCTATCAACCTCCAAATCTGGCCATATCCACTCTTTACTGGAAGGCCTGGCTGCTGCTGCTTGTGGTCGCAGCGTTCAACCCACAGAAAATTGGTGAGGCCAGATATGATGCAATACTTGCGTTTCTTAATAACATCTTATTAGAATGCCATTATATCGCTGTTGCTGATGGTTTCAGGTTTGGCAGCATGGGACGGTTACCCCACTCTGAAAATGCTCATGGAGATGGTTATGACAAAGTAAGTGTTCTGCGTATTGTTGAAATGTGGCTTTATGTGTATATCAGCACCTGACGCTTTCTTTTGCCCTCTTCTTAGTAACTACTCCTACCCTCCGTGCACGGTGGCAGATGAGGAGACCAAAACTGAGATGATCAACCGGGAGCTGCAGATCTCTCAAAAGGAGAGGCAGGAGATCCTGGCCTTTGAGAGCCATCTGGCAGCTGCCTCCACCAAACAGACCATAACCGAGAGCAACAGTCTCCTGCTGTCCCAGCTCACCAGCCTAGACCCCAAGTATGACTTCCTGTGTGTTCGTGTAGTGATAATCCAGCATTTGCATTAATACAAAGTGTCTTCAAAAGAGAAGCAAAGCAAGTTATCTAAGTAGTAAAAGTCAATCTCCTTAATATATTCAATACAGGTTTATTAGACAGCTAGGTTAGGATGTTTATAAAGATATACTCAGTCTTTTATTCTGTTCTCAGGGGTCCCCCTCGTAGACCACCGCCTCATGTCCTGGATCAAGTAAAGAGTCTGAACCAGTCTCTGCGTCTGGGCCATCTTCTCTGTCGCAGCCGCAACCCTGACTTCTTGCTCAATATTATCCAGAGACAGGTACACACTCTTATATACTAGCAGAGCTGTTCTTTTTACGAAGAGCCATGTTTAAGAAACTTTCTAATTGTTCCCCCATCCAGGCTTCCTCTCAGTCCATGCCGTGGCTGGCTGATCTCGTCCAGTCTAGTGAGGGGTCCTTGGATGTGCTGCCCGTTCAGTGCCTGTGTGAATTCCTTCTCCACGACGCAGCTGATGACTCTTCCTCTATTGATGATGAGGAGGAAGGAGAGAGCAAAGAGCAGCGAGTGAAGAAAAGACAGGTTACACATTGGTGTTGTCTTTGTTAAACATTTAGGTTCTCCTTAAGTCATCTTGTAATGTTAGTCAAGGAATCTTAAACCAAGTTTTATATGACCATCTTTTTCAAATCCTTATTGTAGTGATTTACAGTGAGGGTTAGGTTGGTCCAAAATGCTATTTATATATATATGTGATAAATAATATACAGATTTCTTTTAGAATGGAATGCAGGAATAAGGAATTATTCACAGGAATAAATTAGTTAAAAAAATACATTATAATAATATTTCACAGTATTACAGTTTTTACTGTAGTTTTTGGTTTTCTCCTTGTCTTTCCCTTGTCAGAGGCAGCAGAAACAGCGACAGCTTCTTGGACGGCTCCAGGACCTGCTTCTGGGACCTAAGGCTGATGAACAGACCACGTGTGAAGTCTTGGACTACTTTTTGCGGCGTCTCAGTTCTTCTCAGGTGGCCTCTAGAGTTCTGGCCATGAAGGTGCGGAGTTAAATCACCATCCACCAGTGATTAATTCATTTAGAAAGTATAATAAGATGGATGTTGTGATGCGTGTGTCAGGGTTTGTCTCTGGTGCTGACTGAGGGAGCATTAAAAGATGGAGAGGAGAGGGATCAGCTCATGGAGGAGGACTCCAGGGATGCTGAGTTACTGCCAGGCTACCAATGGCTCCTTCAGGACCTCCCCAAACTGCCTCTGTTTGAAAGTGTAAGAGGCTTGACGTCCAGCGCCTTGCAGCAGGTCGGTGCACTAACGCAAGTACACGATTATCAATATCTGTAACTTCCTCAGCTTATTGTGCTTTTGTGGTTTTCCATTTCAGGCCATTCACATGGAGACTGATCCTCAGACCATCAGCGCATACCTGATTTACCTGTCCCAGCATGCACCGGTGGAGGAGCAGTCACTCCACAATGACCTGGCCTTGGTTAGTCTAAATCTACAGCCTGCTTTAAATAAGCTCTAGTATGCCCTTTCCCTTCTCTCACGCCTTGTCTTTTGTGTCTTCTCAGGATGTGGCTCGTCTAATAGTGGAACGCTCCACTATAATGAACTGCCTCTTTTCCAAGCACTCCTGCAGGCCCGAGTCTGATGCCGTTCTCTCCGCTCTTATCTTTATCTTCTCCACCTATATCCGTCGAATGAGAAAGACAAAAGAGGGAGAGGACCTCTATAGCTGGGTACTAATAAACTGAACTGAAAATTCTGTGTAAATTTTGAGATTACTGCTTGTGCACATGAATAAAGACCAAACGTTAAATCTCGCAGTCGGAGTCTCAGGATCAAGTGTTTCTGCGGTGGACCACAGGAGAAACGGCCACCATGCACATCTTAGTGGTCCATGCTATGGTCATCCTGCTCACACTGGGTTCTCCTAAAGGTAAGTATCTCCTCGGTTGCAGTGTTTGGTGGTTAATTTTGCCCTTGCCTACAGCTAGTGTGCTTGTTACTGTTTTTTAGGGGAAAGCGAGTTCTACACATTGCTGGATATCTGGTTTCCTGATAAAAAGCCCCTTCCCACTGCGTTCCTGGTTGACACGTCTGAGGAAGCCCTTCTGTTGCCTGATTGGCTGAAGTTAAGAATGATCCGATCTGAAGTCTCCCGATTGGTCGATGCAGGTATTGTATTTAGAAATCAGGATTTCAGAAATCATTTGCTGTGTTTTTGCTGATTTTTTTCAGTACTTTTGGCATCAACCGCATGTGAACAGAAGCAATGTACACTGCAGTTTAAAAGTTTGGTGTCGGTGAAAAGTGTCTTATGCTCACCAAGTCTGCATTTAATTTAAAAATAATTTAATAAAAAAAATACATTCAAAGCGAATACTTAATTTTGCGGAATAATTACTCCAGTCTTTAGTGTCAAATGGTCTTTCAGAAATCTTTCAGTTATGCTAATTTGCTGCACAAAAACATTTTTTATAATTAATATTGAAAACAATTGTGCTGCTTAATTTTTTTGTAGAAACTGATAAATATTTTTCTGTATTTTTTTATATTTTTTAGAAAGTTTTAAGAAAAAAAGTTTGAAATCTTTTGTAACTTTACTACAATTATTTGTTTTTATTTTAACAAGTATTAATAATAGTAAAAAAAAAAGCTTAGTGTTTTCAAACCCTTAACTTCAGTGTAATTAAGTAATAAATAATTATATATATATATTTATTTATTTATTTTTTGGTCATTTTCAGCCTTACAGGATCTGGAGCCCCAGCAGCTGCTGTTGTTCGTCCAGTCCTTCGGGATCCCTGTCTCCAGCATGAGCAAACTGCTACAATATCTAGACCAGGCTGTGTCCCATGATCCTCAAACACTGGAGCAGAATATCATGGACAAGAGTGAGGATCTTTAATTTGTCATACTCTGTTCTCAGGTGTTTGAGTGTTTAAATGAACACTAACATCATGGATATATCTGCCTGCTAGACTACATGGCTCATCTAGTGGAGGTCCAGCATGAGAGAGGAGCCACCGGTGGACACACGTTTCACAGTTTACTCAGCGCTTCTATTCCTCCACGCAGAGGTCAGGATCTAATGCCCCACACCGGGGGTTCTGTCAGCACTGATTAATGTGCTGGTGCTGTTTTAAATTCTTTACTAATGAGTCCTTTGCTGATCTGATGTGTTACAGACAGCTCGGAGGTGAGCAGGGCTAAGGTTACTGTTGAAACCCCCCATGGCTCTGTAAAGATGAGAACTGTGAACCAGGTGCCTGTGATCGGCCCAGAGGATGATCTCGCTGGGATTCTGCTACAGGTGCAACATCTCACTTTGTTCTGCCTATGGAACTTTATTAGAGTGCTTCTTTCTCCTGCAAAGATTTAATTCTGTAATGGTTTTATTGATATTATAATATCTTGTCAAAACTGTAGCACAGCAGTTGTGGTCAGTCTGTTTGGCATGCTGCATGTCCAGATCACTGCGTCTTATTGGATTGTGATTAAAACGGTGAAATTAGATCAGATTTACAGGAAAGGCTAGTTCACCCAAAAATGGTCGTTTGCTAACTCTTGTGTCATTCTAAACCCATAAAAATGCCTTCATCTTTAAAGCTGCTGTTACGGACTGCAGCTTTAATACTCACGTAAAGATATTATAATGAATCCTTTTTTATCCCTTTGTTTAAAGTCCATTCCAGTCACTATTTGATTTGGAGTTAATAAATACATTGCGAAAGTAATTCATATGAGCAGATTGGGTTAATCGATTATTTATATGTAATCCATTTATTCATGTACAAACATTAAATAGTGCACATACATAGAAGAAACACCGTATAGCTCAAATGTGGTACATTTAACTCAACCGTGCTTCATGTAAAAGAAGAAATATAATTTTTTCTTTTCAGGTTTGTCATGTTTCAAGAATATTTTACACTGATAAGCTGTTTTAAACCACTAAAACATTTTGGAAACTTTTGTTCCAAATGGTCACACCCCTTAATTTTCTTTTTTTTTTTCCTTTAAGTATATCGGGCTGTTTAATCTGAAATAATACATTAAAAAATATTCGATAATGGATTATTAATAACAATTAAAAATAAAGTAATATTACATTAAATTACACATTACATAAAATTTGTGCTTTAAAGCAATTACTGCATCCAAAATAATATATATTTAAGATTTTTTTATATTTATATTCAGTGTATTTATATATAATATAAAATGATATAATATAAAATGAAGTATAAATTTTAAAACGTGTTTCAAAATATATCCTGAATGCATGTGTATTTATATATACATATAATAAACACAGTACACATACATATATAAACACAAGCTTTTATTTTGGATGCAGATAGTTATGACTAATCATTTGACAGCACAGTTAAAATCAATAATAAAAACATTGATAGAATTTTTTAAAAATATCAATATTATATGATAAAAAATCAAGAAACGTCTCATAATATTAACTGGTGCAGCCGTAGTGTACTTCACAAAATATTATGTATAAATGCTCCATTTAGCTATTGATGGTGTGATGGTGATTGTGACCATTTTGTTTTTGCTGAATTCTTTTTTCTCTGTGTAGCTCTTCCCTCTGAAAGTGGATCCTCGCTGGCCTGCGCCTCCGGTCCGGCCGTTATCATTAGCTCTGCAGCAGACCCTGGCCCAGGAGGTGCTGCGTGCACGACAGGGTCACATCCAGCAGGGTGGTCACGCCGGGCGACTCCTGCAAGCCTTAGCAGCCCATCTAAACTCTGCCCACGCTGGAGCCCTGGTCATGGCAATGCACCACAGCCATACGATCTCTTGCCCTCTACTGCGCCATCTTTACCAGGCACATAACCTACTCATACTCGCTATAGACACTGGTGCTTCCTTTTGCTTGCTCACTCACTCTAATTCCCTTTTGTCTCCTCTAGTGGTCGGTGTGTCAAGACGTTGGCTTCTCATCGCTGTTCTTCAACGCCGTTGTACAGATGTTAACGTGGTTGGAAAACTCAGCGGTTGAGACAGGGCCTCTCCACAGCCTCCTGAAATCTCTGGCAGCTCAGTACTCTCACAAACATCGCATCACAGATGGTGAGTGGCTCTTAACCCTGAATCGTAGCTGTTTCGAGATTCCCAGCACATATTTAAGCTTACAGCGCAGATCTAGCTGAATCAGCAGTTAGTAGAACAGTTTTAGTCCCAGCATGCTTGGCAGGTGTATTGACTGTGTCCTGTGTCATCAGTTCGTACTGGATTTCTGCACTTGGCTGAAGCTCTGGCGTACAGACGGGACTCTGAAGTGGCAGTGAGGGGCATCATCGCTTCTCTTAGAGCTGGAGAAAAATGCAATGCTGAAGCTGAACTCATAAGAAAAGGTATTTTAAGCAGTACTCGAGTTCTTACTTAAATGGAAACATCAAAAGCAATCAGACTCTCCTTCTACTTTTGGAAAAACTTCCTACCTAGTCCGAAAAAAGAGCATTTATTGATCAATTTAATTAATGCCACTCACGATGTCAAAGGCGCATATTCTGTCTTTTTAAGATGAGTCTTCTCAGTCATGAGAAAATGTTGAGGAAAGTATTTTCTTAAATGTAAAGAAGAACTAATGAGAAGACTTAACGAAGGAGTTTCTGTTTCTGGCTGTGTGTAGCACCTGCCACTCTGCACCTAAAATATGCACTTAAAATGAAGTCGACATGAAACAGAAGTATTAACAGATCTTTTCTTCCATATTTTGATACACTCAATTAAATAGACGTCTGACATGATTGTGAGGTCTGATGTTTTGATAGAAAAGCCAAGAGCACAGAAAAGTAACAATACAACATGTATAAATCGTTAACCGGTTCAATAACAGAAAACACAACACAACCTTTTTTCTAATCGTGAAAAAACTTTTTTCAGTCTTTGAAGTTGAATTTACATGTCAAAGATGTTGATTCAGTGAAAGTAGGATATATTAGATGTTACATTTCTTAAAAACTAGCAATATGAGTAAATGTGGGGCAATCCCTGTCTCTGTGTAGCACCTGCAACTCTTAAAATAGACACTGTCTCTTAAGCAGTCACATAATGTTTCAATCTCAGCGTTTATCATCTTTATTGTAAGTTCCGGTCAGCTGCCCTGTTAGAAGATGTGTGAAATACACCTAAAGAACCAGAAAGGGGGTGTATGAAAAATGGTAATAAGAAACTAAATCATGCCTGTTTGAGGCGCAGAAAAACTACACAGCACTTATTTGTGTGTGATGT
>JAUMHR010000048.1:1908104-1922910 GCA_032361145.1 Enteromius fasciolatus | reverse complement strand
ATAATTTAAATATATTTATTTATAACATATGCTGTATGTGTGTGTCTTTATAAATACAAAATAAATATACAGCATATACGCACATAAATATGTAAAATGATGAATCATTTTACAGCACTAATCATATATATAATGTGTATATATAACATATATAATGTTTATTTTATTTTACTTTTTTTTTTTACCTCTAATAATACTGCGGGGTCACAGTCTCGTCTTTTAATTAAATTTTTAATTTTAATGAAATATCAAGTTCATAAAATGTGTGTGTATGTATATACACAACTGTATATGCACACACAATTGTTAAGTCTGGCAAAATTAATAAGGAATTATTATTTTATTCAAGTTTCCATTAAATAAATAAAAATTTCTCTACAAAAATTTCAAACACAGCAAAAGATTTCGAAGTAAAGTATTCTTTCTATTCATCAAAGAATCAAAAACACAAAAATATTATACAGCACAGCTGGTTTTAATTTTGCAGTTAATATTTCTTAAGCAGCAAATCTGCCTATGAGTATGATTTCTGAAGGATCACATGACACTGAATACTATATATTATAATTAATGATGCTAAAAATACAGCTTTGCATCACAAGAATAAAATGCATTCAAAAATATATTCAATAGGAAGCTAGTTAGTATCTTTTAAAATTGTAATAATATTTCACATTATTACAAAATATTTTGTGAAATAAATGAATCCTTCTTGAGCATAAAAGACTTATTTCACAATACATTACCAACTCCAAACATTCGAACAGTGGTGTACATAATGTGCCACTGGTTGGGAGTCATTGTTTTTATTAGTGTATTATTTATTTGGAAACCCTGTGTATTTTCTTGGTTGGTGATGGGTGTGCGCGTTCTTCTTGGCAGCACTGAGTCAAAGAAGCCTGGCTTGTGTTCAGGGCTGTTGGTTGATTGGCTGGAGTTGCTTGACCCTGAGGTGACCTCTGTTTGCTCAGAACTTCAGCAGAAGCTGCTTTTTGCTCAAAACAAGGTAAAATAGCTTCTCCTATCTGATATCACATAAGGGTGTGGCTCCGGGTTTTTTCTGATGAATTATATATTTGAGTGTGCCACAGCAGTTCATTCATTCATCAATACTTCTGGAAGGATTTAAATGAAAGGATTTAATTGCATTTTATGCAGTAACTTTGTCGTTCTCTGTCTCAGGCTAAAAGTGGCGTGAGTGTGGCCCCCTCCTATAGGCCGTACCTGTTGGCCCTCCTCACACACCAGTCCAACTGGAGCACCTTACATCAGTGCATCAGCACTCTGCTCAACAAACACCGAGACCAGAGGTCATTTGCTCATCTCCTCATTAAACACATTCCTCTCTTTCTGCTCTCACATGTCCAGTGTATTTAACTCTGTTTCGTGTGATCTCCAGACTGGACCCAACCTCAGCACTAGACTTCCTGTGGGCCTGCAGTCACATTCCCCGCATTTGGCAGGGGCGGGATCAGAAAACCCCTCAGGTCTGATCACGGTTAATTTGCAAGTGGTTCGAAAGTTTAAAACTCCATGAATTGTATGTTTCTGTAAGTGCGTGTTGGCTGTAAGTGTATTATATGGGGGTTTGTGTGTCTCTGCAGAAGCGCACGGAGCAATTTGTGTTGAAGCTGTCTTCGGAGGAGCTCATAAGCCTGGTGGACCTCATCCTGTCTGAGTCAGAACTGAGCTGCCGTGACTCAGCCACCTCAAAGAGCGCTTTGGACCAGGTCTCCTGTTCTCTTCTCCAGTCACGATTGCCCCTCCTGCACAGCTGTCTCCACTCAGAACTGGACAGTGTCAAGAAAGTCTCAGAGTACCTCACCAGCTGTGTGAAGAAGTGGGGTGACAGGTACATTCTTTGAGTCTGGGAATGACAAAAAAAGAAAAGTAAATAGTCTAGTGGTTAGTACAGAGGTTTTAGAGACATTGCATTTTTGTGGTCATAGGGGAAAGAAAGGTATGAGTCTTGTTGGTGTTGTTTCTCAAGCCCACTATCTGCATATAGGGCCAAAAGTGAAGTATGTTAGGAAGCAGTATCTTAAAGGGCGTTAAGATATGTTTAATACTTTTTGAGTTACAGGTCTACAAACATTGTAGAAAAAAATGTGAAAAATGCTCTTTCTCCAATTTTTGAATTGGCACGTAACGCAAAGGTTGCCAAATTAAACCAAGCCAATCTCTGTGTAAAAGTAACATTATGATGCTGCCATCTTTCTGAAGTCATTTGTAGCCTGCTGTAATTTTAAGGAAAAAATTGCCATTTTGACCCCCCCCTCTGGCTTTCATCAATATACATGTTTATCTTTCTTCAGGATAAATATCAGCCAAATCCAAAATTCGAGCCAGTCATACCTTAAGACTAAAACAATCATATCGAATGTAATTAAATAAGATTTAATTTCAATATGACATCCACACAAAATTAGGGATCAGTAAGATTTTTATGTTCTTTAAAGAAGTCTCCAATGCTTATCAAGCGGCATTTGTTTGATCAGAAATTGTGGAAAAACGAATACAATTTCATGTGAAGGCAAAGCTGAATTTTCAGCATCATTCATTACTCCAGTGTTCAGTGTCACGTGATCCTACAGAAATCTTTCTAATACGCTGATTTGTTATCAACGTTGGAAACAGGTGGCTAATATCTTTAGGTGGCGTTTCAGTTTGAATCAGAATTTAAGCATCAATCAAAGCTCTTCTGTTTCTGTGCTGATCTATCTGTGGAAGAAGTGCATACTAAAGACCCCCAAAACAGCAAGGACAACAGTGTCAGACAGAGGTCGGGTTTGTAAAATGTCACAAACACTCTCCACCGTTACAAAGCAAAAGCACTGAACTTCTTCCTTGAAGGCCCTCTTAAAGAGGCTGATGAATGTATGCGATACCATGCCGTTCCTTTGCTTACATCAGGCACAATAGCAGGAGGAGCTGTAATTAGTTCTTCTGGTGTGAAATAAGAAGCGGCTGAAGTCGTTGAGCGCTGTGATCTTCTTCGAGAGCTCAGTGTAGTATAATGAATGCACGAGGATTAAGGCTCCGGCTCTTCCTTTGGCTTCTGTTGTGAGTCGCAGCTCAGACCGGGGCTGTCAGAGAGATCAGACCGGGGCTCTTTGTGGTGGCAGCCCCCCTTCCTTTCATGAATTTGCCTTTGGTTATTAAACCCCCTTAATGAGGGGGAAAAAACTTTGGACAAGGTCAGACAAAAAAATGACTCCCAGAAATACGATATTTCTAAGTCGAGCTAAGCTGTCTTATGGTCGAGAATGGGCTCGGGTAATGCTGGCATGTAAAGCGTGTGTTTGGTGGGATAAACACACTGTGTTTGTTTGGCATTCTCGCTGTATCTGTTGCTTGTGAGCACAACAGCGGATTAGCAAGCATAAACCACAATTAAGCAACAAAGTTGTCGGTAAGAAGGCCTTCGCTTGATTGGACAAGTAGACAAGGCTGAGTGTTCTTGTGTTTGTAATATAGTCTGTTATTGATACAGGCTGGTTTTTATAGTTGGACCGTTTTAATCTCTCTCTCTTTAATCTTCATAGTCTTTCCTAAATACTTTAGGAAAGTTGACTTTTAATCAAACGATTTTACACCGTATAATAATAATGCTGTATAATAAATGTGATTATTCTTTTAAGGGCTCAAAATGTGTAATATGCATTATTATTATGGCTTTTCTGAAACAGCTGCTAAAACGTAAAAAAGAAAATAAATATTATTGCTTTTTCTTTAGTAAATAATTACAATAATTGTTAAAATGACCAAATATTCCATCAGGTCTTATTAAATTATTATTATTAAAATGCAATATTTATTATTATTATTATTAAAATGCAATATTTAAAGTATAATGGAAAGGTTTTCTGTTATGTTTTTCTCAGTCTAAGAGTTTTTTAAACTGCATTTGGCAGATGCAGTTAAGAAATATTATGTAAAAGTTATTTTCAAGCAATGTTGTTTAAAAACTATTTGAAGTTTGAAGATATTTTAAGTTAAGACGAGCATTAATTATATTGTTATATTTATAGCTAAAATACTGTAATGATAATTAACAAAATACTGTTTTTATAAAATATTATAATATCACTTGATCTGTAATCTCTGATTTAATTGCTTTAAAGAAAAACACTATTTAGTATAACAGTACATACAGTTTTATGTATTCACATTAATTGACTTTTACAAATTAATGTTTTATACCACAGGACCGTTTAAAGTGAACCAGTAAAGCCAAAATGGATACAAAATGATAGAAAACAGAACAAGACCTGACACATTCATGCACATTTTAACCTGAACTCTTGATGCTAAAAGAAAAAAAGTTCATGCTCACGCATCAAGCACTCTTTGTGGACATATTAATCATGCAGCAGCCTCTCCTGTAACCATCTGCGATACAGCTTAGTCACAGCTGTTGTGTGTGTGTTTGCTTCTTGACCTGTTTAAGTGGCTCTTATTTATTTGTGTTTCTTGATGCGTTTGTGTGTGTTATGTCCAGTATAATGAGTAAGAGGTGTCAGACGCTGCTGCTGCAGATCTACCTGCACTTCCCAGAGGTCATCCAACACATCCGCCTACCAGAGGCCACCCTGAGCGCCGAGGGGGCGGCAGACGGCAGCACCTGCAAGGTAACCGCTGCGCTTTACCACACTTTCTGCTAACATCACCTGGAAGAGTAATGCTGTTGTCTTTTGGTGTATGCGCATGTTTAGCTGGATGTTCTCGTGCATCGTCTCATCGCGCTGCTAGCTGACACGGGAGACTCCAAATCAGCTGAGAACCGCGCGTCTGATGCCAGTCTAGCCTGCAGGAAACTGGCCGTATCTCATCCCGTGCTTCTACTCAGGTTTATCACACAAACATTTGATATTCAGTTTAGGAATCAGATGTACTGTAGTGAAGAGGTTCTCAAAGTGGGGTTGACAAACCTCTAGGGGTTCATGAGGGAACTGCGGGTGCTTTCTAATAATTAATTATATCACAAAATATTATAAAATTACAGTAAATTAATATTGACGTATCCAAATGATTAATGTTTTTAAACTTATTTTTTATTAATATTTTCATATAACTTTTTTAATATTTGTAATTCCTCCTCCTAATATGGATCTCTGGCATAATCATTACTTGTCTGTCTTGAATATAAAAATAAAATAAAAACATATTTAAAACAATAATGATTTGTAAACAAAAAAATGATCAAAGCAAAAAAAGATCCCATCCTCAGACAGCAATGAAAATGCAAATGTGTTTTTGAAATTATTTAAGTATTAATCAAAAAATGTCAATTTAATTAAACGAAAATTAGGTGGGAAATCATATTATTTTGTATTATTGTTTCATTGGACCATAAACAATATCACATTATTGATTAAAGTAGGGAACAGTTTTAAATTTTAAAGGATGAAATTAAGTGATAGCAATAAATTAGCAATAAAATAATGAAATAATTACAGTTGTCAAGAAAAAGATAACAATTTTTATTCGAATTACAACCAACTACTTGCAGTTTGGGGTTGAGAAATTACCCCATAATAGATCATTTAATGCTATTGTTGACAAAAAGCATAAAGTAGCTTTAGAAAGAAATATTTAGATTCAACAGAATTTATTAGACTGAACTTTGAAGGCTGCAAGATGGCCATGTTTTTTTAGAAACTGCATCTGAAATGACATGACAAGTTTAGGTGCGTTAAATGCATTAACAATTATATTAAATGTGCATTCTATTATATATTAATAAATAAAGATGTTAATTAACCTTTTGACAATAAGATAATAAATAGTGCCCTCTTCATTTTCATGCTGTGCCGAATGCATAAAAACAGTTTTTTGTGTTGTTCCAGACACCTTCCCATGATCGCTGCGCTCCTGCATGGCCGCATACATCTGAACCTGCATGAGATCAGACAGCAGAACCATCTGACCTTCTTCAGCGATGTCCTGGTGGTCCTGGAGCTGCTGCAGCCGCTGGTTTTCCACTCTGACCACCAGAGGGCACTGCAGGACTGTCTGCTGTCCTTCATCAAAGTATTGCAGGTACAAAAATGTACACTGCTCGCACGTTTTTGAACACAAGCTTTAGTACGTAGTGACTTAAATACATTTTGATGTTAAAGAGGTTCTTAGCGTGAACGCAGACCTCTCGCAGATGCTTATCTGACAAATGAATATTTGCGTTCGATATGATGTAACCGCACTGGATTCTCAGCATTTTCACGTTCTTACAGAACTTCAGGAGATCATCCCGTATGCCCATCATAAACAAATTCGTGCAGTTCATCCAAAAGTACATAACCCATGACGCAGCATCTGCTGTGCCTTTCCTTCAGAAGCACTCAGATGTGCTACAGTAAGTGCTGTCTTTTTTGCTTGCATCACTCATTTCTGCATTATCAAACAACCATTTACTCTCTTTTTGAGTAACTCGTTTCCCTCTGTGTTTTCTCAATCTCAGAGGACTATCCACTGAGAATCCGGACCTGGTGCAGCTCAAGTCTTTGCTCGCTGGACTGACTCTGCCTGTGAAGTCTGGTTCCTCTGAGAGCGCTGCTGAGGACAGAGACGGTAGGAGCTCCAACACCTCGCCTCACAAGAGACAGAGTTACATGTGAGATGGTCGTCACCAGAGCTTGTCTCTCACTCTTTGTGTTTCAGCTGAGGATTCGTCCTCCGGCTCCCTCCCTCTGGTCAACATCTCAGCTTCCATGCCGCTGACTGCGGCTGACATGACTAAATGCCTGAAGAAGATCTCCAAAGGAGAAGCAATTGAGGGTGAGAGAAAAAAGACTGCTTCCTGATATACTGTTCTTGATATAGGCTCACAGTAAATCATGCATGTTCTTCACATTTCTTCACAAGAAGGCGTAAAAGAAGTTAAATTAAAAATTAGCACTACAGTAATTTTGCAAGCTAAATAGACATTTTTGGCAAAATGACGTAATAAAAAAGCAATAGTTAACCCCTAGTGTAGGAGATTGTACATTGTGCTTTTGAATTGTACAAGTTATGCAATTACTAGTTGCTTTTATTACTATTAGTATTTGGTAATTAAAAAAAACTACTAATTAATTGTACAAGTATCAATAATTATATTAATTTAATTATTATGGTTTTAGTATATTTTATTATTTTATTGTTATTATTATTACAAAGTGTTTTATTATGTAAGTGTTGTTATTATACAAAGTGTAAATGTAACATTTAGATAGCAATAAAATGTTAATATTTTAATAATTATAATAATAATATTTTAATGTTTCTGTCATTCTATTGTATACCTAATATATACAATTATACACAATGTTAAAATGTTTTCTGTATATTAATCATTAGAATTATAACCTCATCATTGCATATTATTATTATTATTATTAGAATTTATGATGGATAAAAACAATTAATTATATTCTATATATTATTTTTAAGTACATTTACGTTCTGTAGGGTTAGGAAACGGAGTTAGTTGCCTTTATATAATTTATTACTTCATAATTTACTGTACATAAATTTAAATGTTACGTAATTTAATTCAACATAATTTACTTCCTACAGTAAGTACATGTAAGAAGGGCGCTAAAACAGTTGATTTATATTGTGATTGTTTTTTTTGTTTTTTTTTCCTAGATGTGTTTGAAGGATTGACTGAAGTAGATGAGAAATCCAAAAGAAATCCAGAAATCATTCAGTATTTTGTTGTAAGTACATACAACACACATAATTGCACAATAGACTGAAATCAGCAAGATTTAACAAGCACAACCAACTTGTCATGCATTATCAGAATGATCTTCAGAGGTTGATGAGTTCCCCTGAAGAAGTGTGCCGGAACATGGCGTTTAGTCTGGCCCTGCGGTGCATCCAGAACATCCCCAGGTGAGGTGCCTGCAGGCAAGTATGTAGTGTGTATTAAATCCAAATGTCATGTACAAATACACTCACTGTTATCTTTTCTAACTCTAGTATGGCCGCTGAATTCCTGCCAACCTTCATGTACTGTCTGGGCAGCGGGAACTTTGATGTAGTGCAGACGGCCTTGAGAAACTTACCTGAATATGTGCTGCTCTGTCAAGGTACACAAACAGATGGTGACCTTATTATAAGAAACCCACGATAGTAGTTTTTGCTTGCTGCTGTTGTGTAAATTATACTTTTTTTTTTTTTTGCATTTGTTAAATTAATTTAGCAATTTAAAAACCGTGATAGTTCACCCGAAAATGAAAATTCTGTCATTAATTACCCATGCTGTTCCAAACCCGTAAAAACCTTTGTTCATCTTCGGAACACAAATGAAGATACTTTTGATGAAATGCGTGAGTTTTCTAAACAGGCATAGACAGAAACACTGCAAACTTTCAAGGGCCAGAAAGGTAGGAAGTGCAGCAATAAAATAGTCCAATTTGACATGAATTAATAAAGTCCAGCATGCATTAAGCTTTATTTATTTTTGGGGGGGTGAGGGTAAAAGTATTTTTGTAGCTTCAAAATATTAAGGCTGAACCACTGATGTCACATGGACTATTTTAACAATGTCCTTACTACCTTTCTGGGCCTTGAAATTTTGTTGTGTTTCTGTTTCTGTCTATGCCGGTCAAAAATCGACCTGAAATCTTCATCAAAAATATCTTCATTTGTGGTACGAAGATATATGATAATAATGATAAATGAAGGTCTTTTGGAATGAATTGAGTGTGAGTAATGAATTGCATAGTTTTGGGGTGAATTAACCCTTTAAGTTAATGTTAAAGTAAAATGTTGCTGATTGCCACATGATAACAGTAGGAAGTGGAAATATCATCTCTGTTTTGTTTTTCCCAGAACATGCTGATATTCTTCTCCATAAGGCGTTTTTAGTGGGCATCTACGGACAGATCGACACCAGCTCCATGATCGCAGAATCCATGAAGGTCTTGCGCATGGAAGCAACAACATAAGCGTTTGTTTCCAACATGTTGGTACACAGAGTGTCATGCACTGTTGATCCGGTTCATTTGACGTTTAAATACTGAAAAGCCTTTAATGTTTCCAGTGATTCTTGTGTCTGCTGGGAGTGAAGCCTGTCATAAGTCTTTTTGTCTACTGCTTTGAATAATAAAACAATGAGTTGTAGAAATGCTCCAAACTTGTTTTTTTAGTTTTGTTTTACTTTATTTCTCTCTCTCTCTCTCTCTCTCTCTCTCTCTCTCTCTCTCTCTCTATCTCTCTCTCTCTCTCTCTATCTCTCTCTCATCGTTGTAACACTTCAATATTGGGTATTGTTGGTAAAATAACTCTTTCTGTAGGAGGATAGGGGAAGGCTGTGATCTTTCTCTTTTGCATGACTGCAAATGAGTGAGCGTGAGCTTTTCGGCCCCCTTTTCTTCAGGTTGCATCCCTAACAGGTCTCATCAATGCTGTGAATGCTGTGATGGAAGTCTATTTGCCATGAAAGTGCAAGTTGTTCTTGTCCAGTGTCACTGATTTCATCTGTATGGAGACGTGAAGGGAGAACAGCGCGCCAGCATGCCGGTGAGCCTCGGCTAAATTAACCGTAGCGGTAATTGTTCAATCACACACACCAAGGATCCCTGTGTGAAGAGTGCATGAGGGCTGAGAGTGAGTGTGCAGGTGTCTGGTTACGCTGGGGTCCGAGGAAGCGGGTTATCTGTGTTTTGTAGAGGGCGATCGGTGGACATGCCCGCACTGGCGGCTGGAGGACTGACAGCCTCTCAGCAATCGCGGCGAAGGCCGTCTGATGAAAGGAGCTTCTTCCTGTGTTCGGTTTCATGCTCTGTGCTCTGCTTTTAACATGTCATAAGTGGAATTTGTGAATCTTCATCTCTGTAGTTTGAACTCTCCCAGACGTCTTCCACAAATAGACAGCAGGAAGCTGTGTTCTTCATTTACTGCTGAATTATTTACTCGTGAGTGTAGCATGAACAGAATGATTATTTTTATTATTAAGGAATTTATTATTAGGTGGCATTATATGTAAATTACTCAAATGGTGCATTAATGCAAATTTTAAAAGTGTAAAGATGACAGGCAAGACATAAAAATACAGTAAAATAGGTACTTCTGATTCATCTAAACTATAAACTGGCTTATGTTGTTAATTGAAGGGATGTCTCAATAAGACTATGAATTCAGATTTAATGATTTGTATCATTTTGACCGATAATTGATTATGAAAAACAAATTTGAAATGTTCAAATATTTGCACGCAATGAAAAAAAAAGAGTTAGAAGTCTATGGTCTTATCGTCACCAATGCTGAATTTATTTAATTAAAAATATTAAAAACAATAATTTTCCAATTTAATATATTTTAGAATATAGCTTTTTTTAAATGTAATCAACTTAATACATTTGAAATCTTAAAAACATTATGAATGTGTTTTTGATATTATAAATGGCACTTTTGATTATTGTAATGTGTCCTTACTGAATAACAGTATTAAGTACAGACACTAATCTTGCCATCAGTAGTGATCTTTCATGAAATTATTAAATAATTTAAATATTAAATAATAAAAGCTCTGATAATATTGTTCGCTGGACACTTTCTGCCGCTTTTTGTTTAACTACCATTAACAAACTGACACAACCTTTTATTAAATAATAAAAAAATCACTAGTATCCAATTATTTTTGATCAATATTTTTTATGTGAGGTGGCCTTAAATACTATGTACTTACATTTAAATTAATTAATTGGTGCAATACACTTATTGTGTACAAACATGTTTTTACATTCTACCTATTTTTTTCTTTAAAAACACCTATATCTGTAATTCATTTCTGATTACATTTATAGTTGCGCTGTTGTCCCATTCCTTACACCTTAACCTACCCTTAAACCTACCCATGCCACCAATCCTGTCCCTAACCTTACCCATATCCCAACTCCATAGCAGCAAAACTGTTTTGCAAATCTAGATGACCCCGATAAATACATTGTACTTATATTTTGATGTAAGTTAAAGCTACCTAATATGAAGTGTGACCTTTTATTCTTTTATGTGCTACATATCACAAACCGTCATTGGGTCTGATACCATCTCATTTTACAGAGTACTTTTTCATTTTAATTCTATTTTTACATTTGTGTGTGTGTGTGTGCAAAATCTTATTGAAAACAACAACAACAAAAAATTTGGTAGTCCGCAATTTGTAAAGGATAAGCACTTCCTTTCACTGACGCTTAAAAGGGTTTAACGCCCTATATCCCCCCCCCCCCCCACCAATCATACAAAATATATGATTCGCCTCCTTTGAGTTGTGCCAAAGAAAATTGCTGCCATCCATCTTAACCTGCACATACTATGATAAATTAGACAAGAAAACTACCTGCTGTACGTTAATTGTCAGTACATTTGTTCACATTTGTGCAAAAAAATAAAACACTTTTTTGATAACAGTGATTTGTGCGTTAAGGGTACGTGTCATAAATTGCCTTTTGAAGTGTTATGACTGCTTAACGTTTATCTAATTTCCTTGGAGATGCTGTAGTCAATTTGCACGATGATTTGTCTTGTGTTGTGTTGGATGTGCTTGATCAGTCTTAATTGCAGCAGTAAGGTGTCACATAACACGGGTTCTTTAGTGGAGTTTGATGGGCTCAGACTGTGCTTTTGGTCAGATTCCCAGGCAGGTTCTCGTAGGCTGGCTCGCGCTGGGGCGGAACGGAGACGAGTGACAGCATGGGTGTGGTGTGAGTGAGGAGTGAGTGTGATGAGCCAGTGACACATCCATAACCGCTCACCTTTTCATGAGGCATGCCCTTGCTGCTCCGTAAAACAGCTGCACTGCTCCGTGTTGTCTTTAATAGTTTTTGTTAGATAGTTCTCTGTTCCTGTAGCTGATAGGCATGAATAGGACTAGCAGTGCCAAACACTTGGGTTTGGATCACACATTGTGGAAACATTTTGTAGAATGTATGTTGAGGAAATTGCTAGTAAATTTAGTTATTTGCAAAGATATGGCAAGTAACATTTAATTAATGTGACATTTTAAAGTAGAAAGACTGCATTTTCCTGTAAAACATACTCTATTCAGTCTTATGGATGTTTTACAGCGTATACACAGAATAAGCAATATTTCTAGATACTTTAATACATTGAAAATCCAATTTGTCTGATTTGTGTGGTTGGTCTAAAGATGAGCTATTTAAATTTTTGTTGAGTTTGGGTACATTTTAAAAGCAGTGAAAAAGCATGATTTTTCAGGAATGTTTGGAGACATGAAGCCTTAATTTTAACCAGTTTTTTTAGATGTAAAAAACATGGACAATATTTATATTTATCAGCACATTAATCAAAATTGAATGTTTATCATACAGTTTTCTATATGTAATACCTCATTTCGATTACCTTTCACATTAACGCTCTGCATGCATTACGCTCTTGCACCCTGACATGTAGCGTTGGATTTTTGTTTAGTTTGAAATGCAAAGTAGTATAATTAGTTCTATTTTAATGGTTTTAATATTTTAGCATTTAATTTATCAGTTATCAGCCATAACGTGAAAATAATTATCAGTGTTTAGCATGAGACTGAATTTTGATATTGCCCTTCCATTATGATTTTTGTTCACATGTATGACACTGCTGTCACCAAATTGCTCTTGTACGTTCAGTACAATCCTCAGATCCTTGCTGTTACATGATGTTTTATCCTCCAACTGTTCAATAATAGAACTTGTACAATTTTGACAGGTATTGACTGAAGATTTTATTCTTAACTCTTTTTAAACTGTGATTAATTACCCTGATAACATTCGTAAGGGTAGCAAATCTCCACAAGTACCAGCAGGTGACCGCAGATAAATGGAAAGAGGCACAGTGAAGCACTGCTTATGCCTCAGCTCTGGGAGGAACAGAGATGTGCCGCTACCTGCCTGCGCACACCTGTCGGCTCTGTGTTCCTCAACAGCTCCTCCGCTTAGATCATCTCCTCTTCCTCCACGCATGAGTTGTGCCTGGCTAGCGTGGAAAAAATGTGGACCAGCTCTCGCCTCCCTTTTCCCTTGCGCTTTGAAGTGTAAAGTGTGATTGCTTTTGGATCGCAGCCGCTCTCCTTGAAGGTTTTGACATGAAAAGCAGCCTGGGCTCTCAGGTTTATCCCATTGCCAGTGATCCAGGACTAAAGCAATCAGCTCACCACCTGAGAGATACAATTACCAGAGAGATACTAAAGATGACTGAAATATTCTTACCTATATATAACTTTCGTTGAGAACTGCATGACTTTTGTTTGAATAGGATAGATTGCGTTTTGGTTGGCATGATAACCAGACGTGTAACGACTATTGACCAGAATCTGTGAATGATGTTTTAATGAAAGGTAATGGAGAGAATCCTGTTAGTGACTCAAATAATGGATCTTCATTTTCATTTGCGCTTGTAAGAGTGCAACAACTGTTTTGTCTGAAAATTAAGGCATTTTCCCATGACTCACGGACAGTCATCCATCATGTTTAGTGTTTCAGGTGTTGTGTATTCTTAAGTGTCACTCCAGTGTGTATTAATGTTATTATGCATTGTTCCAAGAGCCTGTGCTGGCATATCCTCGGGAGAATTTGATCGCTTCAGAGCTGATATCAGAGACTGTGGAATGACTTGAGAATGTTTTATGTTTTTTTGAAGTACATATATATAGTGTTGTGTGTGTGTGTGTATATATATATATATATATATATCATATATATGATATATATATATCAGATATATATCATATATGTATGATATATATATATATATGCACACACACACAACACTATATATATGTATATGATATATCATATATATATATATATATATATGATTCTCTAATTATGGGTACATTTGGTGTACAACAATTCTGTTACCGTCAAACTCTGTTATCATAGAGTAACAGTGCTGACAGCAGTGTAACAGAATTGAAAGTTTTATTCAATTGTTTTCCAAAACTCTTCTTGCTGGCATAAATGCTAAGAACACATGAGAACTAATAATGAAAAGAGCTTTAGATAACCCAATGTGAGATCAGTAATAAATTCTGTTTTCTTTTTGATATTGTGGTAACAGAGTAGGCATTCTCTTTAAAATATTTTCTCAGAGAGAGCACAGATACTTTTCAGGGCTTCAGATCTTATCAGTGAGTGAAAGTGACATCATTTCCTGTAACTTACACAATTCTGAGAGATAATTCCACCAACCTAATGGCAAAATATGGTTTGGTAACAGAGTTGACACAAGATTTATGGACACAATTTTCTAAGGGGAAAAAAAAAAGCTTAAATAATTTAATGTTGTAGAATTAAGTAAGTAATTACTTGATTTTTTTTAATAAAAATAACTGTTGCCAAATGAAAAGCTCTATAAAATATTTTGATTGCACATTGATACATTCAGACAAGAAGAAATCATGATTTTCTGCTATATATGTGTATATACATCTGTATATATATATATATATATATATACAGATGTATATATAGTACAGGCCAAAAGTTTGGACACACCTTCTCATTCAATGTGTTTTCTTTATTTTCATGACCATTTTCATTGGTAGATTCTCACTGAAGGCATCAAAACTATGAATGAAAACATGTGGAGTTATGTACTTAACAAAAAAAGGTGTAATAACTGAAAATATCTTTTATTTTCTAGTTTCTTCAAAACAGCCCCCCTTTGCTCTGATTACTGCTTTGCACACTCTTGGGATTCTCTCGATGAGCTTCAAGAGCTAGTCACCTGAAATGGTTTTCACTTCACAGGTGTGCTTTATCAGGGTTAATTAGTGGAATTTCTTGCTTTATCAATGGGGTTGGGACCATCAGTTGTG
>JAUMHR010000048.1:1894413-1907630 GCA_032361145.1 Enteromius fasciolatus | reverse complement strand
TATATATTAAAGAGAGAGAGAAAAAACATGTACATATGAATTATTAGTTAATTATTCACTTTAGTATAACATTTTTACAGCATAAAACTATGGTATCATGGTTGTTCCATTCAAAGTAAAAGTTTATACTGTTTGGATAAAAGAATATGCCAATTGTGGATTTTTCCTTAGTGAGCCTGTGTTCAACAGCCACATATTAAATGCTAGAATCATATCCTGTTTCTGCAGAGGCAATTAACCCCTCAAAATTAAGATCCAGCAACAGAAATATCTCAATCAAGAGAACTTATGCCGCACTAAGAACATTTGAAGTGGGAAATTGCATCGTGAATTAAGCCTATCAAATAGCATTCTCTGTTTATTGTTTGATGATGTTGGACGACCCATTTAGACAGTCTATTTCCTATTCTATATTTCATTGATTTACTTTAATTAGGACTCTGTATTAAAACCACTGATATTAGCACCTTCACCCCCAATGGAGATTCCACGCTCTTGTTTTGATTCCTCTCTCTGATTCAAAGAAAATGTCTTCACTGAAGCCCAGAAGCACTTTGAGCTGTTGTTGATGCTGTAAGTTGTTGTTGAGCCCCTGTGTATTTAAACCACGGCACACAGCCTTTAAAGATCAATACAGGCCTGCGAGAGCCGCTGCCATTGTTGCCCTAAAGCCTCCTTCAGTTAACTGGAAAAGGCTCTGAAATCTCTTTTTTTGTCTTCGTACGCTTTTTACACAGGGCTAGATCTAGACTGACAATTGTAAAGTTGTAGGTTCAAAGGCTGTGATGGGTGATTCATATTATTTTACCAGTCGCCCTTGGGAACGTAACCCCAGGAAGCCCAGGATAAAAGTGTAATTTCTATATCTCCAGATGTATTTGAGCCCTGCCAGATTGTTGGTTGAAAAGTATATACAAGCATACTCTAATAATCACCATTCTGAAAGTATGAGGACGGCAGGTAGGACTTAGATCCCTCAATGTTTTGACAGCTGCCTGAAGAGTTTTTGTCCTTCGCTGCTGTTGTGGCCTTAAAGTCAGTGACTCACTCAGCCAAGATCAGCCCAGCTGTGTACCGTGGATGTCTGGATCTGATCAAAGTTAGCGCGGGATTAGCGGTTAGCGCTGATGCTGGTGACAGCTCTAGAGTCTCTCTGCAGTTTGATCTGATTAGCGGATAGAGGGTGGATGAAGATGATTGTGAGGTGAAATGTTCCTGGGAATTAATTCCCACACCTGTGTTTTGTTCTCGGCGAGGTCATGACAACTCTCCGCTTATCCGTCAACAACAGGGATGCAGATGTTCGGAGCATGATGCCGTCTGCTTTCAGTGTGAATGTCTGAAACAGGAAGAATTTCTGTTATTTCGAGTTATCAATCATCCTCTAGCCTCTTTTTGTGTGTTGTGTTGCAACCAGTTCGCTGCTATCGTACAACTGTATCATTGTGTCAATGAGTTAAACTTGAAGGAATAGTTTACCCAAATATTCAATTACCTCATGATTTCCTCACCCTTAGACCAGTGTATATGACTTTCTTCTTTCAAATGAAGGCAATTGACCTTTAAACCCCTCCCCTGGTTACTGTTGCTCACTCGGACAAGCAAACGTGGCTAACTGTCTTTCAGTGACAGCTGTCAGCGTGAAAACCTTGTCCTAAAATGTTTTTGATCAATTTTGGACACAGAGTGACCATCATTCAAGTGGGACTTGGAGTAGAGCCCTGCATTTATACCCGGGCCTGACTGGCCCTGACTTTTTAACGGGACTTTTTTGGGACAATTTTGACATCATATTTCACACACGTTTTTATATTTTAGAAATAAATCAATTAGTGATTAAAAGATTTCCATGCGGCGCCGGTGAATACAACACGAGGCCGCGCTCCGCAGCTAAAAGCGACTCCGCTGCGTTAATTGTCCCGCCACAGAGAGAGCTGCCATCAGCGCAGCTGAAAAGTTCTGCGTTCAGATACACGCAATAATCCTGCCTCAGTGCCCCAGCAAACGTAATTATCGTGAAAGTGCCGGGACAAAACAATAGGAAGACATTTGAATTATTATTCATAAACAAGTGTTTTCTGAGCCCGTGTCGCAATGATGAATTTCCTGATTCTCCATCTCCTCATCAACGGGCTTTTAAAGACAAGTAATTTTTACCGATTATTTAATTTAATTAATTTGTTTTTGTTTTAACTCTTTTTTTGTGAAGTGGTAATTTAAAACTTTCTATAGATATATTTATCATGTCTTTTTCGCTGAGTTTCGGTTCATTTTTGTAAAGCACTCTTATTTAAAACGAGAAGGCAGAAGCACTTGTTTTCTTTATTTTATAAAATCAGGTTTACTGTCAGTGCAGTAGTAGACCCTTTACAGTTCTGAATGACGTATTACTCCTACCTTTATCAGAGAAAAATAAGGCAAAGGCTATAAAATCCAAATACTGACCCTTGCCTCAGGCATACATTGCCTACATTGTACATAACGTGAGATCAGATTGCTGTTTGGACTCACTAAATACATTAGCATGGACTCTTTAACGAACTTTAACGCTTTAACATTTTTTTTACATTAACATTTTGCTTGAGTTGAATATTATAACTGAATCATAGTGTCACAACATTGGGATCGGGTTGTGGGTTTACATTGGGATTGTAATGCTCTTTACAATTTACATTTTGCTCTGTGGTTTTGGTTGTGTTTAGGAATTGGAATAAAATAGATTGTTTTTTCATTTTTGTAGCATAAACAACCATCAAACTGATGAAAGCTTTGGATCTTCTAGTGTTTCTCTGTGGTGCTGAAAACTAATGTTCTGGTCTGCGTGCAACTGATACTCAACGTTTATGTGAGTCGGCGTAGCGTAAGCGCTGGGGAGAAGTGATGAATGCAGAGGACAGAGCAAAACAACACACTGGTCGTGAATTAGAAGTACTAAATGAGGATTTATAGAAAAATGCCAGAGGATTTTGATAAGTTGAGAGGAGACTGGTTTGTCTGACTGTGTGTACAACAGTTAGCGGAAGATAGCGGTTTACAAAATTTTAAATATGGACATTTTTCTTACTAAAAACTCATGTATTCCCTTTAGTAGGCCTTTATTTTGGTCTGATTTACAGTTTGCGAAGGTCAATGATAGTTTCCAAAAATCAGATCCAGAGCAGATTTTGGGCTGTCAGAGTTAACAAATTTCACAAAAGACAGTGTATTGCATGATGGGCAGAGACTCTGAATTTTTATCTTTAAGCTATAAATGCAGCAAGTCAGAAGATATCAGACATCTTTAAAATGTTGATATTATTTAAGAACACATCGTTTGTTTGGCTTTGTCACATGTTTCTGTGCACGTTCAAAACAACTTAAAAGTCTGGCGGTGTGTGATCCTCAGTCAATAATTTTTTCAATCTGTAACCATTTCCAAAGTCAGCAAGTGTATAGTGATTTAAAATATGCTGAGAATTTAAAAAGACACAAGCATGTTCTAGCCGTTAAGATTTAGATCAACCTGATATGTGTATGAATTGGAAAATATGATTCATTCATGACATCACCATTTTTCTCATGAACACTAGTCATATGAACCACCATAATGCTTTATCAGTTTTGGAACATGACACCATTTATTCTCATATTATACAGAAAAGAAGTCATGTAATGACAAAATCAATTTGAGTCCATTATTTATTTAATAATGCTCTAATATCTCCATGAAAAGTGCTTGATTTCTCCCTCAGAGTTTCCTCAACCTGTTTGACCTCAATACTGTGGCATTCCTCTCTTAAGTACAATTTGGTCTTAGTTGGGAAAGTGATCTGTTTTCAAAGAGCAGAGATCCATGACCCAAAACCATTGTTAGTGAACTCTGTCCTTAGCTCGGGCCCGAACAATACACCTTGTTTGGACAGGTGATCTTATTCCTAATGTGAAGAAGGCTTTGAGTGAGATAACAGGCTTAGACGTCTTTTAGAACAAAGACGATGGGTTTTAATCTGACAGCAGAATTCCCAGTTGATGCCGCAAATTCTCCGTCTCTGACGCAGAGAAGCACGTTGATTATAAAAACTCATCAAAGCCTTTCCTGAAGGATTTTTTCCATTTAGTCATGTTGCATCGCAAATGGATGTCATACAAACACCCAAATGCTGCAAATGGGCTTGTAAATGAATGTCAATTATGTGGGCCAATTAGTGTGATGTGTTTACTGTGTAAACAGAGGCTGTTTGTTTGCGCTCTCTGCAGGTTTCCACTAAAGCTCTGTTTGCATTGGGTTTTCTTACTGAACGCTTCTCGGCTGTGAACCTTTTGATTCTCCCTTAATGATTTAATATCCATCTGTTACGCCGCCATGTTTTAGGATCTAACCCTTGTACACCGACAGCAGAGTGAGAGCGACAAACGGGTCTCTCTGGCGCTTGTACGTGTCTTTGAAAGCGTTCGCAGCTCAGGAGCGCTGCTTTTCCCCATTTTTCTCGCCACACTCCAATTCCAAATGTCTGCTTTGTCAAATTAATAAGTGAACACAGAAGCTGAAGAGTGCCTGAACTTGTCTGTGGAATACTTCAGGATGACAGGCCTGTCCATATACAGCACTCCTCCCCGAATGGAAGCGGCGGGATATTACTCATTTGCTCTTTCAGAGTAGCCGAGCTGTGGATTAGGAGGCGTTAGGTGTCACCGTTGGACGTCTGCTGAAGAGCGATGCTGCAAGAAGCCTCTCTTAAATGAAGCATGGAATCAGCGGCCCCCTATGATTGGGTGATTTGCTTCAAACCCGGCCCTGTTTTACTAGGATTAGTGGTCATAGGTGAGTCATGTGACTCGGGGAGAGGGTGGGACTCACACCTGACTCAGGTGTGAAGAGTTGTAGTGATTTAGTGGATCTGCTAAGTTGTTCTCGTGCAGCTGAATCTCTGTAGCACTTCTGTAACATCGATTTCTGGACCTTGCTGAATTAAGGTCATGTTTGGCACTGGGCATTTGGTGTCTCCTCTGTCTTCTGCAGTCTTCCACTCTTCGGCTGCGCACTTCTTCCCGGCGTTTCCCAGCAGGCTGACCTCACCACAGATCTTCATCCCCGGGCCTCTGCTCAGCTACGAGCTCCTGCGCAGTTACTTGCAGCCCGAGCCCTGCAAACAAGCCCTGCTATTGGCCGCTCAGTCTTCAGGACAGCATGCTGAGAATATTGGTGAGCCCATCTGACATATACCTTCTTATATTCCATCTTTCACTTATTACATTTGTATTGTCATGTGAAGAGTAAAAGGAGACATTTTATCACAAAAAAAAAGAGATCATAATCATAGCGCAGTACATGTAGCAAGTTAATATTTATTTATTTATTTTTGATTGAAACAACTTATAACTTACATTAAATTATAAATTAGGGCTAATAAACGCTGTGGTAATTATAATTATTATTAGTGTTACAGTCTCAAGTTGTTATTTTTAAACAATTAAAATAAACATTTAATTAAAATAAAAAAACAGAATTATAAATTATATGTAGAATATATATATATATATATATAATAAAATAAAAAAATAGTATAGAAAAGGCATAGAGAGTGAAAGTGTGAGAGGGTAAAGTTTTTTTTATTTATAATAAAATAATCAAGTTATTATTTTTAAAATAAATAAAAATCAACAAGCAATGGGAATTAGAGAGCGTTAGTGGCCAGTAAACAAGTACATAAGATAATAAATCGATAGAGGTTGATAGAGTTTTTATAATGAATTAGAAAAGCAAACAGATAGAACACAAAGAGAATAGAAGGTGATAGTGTTATAGAATCAAGTTTTTTTTTAAATAAACAGAAAGCTAGTAGATAGAATAGGTTAGTGTTAGAACGTCAAGTTTTAATAATAAAAATAAACAAGTAGTCTGTAAAGAAATAAACAACAATAGACTGTGAAGTTATTATTAACGAAGCAATCGAATAGAATAGAGATTGTTGGTATTAGAAGGTGAAGGTTTTTAAAACGAATAAAAGGAAGTAGATAGAGAGCGCTAGTGTTAGAGGGTCAAGTGTAGAATTGGAGAGACGTGTCTTTAGCAGTTTCTTCAAGATGGCTTAAGCTGCTCTGATCTTTTATCATCCTGATATTGTTCTTGTATTATCACTTATTATAAAGCTACTTACTAAATGAATTAATATATGGCCATGAACTATTTATTTGTGATGAAATCACTTTATTATGTGTGAAGAAAGAGAGCACATAGTGATAGGAGAGACGTTTAAGAAACTGATTGCCGATAACAACAATCAATTACACAGTTTAATAACTGGCTAATCAGAATAATGTATTCAATAAAGCTGTGTAAATAAAACCTTCGAGATAAGATTTCTCTTTTATGTAATGTGTTGTGTGGCTAAAAGCTTGACGGGTGTCGTATATTTATTTAGGTGATTTGCTCTTAATAATACATATGTGTAGCGTTCATTAAGAGAGGCCGTTTGTGAATCATATTCTCTCATAATTGTCCATCCTCATTTTACAGTATTTAATAGGATTCAAAATGTTTACAAAGGATTGGCTAACAACTCGTAACTAACAATCAATTATCCGGCTCTGCTGAAGAGGGTTTAATGAACGCTGCGCTAATTATCCAATCTAGAGCCATTAGTTCCTTGTCAGCCTCTGGCAATTGTCTAATTGGTGGCTGCGATGTGGCTTCCAGATGAACCCCGGCCAGTGAAGCAGCGGCGAGCTCGGGCCAACTACAGCAGCTGGCAGCTGGAGGAGCTGGAGAAGGCCTTCGAGAGCACCCACTACCCAGACGTCTTCATGAGAGAAGCCCTGGCCCTCAGACTGGACCTGATAGAGGCCAGAGTGCAGGTTGCCATTGCTTTGCTCTCTTTAACTGAGAAATATGAATATTTACTAAATATTTCTCACAAGGTTATTTATATATTTGATTTTTTATTTATTTATTTTTCACTAAAATTGCGGTATTGTTGTTCTTTAAAGTTCTGTTTTGTCCCTTACTTTTTCCAGAGAGGAAATGCTGTAGGGACATTTCTAAATAATAATAAAGATAATTTAGAGTTTTTCGTCTTTATTTATTTTCAACCAAGTATTTTATTTAAGGGACAAAGCCAAAATATATAAATAAATAAATTATATATATTAATTTTTGTTTTTATAAGCATATTCCGAATGATTTTCTCAATCTCTGGTTCTCAGTCATTTATATGTATATTTTTTACTAAAACACTAAATGAGAACTCTACTTGAGAACCAAAACTGGAAAAAGAACAAAAAACCTATATGGATTTTATTAATAGGTTATTGTCACTTTCCTAATTGTTTTTTCTGCTATGTCTTAAAATAAGAAAAAGGTACTTGAGAGCCAATTTTTTTAATCAATTAATTTTTTACTAAAACAAATATATATATGTGTGTGTGTGTGTTCTAGTAAAAAAAAAAAAAAATCTTTAATCTAAGATTGTATCTGTAAATTATGATTTTCTTAATGAGTTATGTTTGTTTTGTTTCTATTACAAAATATTAAAATAAGAGAAATCTACTTAAGACACTGGAAAAAGAAGAATATGATTTTCTTAATGAGTTGTGATTTGCCTAATGATTGTATTATTTATCTTTATATAATTTCTACAAAAACAACTACTTAAGTAAATTTCATATTTTTTTCACTAAAAATTCTTGAGATAAAAAAAAATCTACTGAATAACGATGCCGATGTCACTACTAAAATTTGCTGAATTAAATCTAACACACAATAAAAAACCTAAAATAAAATGTTTCCCTTTGTTCCTGTAGGTGTGGTTCCAAAACCGCAGAGCTAAAATGCGGCGGCAGATGAAGCTTCAGGGCCAGACGGGAGAGCAGTGTGTCCGGCGTGACAGTGATGACAGACAGGTCGATTCGTCCAGCAGAAGCACAGCTCCAGAGCTCCACAGCAGCAGCAGCAGTCCAGGCTGGGATAGCAAACTCCAGAAAGGAAGCCCCACTTGGTCCAAACCGTCCTCATCAGCTATCCACAGCCCTGTAAGCGACATGCTTCTGCTGGCAAGAGATCAGGAGGTGTCAGAGGAGCCCAGTCCAGAGGACTTCCGCTGCTGTAGCATTGCCAAACTGAGGGCGAAGGCCAGGGACTATGAGGCAGAGATCCACAGCACGGTGGCCAAGGCCAGCAGAGAGAGGCAGATGAAGACACAGGTGTCTGCCGCAGGCCTGCATAGAGACTGAAACAGATGCAGCCATTATACAGTACCTCAGAATCATACAGGACACATTAGAAATAACATTCAGTTGATTATTTATTATTATGCACAAGTGATGAGGTTAAACAACTTCTAGCAGCGAAACACATTTCTTCACTCTCAATTGTTTTCATTTCTTAGATCGTCACAATGTCATGTATCATCTGTGAAACCAATGGACCCTTTTCAAATTTCTGGGATCTTTTTCAGAAACAGAAGTCATAGTAGTTGGGTAAACTTCTATAGGGGATGTACAGAAACTGCAACAAATGTTTGTGTGTGTGTTTTCTCCCATTTACCCTAATAGCAAAGACTAAATGTTTTTTATGGCTAAACATACAAGGGGAAAACAAGGCTGATTTTGTTGGTCAGAAGAGAGTAAGATGTCAAATCTGCCATCGTTCCCTCAGCAGGTGTGTTAACACAACTCCGCTGTGTTCATTTTGATTGAATTTGTAACTATAGTGTAACAAATATGTAAAAAAATCAAATATAAAAAAATCTCTGGAAACACATCCTCTCAGTATTTGAAAAGGGTCTATGTCAACTCAAAATTATTTTTTTGTATTATTATAGACAAATGTGAAGTAAAATGTATCTACTCTTTTATTCATTTTTTTCTTTAATTATTAAAAGCAGCAATTTATATACAGCCTTAATAACACATTTGTACACCTTTTGAGGTTGCTTGCTTTTCTTTCTACATTTACTATGGTAGTTTTCTCAAATGTTATTGGACTGACAGCTAGTGAACAAGAAGAGCTCAAAAAGGAAGCTCCTGGTGATCTCATCGATGGCCAGCTCCTCTATCAGCTATCCTGTTACCCTGTGTGAAAACACAGGATGTCTGCAAGCTGCCACAAGCCCTCCACAAACACAATAGGGACGGACGGCTGAAAAATGACTGCCTTTTCTGACAAAATGTGCTATTTAAAGATTGCCACACACTTCACATGTATCATTTCTTTCCCACAATAGATGCTGTTTGTGCTGAACATTTGTTCATATACTGTAATTATTGCATGCTTTTGGAAATCACTTTTTTTAAATTCCGTGTGGCATGCTTAATGTTTACATGTTTTACAAGAAAACCTGTTACCCAAAGGGATCATTCAACCATAAAATGAATATTCTGTCATCATCCCCTGATGTTGTTTCAAACCTATGACTGGAAAATATTTTGAAGAATGTTGGTAGACAAACAGGGTCTGGGTCCCATTGACTTCTCTAGTATGGACATAAAATATGGGACCTGAAATGGTTTGATAAGTAAGTAAATGAAGCAGAATTAGTATTTTTGAGTGGACCGTCTGTGGATTATCCACTTCAGATAATCCTAAATTGTTTGTTCAGCACTGCAACCCTTTAGAAATGTTCAAATGCAGGACGGCTCTGGTATTTCTAAGAATAAGAAGCACCTGCTTCAAGTCGAATTAGGACTTTTTCTGTGGAATCAGCAGAAAAGTGCGCTTCATGCAATGTTTGTGTGACCAAAAATGATGTTGAAGAACCTAGAATTGCATTATCTTTAGGTCAGTGTGGAGTAAGAGTGCCCTCCTCTGGGCAACAGGGTCCTCTTGAGTTTAAAGGACATCGTGTCTTGAGATGCCAGGTCTGTTTGAGTAGAAGAGTCTATGAGAATATCATGCATGTGAATTCTGGAAGAGGATTTGATGTGTAACTTGTAGCTGAGATTGATCATACTCGGGTTTCTGTCTTTCTGAAATTGGGTGTCAAGCTATAAATTATCCCATTGATTGTGCACCCATCCACAACTTGAGATGCTCCTCGTGGGTTACCTAAGTCAAACTTAAAACCATCAGAGGAGGTGGATCATCTGAAATTACACTGAAAACAATCTCTCTCTGCCCTAGGACGGCTGAACGCTGATGGTATTTCCGTCTACCCTAGGGTTATATACATTCAGGACAGCAACATAATAGACTTTAATTGGGTGAATGAAAGAAACTTTTAATTGCAGATATTATGTTTATCAATTAATGTTTAGGCCGTTTAAAGAAATCTCTATCTGTTGTATTATTGTTTAAGTAAAACAGGCTGAATGTGAAAGGTTTTTTTTTAATTTGGTTTATTTCCCAGGGTTCGTATGCGCTTATGCAAATGAGGCGGCCCAGTCTGACCTTGTTCAGAGGCCGTTGTAAACATTCATATTCATACAACAATAATTTGAACTGATTTATGCTGATGGCTGTAGACATCCTCTGAACGCCCTGTGGTTTCATCATAAACATATTACACGTTTACACAGCGCTTGTCATAAAAATATGGGTCGTTCTTGTTATGAAGCACCTTATAAACAATGTACTCGAACAAATAAATGTGCTTTTGTTGCCGTTTAAGGAAGTATTTCTATAAAGCATGCACAGGTTTTAGTCTGGTCGAGCTGAGGCATTGAAACTTTATTGCTTATAGCTTCGTTGTTAGTCATTGCTCACTGTTCTAACCTGAAATTAAATTCAGTTATGAAGTAACTAAGCTATGTTAAGCTCCCCACGTGACAGGAACTTGAAAATGCACAGCAAAACAGGAATGTTTTTAAAGTAGGCCTTAATTTCACAAGTTCCTTTTTAAACGACATGCTTGGCATGTAACACTAATAAAACAACAAGCAAAACAGACTCCTTAAAAAAGAAAGAAAAAAGCAATTAGCGTTTAATTATTAATGAGGAGGCTCCTCCCCCTTCATTTCCTCTGTTCCACAGGTGTCGTAGTTGCTCAGCTGAAGTGATCAGCTCTGAAGAGACGCCAGTTACAGCTCATACATCCGCTTCAGCTCCTGTCACTCTTTCATTGGGACTTCCCGCCGTGTCTCCACAATTGTTTTCTCCCAAGCGCCATTATTTCGTCGAGCAAACGACTTCTGTTCTCTTTCTGTTACTTAATAGACTCGCATCTGCCGTGCGTTGGTCGCGAGGGCTTTTGGAGAGGATGGCGGCTATCAAGGCGCTTCAGCAGTGGTGCAAGAATCAGAGCGAGGGGTACAGAGATGTGACCATCAGCAACATGAGCAGCTCTTTCAGAGATGGACTGGCCTTCTGCGCTCTCATCCACAAATTCAGACCGGACCTCATGTAAGAGTCGTTTTTCTCTAAACTGTCACTGTTCAGCATGCGCGAAGTGTGTTTGTGTACATTACCATACAAGTCTTGATGAGGATAACCTTGTGTGGGTCAAATATTTGAGCTATAAATGGTATATGAAATATTTATGCGTTTATTTATGTAGTGCTGTACTGTAATACCTAGACATTTGTTTGGCTTGATTGTGACCAGGCATAAATAAATTAGCAAACGTACACATTGGACTTGAAATGAATTGACTTTAGTTGGTTACTTACACCCATTAAATAACAATCCTAGAAAATGGCAAGAAAAAGTTAGTTGTGGCTGGGCTTTAGAAGTATGTTTACAGATAAATGCGTAAAGCTGTTAATTTTATGTTGAGAATGTTAGTTTTAAATTTAGTTGTTGTTTCTAAAGCAACTGTAATTCATTATACTTCAAACTCTTGCTTGATATACTACTACCAATTAACACTATTCAAATGACTTTGTTGAGACTACATAGAATAATTGTATGTATGTCTTATTACATGACTATTATGAAAGAACTTGTAAAGACTAAATTAAGTGAAGATTAAAAAAATTTAGGCTAATCATAGGACCCAGGATTTACACGTTCATTTATTCATTCATATGAGTTTACATTAGGCTATATTTAGCCTAAAAACGTGTGACCACAGTCTATGGGCAAATTGGGTCACCCTTCCAATACAGTTTTCACTCACTATTAATTCTCTGCCTTAATTTTTGTTTGTTTTTTTAGGCCTACTAGGCTATATGTAAAATTTTTATATGTTAAATTGTTAGTTGTTATGATTTATTAGGGGTTTGAGCGCGTATCTGAACCAAGCCACTGCAGAAATATTCTGTGGACGCTGAATACTAGTAATTTTCTTTTTAAAACAAGTAGAAATTTCCAATAACTTTCACTAGTCCCTGGTTTTTGCTCAATCTTGATCAAACCGCTGCAGTAATAAGCTGTGGACTCTCTAGATCAATAATTAGGAAGAATGTTGCATTTTGTCCTTTGGTTGGGTATAATTGGCTCATTTAAAAATGAGTCGTGGCCGCATGAACCCAAAGGCCTGTAAAACTTTACGAAACTTGGTGAAAGCATGTCACGTGACTCTTGACAATTATCCAAAGTTTCATGGAGATCATGCCATAGGTGGCGCTATAACAGCTAATACTGCCTCAAAAACACAAACTGTAGAACTTGTACATATGTTCACACAAACATTAAATCATATGATCGATCTCTCCATTCTGAACAACTTTGCCTCTGGGACTAATGCTGTCAATCAAATGCATTAAATATTCTCAGTTATGTTAAAACCCTACTTTTAAGACCAAACAATGGCAATGATGTATTTTAAGATATCTCAGTGCAAGCTTTTTCCAGTTTAGACGGCTCTTAACATTTATTTTAATCTAGGAATAGTCTTAAACCCTGTTCAGAAAACTGCCCCTATATCATAAAATATCATAATCCCCTCATTCCGAACAACTTTGTCTCTGGCATTAATGATGTAAATCAAACTATTTTTGCAAAAACATTGCGCTATATTAAGTAAGGGATAATGTACAGGCAGCCGGTAGTTATCGCGAAATAAGCCCCTTCAGCGTGATACAAGACCCTCCGCTTCGTGGATAATGTACCAGCTGCCTGTACATTATACGGCTTATTACACGGCTACTTGCCACATAAGGCAAAAAAAACTGAATATGAATTTGAAACAATTTATTGGCGTATTTGTTTCAAATGAACATTTTCATTCTTCCGCGAAACGATATAGTACCACGTGACTAACATTCAACCGTAAGACAATTTATAAAATCTACATATGAATATATAACAAAGGATGTATTTTAGTTATTTATTGCACCTTATGTTGTCCAGTGTTTGTCACAAG
>JAUMHR010000048.1:1788752-1804130 GCA_032361145.1 Enteromius fasciolatus | reverse complement strand
TTTTTTCTAATTACTTTTAATTGAATGAAATTAACTTGTTTTAAACAAGGGCAGTGAATTTGAAAATTAATAATAAATAAGTAGGATTAAATAACACATTAAAATCTGTGAAATTAACCAGATAACATTTTTTTCACTGCATGATTCTTTGAACAAAAATGGCCTATGATTAAATCACCTAGGCTCTGCTTAAGTTTAAGAGCTCTTGTGTGGGACATCAAGCCAAACGAACAGCTGGTTGTGTTTTAATTTCCTGAATAGCCTAGCCAGATCTGTCTTTTGAGACTGACGTGGGCTCATCCAATAGATGTGTTGACACTAATCTAATCTGGTTTCCCACGTTGAAAAAACAGAAATCAATAACCACAGCTCAATAAGATCAGCCTATATTAGTAAAGAAGTGGGCCAATTTGTGTCACGTGCACACATTTATATGAGAAACCCAACAAAATAACATCTCAGCGAGGTAATTTTCCTCTTGCCATCTACAAAGACTCCTCAATGTTCTGTGCTTTTTTTTCTTTCCTTTTTCTCTCTCCCTCCTCCGGCCCTGAGCACTAAAAGCATGGTGTTTTCTCATATTCTCACACGCATGTGCGTGAACACAAGGCTCTCACACTCTGCTCTGTGACCGCATGAGTCACCGCACTGTTTGGAAGCTCGGGTCCACGCTTCTGTTTTACTCATGCTAATAAATGTCTCAGATCTACTGTCTGCAGGGTAGCACCTCCTCCAACCGGTTTGTCTAATTGGAACAAAACAGAGGAGACCTACATAAATGCCAAGTCTTTCAGGGAGCTCTGAAAACAATAGCCTGGAGGTTTTATATAGGTTTTGTGAAATTTGCCCTAGTTATGCAAACCCACAGTAAGGGAAGAGTCAATTATTGGGCTAATTTATAAAATTGTAGGCTGTCCAGATTGTGATATTCATCTGTTTGGCAGGCAATACTCACGCAGCAGAATCTATTATTCTCCAAACAAAGCAGAGGACTTGATGTAGCTACAAATACTCACACTTTCTGGACGTTTGTATCTCTTTTGCGTAACGAAGTCATTTTTTGTTGTTTGTTCTTATCACTTTATGTCGCGGCACATAACCTACGCACAAAACTAAAACATTGTCTCGCTTTGTTATGGTATAAAAGGCGGCAAAGCCGGTCTTTCTTGGCAAAGCGGCTGACAGCCCCTCAGCAACAGCTAGAGGCATGCAAAGTAGTCTTGCACTTCCTTTTACCATATATAGCTCATACCGGCGCGCACAAGAGCAGACGGAAACGTCTCGGAGAAATTAAAACGTTGTCCTGTCATCAGATAAGGACAAATTAACGTTTATTGCTTAGTTGACATCTCCCGTCTTAAAGGGATATACCACCAACCAGTTGCGTAGATTTCGATGGGCGAAGAAAAGTCTTGAGACGCACAGAAACAGTCGCACAGCAGTGAATGAGAAATCCACAGGTGAGATGCATTTCTACGGATCTATACGTGAATGGTGCTGTCTGAACGCTGTTCTTTCGTTTAACATTGTTTATTAGAGTCTAATAAGCTCGAGTAGGAAGTATCCCTCGCTTTATTCTGTTACCTGTGAGCACAAGTCAATGCATATGTTGTTACGTCTCGCTTTACACCTGCGTTGTAGATTTTTCCAATATAGTGCTAAATGGTATTATTTTTCTAATTTAGTCTGCGTAATGAATTCGAATTGCGTTTTAGCGGCTTCTTTGGCATTTTAAGCTTTTGATTTAATGTTTCTACCTTACCCCCCCTGCGTGCAGATCTCTGTTTATGTCTTATAGTAGCTAGTTCAACACCTGTAGCTATGTCTCTACACATGTTATGGCTGATAAAGTAGCTCTCAGAGGGTGCAGTTTTTGTATTTATTTATTCATTTATTTGTCTGACAATGAAAAAGAATATTTTGCCCTGAAACTGAATAATCATCTTGCTTTTGTATTTAGCATGCACTCATTAAGTGCAATTGGAAATGGTGTTATGTATTTTTGTAGAAGTTTTGTTGTTACAAGTAATGCCTGATGAATTGTTTCATATCATTTGTATAGATTGCAAAATGCAATGAATTAAATAGTACAAAACTGCTCCATGCACTAGAAATAAGAGAGAAAGGAAGGGATTTCAGCCACTGGTAATGCAAGAATAATTGAGAGACGTGTGTATGGATAACTTAGGGTACCCCTAAAAGTCTTTGTTGAAATGCGAACACATAATTGATTTTACCCCAGAGTAATGTGTTGATGGTGCAACGGTGCACAAGGGAGTTAGTTGCCAAGACAACAACACATATAGACACAAGATAAGGTTGAAAATTCAAGAAGCGAATCATAAATCATGTGCATTATATTCATTTAAACACACTTTGGAGAAAAACTTTTCAGTACAAAGAGGAAAAAAAATCACAGAATTAAATGGCACGTAGGAGCTAAACAACTTGGATAGATGGAGTTTTTGGCGCACAGTGAAACGAATACATATGATAAAATGTTTATGGTTTTTATTTTCTTTATTCATCATAAACATCATCTCATAAATTGTGAGGAATTTAGAAAATATTGTACACAAGATTGAGACATCTAGATGAAAAATACGTCTTTCTATTTTTACATTGGCCATAGAGAAGGGAGCGCTCACGCAAGAGCTTGTCCCGCTGTAATTGAATGTGAAAGCTCTGCAGTCTTCCCTTTGGTGTCTGATTGACAGTTTAAATCTTTTCTGGTCTTAATGGGGGCTTGAGCAGACGTGTGAGCAGAGCTTCCTGCCACAGGTGAAAGACAGCACTCCATTCTCTCATCTGTCTTTCTGTGAGTTGCCGTGAATGTCTCAGTACAGCTGTTGAAAAAAAAAGTGGATTTGTAATACTTTCTCTTTTTTTTGCAGTGACTAGCCTATATATTTGAATGTGCTGCAATCAGATGCCGTCTTGGAGTTTAAGAGTCCTTTGATTTGAAAGTAATTTATTATATTAGAGCTGTTGGCTTTCAAATGTCCATCCATTTTTCATTCCTCTCTAAAATCATGAGGGCTCGTCATCATTTACCCTTTATGTTTTCCAATAATCAGCTGCTCCACTTTAGCAGAGTAATATTCCACTGCCTAATTTGAGAAGACCACTTGAAAGTTGCTGTTGATTTGAGCAGTGACCTGTTAAAACCCTAGTAAATGTCAAATAAATCAAGGCAAAATGATTGTTTCATATGAAATAAGCGGTACAAAATTTCCATTGATATACAGTGTGGTGGACTACCCTCTCTTCACAGCTCTATTCTTCACAATGCTTATAGCTATCATGCCTAATGCCTAAAAAGGTCCGAAAATGCATCATACTATTAATCCTATCCACTTTTGAAGTTATTTCAAATATTCTGCATTGAACAAACTTGAAATTCAAAAGAAATTTAAGCCATTATCCAGTGAAAAATAATTATTCAAACACAAAACTGAGACTTGAATATACTGTAGGCTAGCTCAATTTTGGAAATCGGAGCATGACATTCATGCACAGACATTCTGGATGACGTAGGGGTGAGTAAACGATAACAGAACTGATATTTTTTGGTGAACTGTCCCTTTAACTAGAAAATAAATCTAGATAAACTGCCCTTTTTCAAGAAGCAAGCTTAAATGCTAAAACGTTTTAGCTGAATTTCAGTGCAGCAGTGCATGTATCTTTTGTGGAGAATTCAATTCCTGGATGCACCACAATGATCGATGGGGAAAAAATAAAAAATAGATTAAAAAATATGAAATGCATGAGAAATATAGATAAACATGTATATATAATATAATGTAATCAATTCTAATATTAAAAATTCCATTACTTAAAAAGTGTCAAATGAAATGTTATGTCTGTCTACTATTTAAAATGGGAAACTTGATTTGCCAATGGCAGCCAGGGTTTCTAAGATATGCAAGATATGGTACTTCGGACAAAGACACTGCATGCAAATTCTCAAGTCAATTGGGCAAATTTACACATAAATCTAAATTAAACATTGGGTAGGATTTCATTTCTCCAAAACAATAACAATTAAATACTGGCCCCTTAAATGAAATATTGGGATATAATTAATTAAATATGTCAGCCCGTTTTACTTTTTCATGCTTAAAGAGTATTTCAGTATTCCCTTAGCAGTGATGTCAAAATCAGCTGTATGCTTCAAGTCTTCTATACGGAACGCTATTTGTGTTGCTGCCTATAGCCAAATATATATATATAAATATATACTGCACCTCTACAGGGCTATAGCATGCTGCCTTTGATTGATACAAGCTGATGGCTAGTTTGCTACAAGAAGTCACAGATCACAGTCCGTGCCGTCCACTGAAGTTCTCCAGTGAGATGACTTTTGACATGTTGTTTGTTGAGCTGTTCTCACGAATCAGCTTTCCTTGTTTGCACGCGAGCAAATTCGTGCAGAAAGGATCCGGGAGAAGAATGATCTTGTAATTGACGCACCTAGTCAGTGATCAGTTGTGTAGTGTGCACAGCAACATGACAGGAGACAAGTCTTTGTCCACGGGGAGATATTTTCAGTCATTCAGTGCATGTTTGGAAGCTCTTAAGAAAACTTTGATATGCAGTGATGATTAGGATGCTGATTCAGAGGGAAATATCCCATGTATGCAGTGTGGCAGATCACTAGGTTTCGGAACAGCACCAATATTTCACAAGCTGTCATTGTTCAGTATTCAGTGACACAACACCTTCGGTGTAAAAGACTGTGTCATTGGACGTCTATCTGATTTGTTCCGTCACATGGTGAGTGTAAACAGCCGTAAACATCTCAAATGCAGCTCGGACGGACACAGAACTATAGCTATCCTTGTTTAGTTTCATTTCAGAGAGACCAATAGAGTTTCGAGTCCGATCGATCCCAATTGCAAAATGTCTGTGGTATTATGCCTGATGTTAACGTTGATCAACACTGCAGATTGGCTATTTGAGAATGGCCTTGTGGGGAATAAGCTGGCATAGATCCCCTGATGGCCCCATACACCTTTATCACAGCCTGGAGGATTATTGGTCTTATCGACTCTGAGATTGTAATGATAGGGTCCTGGTTCCTCCCCTGTGCTACCTGTGTTTCCTAACCGGTTTTGTCTCAGGACCCCAACAGCCCATTAGTAAGTAATTCATCCACATCAAACCTCAAATATGTGGCTTTTTAAAAGCATTTTTTATATGAAACCCTGCCAGCGGTCGATGACTTGAGAAAATGTACTAGCCATTAATATGATTTACTGGCCATGAAACTGTAACTATTTGCGTTTTTATTAATTAAAACAGGCATACCAAACAAGGGAAATACATCTAATTACAAATTTTACTATTAATCTTATGAATTTTAATTACATTTTTTTTTTTTTTGGATCAATAGAAAAAAAAAATAGCACTAATACTATACTATACCCACAAAAACCCCACAATGCTCTTTTCACGACTTAAAAAAAAAGGAGACTGATGAAAATTGTATAATTTATGTAATTTGTAATTTCATATTTAATATGAAGTATAGCATTATAAATATCAATTCTTTTTTTAAAATATCATAATATAAAAATCTTCTCGATGCTGATGACTGTTAAAACACAGCTTCGCAGTCTTTTGAAAATGGTCCATTATTATTAGTAGTAATAATTAACCAAAGGGAAACTTCTGAAATGACTCTTTTGTTCATAACAGATTTATAAATCAATCACTCTCACAGCAAACTTGCCAAGGTCTTTGGTGCTTTACATTTTCAAGCACTTTATATATTCAAGTAGACTTTATAAGTGAATCACAGAGGAGGAGTTAGTGTGGAGCAGCATTTACTGTCAATTGCTAAAGCACACGCAGCACATAAGATTACATATTTATCTAATTAAAACAGTCTTTATGGTTTGATAATCACGGTGAATTGTGTTCACAGGCGTTGTTAATTAAAAAAAGTTACTGGCCATCTGGTGAGTATCACTTGCCAAGTTTTAATTTTAGGCCCTGGTTATCAAATATAGTATGTGTATCATTCATTACAATGTACATTTTTGACAGCCCTAGTTTTCTTTTAATAATAAATATGTTGTGTGTATACCTTTTTTCCCTCATGATTTCTGTTACAGAAATAGATATTCTTCTATGTTCCCATGGAATCACCCACTCACTGAGCAAACCCATGTCTCATACCGACAACAGCAGCTCTGCCCCTCCACTGACTGATCCACAGCTCTGTCTGTCTTTTTGTCAGTCAGGTTAGACATAGCCTTCACTCCGAGGTCTCGCTTGGGGAGAGAAAGCTCAGGGTGTTCTGCACCCACACAACTAATATAGATGACACATTCTGAGAACTGTGGCTCTGATTTGATTGGATCACATTGTGGCTAGACGGGTTAAAATATTAAATCTATGTGTATATCATTTTATTATTAAAGTGATAAAAAAATTGGCACCCATACAGGCAACCTTTTACCTCAGCATTCAGAGCTTCATAATGAGAAGGACACTTGACATTTCTCCAATTCATGAAATACTGGAGACACAGTTATGGGCTGTCTCTCAGAGCTTATCCAGAAAGACTTCATTGTGAGAGAAGAGAGCGGTGATTGCGTCGATGACAATCACAGGGCCTGCCACCACAAATGATTATGAAAACAGTGCTTTTGTTGGATTAGTGGGCCGGAGCAATAGAATAAATAGGATATAGTGTTTACAGCACATACCATAATGTTACACAAATTATGCATAAAACTGACATTTGTGTGATGCTAGAATCATGTAAGATGTAGGGCCCTAATTTCTGGATGCAGAAAATGTGTACGGAACTGTGGAATCCTGTCATAAAAATGGAATTTACTGTATAATGCAGAATGTTGCTGGAAATTGGTTACATTTTTAATGAAAAAAATCAAAGTAGGTCAGTACACTTAAATCACAACGCTATTAGGACTAGTGCTTGTGAATACTATTTAAATATAAATCATATAAATATTCGGCAAATAAATGGTGCAGACGCGCGGTTTTATTTACTACACACATATTATGAGCATTTTATCATTTCTTTTGAGTAATGTCATATCATATACAAATAGAAACCTAAAAGCATTCCCAGCAACCTGTCAAAATAAAAGTTTGGTTTAACTTGAGGATGCTGTGACAAAAAATATTACTACTACTACTAGGCCTACTAACAATGAAATTATAATTAAAAAAAATATTTTTTAAGCATATTTACCAGAAAAAAAAAGATTTACCAGTATTTATTTACCAGAGAAAATGTAAACACACAACACAGTATTTCTAAAATAATAATAATATAAATTACTCAGAGATGTAATTTTTTGATTATTAAAATTTAATGAAACCATTCAAATGGAATTCAGAACATTGACAGAAAGCACAGAATTGAGTAAAAATTAAATCTTTTTTAATTAAATTTTTTGTTCAACTTTTACTAAATTGCTGTTAAATTGTGTACATTTTCATGGTTTCGATTAATTTGACATGCTTTTTTGATTAATACAATTTAATTTAACCATTAAAACAGAGTCTATAAAGATTCTAAAGGAAAAAATTGCAATAAAGAAAAAACATTATTTTGAATAAAAAAAAAATAAAAAAATAAAAGTAAATAAATAGAACAACATTCAGGGGAAAAATATTGATTTTATAGACCCCTTAACATGGTCTATTTAGTGACATATGGCATAAAACATAAATACTGACCTGGAAAACCTCATTGCATTCTGAAGGGTCTTCTTCCTCGGATGGCATATCTTTGCTAAAGTAAATGAAGGCTGAGGAATAGGCACCGGTCGGCCTGGCAAGAGCATTATACAGCAGCCCTGCCTCATTTCACTTGACAAAGATCAGAAGGTTAACTCATCTCTATGAATGAGAATGAAAATCCATACAATAAAGCAGTCGCTCAGCCTTTTGTATATGAATGAGAGTAGGAATCTATGTAAAAGAAGATTATGAAATCAATAAAACAATTTGGTAGCAATTGGCGAAATTGAAATCGATAAATCCAAAGCCAAGGAGAGAACGTATCAGCGATATTGCTTATCTGTTGGGGGCGCTCTCAACTTTTACAAATGCGAGTTTAGGAAAAGAAGACGATGTGAATGTGTCCCAAAGCTCCCTGGTTGCCACTGCCAGCTTAACTGCCCCAACAAAAGGTGATATGAGCAAAACATAAGCATGATTTGTGCAGCTTTTGTTGAATCCTGTGTACCTGCATTGGCGGTTCCTCTCGCTCAACCGTTACCATAGAGACCCTCCATCCCCAGCGGAGAAGCCTTTGACTGCCAGGCTTACCGTCTCTCTATTGAGCAGCAGTGTCATTCACATGGCCCAAGAGCTTCTGCGAGGGACAGAGGCTCAGCGGGGACGACCCGGTGAAAAGCAGCCGATGTTCCCGCTCTCGGCTATGGCAGCGCTCCCTTGGCAGCTGTTGTCTTGTGTTTGGTAGCGTGTCAGTTCTCGCCTTTCACGGGAGCTGATGACTGAGACGGAGTGACATTCAATTCAGATGGCGGAGTGCGTAATTGAAATGAGTTCACCTGGGAAGCAGCTGCTCGGTGGCCTGGTGCTAATTGCCACCAGTAAGAGCTGAGAATTCAGGTGAATGCGCCGTTGGAAGCACATCGCGCTCCATCCCTGCACAGAGACTGGTGGAATTCGGTCTGTGCTGGGATTCAGATGGACCGCTTTGCTGTGGCTCATCGTTTCTTAATGCACGTTTGGTCAGATTAATAGAAGGGGCAAAGCAAACATATCCTTTCCTTTTGTCCTGCAGGGTTAATAAAGCTGAGAGAAACCAGAAATGAGCTTGGCTTGCTGGGAAAGAGAAACCCCAAATTGACGCTGGTTGATGACAGTCAGAGCCAGTCTGCATATTTGAGTTTGAAATGAAAATCTTCTTGTGCTTGATGGGCACTGATTTATTTGTTTTTTTAATATTCCAGACTATCATTTCACAGTCAGACGAAATCAAACATTTGGTATTTTGAGCCAGATTTAGAAGTCATATTGTTTACATTTGTCACACATCTCCTAGCAACAAGGCACATGTTTAGACCAATACACACAGCACAGACATACGCCAACAAACAAGTTGGTTGTTGGATTTTGAATTTCTTGAAAATTACCTGTCATATTCACACTGCACCAATAGAGACAGACAAACTTCGAGTCAGAGATTCAGGTTAGTCTGACAGGAGAAATTTAACCTGTAACCGCAATTAAAATTGACATTCTTCGCCTGAAAGTATGCCAAATAAAAGGAAAGCAGTGGTTGCTGCTATGGCAAAGACTGGGCACCTACATGAATTTATGCAGAGAATTGCAGTCGGAAGATATGAAAAGCTTTTACAATTTTGCTCTGCGCTCCCTAATCGGTTTCGGTTTGTCCAGAAAGCCTACGTTTTTAGGATAATTTGCTAAGTGCGACCAGCAACCAGTCGTGCCTCACTGTCATGGCAGTGGTTCGTGGCTCAGAGTTTGTTGGAAAATCATATCACTCTGATTCACAACCCAACAAACACCGATTTAACATGTTCAGTCTGGTTAAAACAAACCCTGACCAACGGCTACAGATAGTGGTAATGCACTGTTGGTGTTTGTTGGCATATGTCTGTGCGATGTGAACTGGCTTTTTTTTGTTGTGTCTGGAATGAATCAAATGTCTGTTAGTGTTAGTGTTAACGATAGGTCATTTAGTGTTTGATGCATAGTTTATTTTCACCATACAAGGTATTTTGAGGCACCTTAAGAGTTGGTTTTGACAGGTCATGTCATGACAGGACCCCTAAAAACCGGTTCAAAAGTGCAATTTAAACAGGTCCTAATGGTATCAAACTATCTAACTATCTATCCTAATGGTATAAGAATTTTAGCATTTTAAATTCTTTGCGGATTTAAAATGCTAAACCTTTAGAAACATTTCCGTGCGAGTTTGGTTCATCAGGAGGCTGGTGTTTAGCCTTGCCAATTAGCTTGTTCACAAGTGAAAAACTGAAAAGTGTCCAAATCTTGCTTAAATCAGGCAGACGACCATGCTGACCAGGCTTGCAAGCAGCAAACCAGCTCAATAAACACACCTGAACAAGCTAATCAAGGTCTTATGGATCAGCTTCCAGACAGGGGCAGGTTAGAGCTAAACTTTTTTTTTTCAGCTGGGTGAATTCAAGTCAAACCTGCAAATGGACTAAATTAGCTAAATTGGTAATCAGCATGAATTCTCCATTTATTCTGAGGTGTTTTAAGGCAAATCCATGCTAGTTTTGTCAGGTTTTGTCTTAAGTCCTAAACACACTGCACTATTTGAATGTCCCACTTGAAATCAGTGCTCTTATGCTGTACAGTGAGAGAAGTTCAAGACGGTCTTGAAACCGAAGATAGCATGATCTCGCACAGTGTGTTCGCTGAAATGATTCACGTTTACTGATCAACCAATAAAAATACAACATGGAATCAACACAACATGGCGCCAAAACATCAAAGTGCTTACCTCAAGATCTTAAGCCTCTTTCAGCATTTAATTTTTTTCAGCATACAAAATAAGCTAAAGTGTGATATATTAACGCATGCTAATAACGTTTTATTCTTCTGTAGTATAGAGTCAGGAGGTGTCATCTTTGTACAGTCTACACACACGTCCTAGCCAAGTGTTTTACATCCATATTGCATGCAGTGATCTTATAGGATTGGTAAAACCGTGTAGTGTGTTTGGGCTTAAGAGTTGGTCGAGCTGGAATGTAGTTCACAGTTTAAAAATGCAATATAAACTGGTCCAAACTGGTTTCTTCACTGATTTAAAATGCTTTATCTTCAGAAAATATATGCCTGTACATTGTACAATCCAGTGTAGTATTGTTAGATAATGTACCAGTGGTCGTAAACGTAGTCATATTTGCATGTCTTTGATGTATAGAAAACAACTGATACAACAGTGGGCTTCAGAACTCCTCCTCGTAACATTTAGAGATTTGACAAAGGCGGACTGTCATGAGATGAAAGAACCGCTCGTACATCTGCATGTGACATCTCAATCTAAATTATGCTCCGCCACTCGTTCTGTCAATCTCTTACGCTCTGTTTTTCACCCCATGGTTCTTTCTCTCTGTGTGCCACCGCTTTTCAAAGAAATGTGACTGAAAGTGAGTCACTGTCGGTCCGTCCCTAGAAGTGGTTGTTCTACGCTCTCAGACTCTCCTTGGGTTAAGAGCCTCTGGTTCCAGTCATAACTGAATTCAGCTGTCGGGTAAAAAAAAAACCACCGCCGTCTTGACATTGAGAGTAATTGCAGGCTTCGCTTCTCACACCGATGACCGCTCGCTGCGGATGAAGACAAATGTGCCTGACACAGGCGTCAATTAACACTGGACAGCAGCCGCGTGCGCCCCTATGCAAAGTGTGTTTATAACTGGATTACGAGAGGGAGGGATGATGCCTGTAATTACTCATCGTGCCCGTTGTGAGCACAGCCAATGGTTGGCCCGAGAGGTGGACGTTGGGTTAATTGTTTCACCGCTCCCGCCTTTCTCGAGAAGTGCTGTCTGATAATGGCCCCCGCACGTCCCCTTGTTCTGTCACCTTTTCACCCCTCCTGCGGCGTAGCTGATGCGGTGTGTGGTACTCTGTGCAGATAGTGAAGGAGCATGTCGACGCTGCTGGATCTGAAGAGCAGTGTGCTGAGGCAGGTGCAGAGGAGCCAGTCCCTGAGGACCAGGAGGGAGCCACCAGCCAGCACCAGCGCTGGAGGGAGTCCCCCGCCGCTCGCCCGCCGCTCTGGCACCATCGTACACAGGTGAGTCTGTACCCCCAGAGCTCAATCTCTCAACACTAACCTAAAAAGGCTTTTACTGCTGTATCCACTTCTTTATGCACTAGTTCTATACTATTTGTGCTTTAGAAAGCTTCTTATTACCTTATAGAAGAAGGGGACCACATGTCCAGGACTGAATACCACTGCTGTAAAGCACCAGTAGAAAGATTTATGTCTTCTAAAGAAGGGAATAGTTGGAATCTCTAAAGAACAATGAAATCAATTCGATATGTATGTACTGTGCTTCTCACAATGTATCATTCAAAAGCTGCTTTTACAAATAACAGTGCCTTTCAGCCCTCCCTGAAAGCAAGAAAAAGATGACAGTGGTAAAAGTGAATATGTTTAAGGAAGTGGGGAAGAAAGTTAAAAAAGGCCATGGCTGTGGAGGCCAGACTCCAGTGTTTCCTCTAGGTTTTCGGCTTAATAATTGTTTATTAAATCAAAAAAGCTAAATTAATTAATTCAAATCATGAAACTTAACAATAAGAAATCCCTTAAAAATAAAGTTAATTAACTTTAATAATTAACATTAATATTGCGGGATATTTTTACAGTTCAAGTTTCCAGGTTTCTGTCTTATTGTATTTTAAAATGTTTGCTGATTTGCTGCTCAAGAAACATTCTTCCTATAAAAAACGTATTATTTAGTTTATACACTTGTTCTGCTTAATATTTTTGTTGAAAGTGTGACTAATTTTTTGTTACAGGTTTGTTAAATCTCTTTAATGCATCCTTGCTGAATAAAACAATTCATTTCTTTTACTAAATGTTCTGACAACAAATTTTCAAACAGTTCACACATTAATACTAATGTTATGCTAATACTAATTAGAAGCTTGGTCTTAATTGCCTTTCTTATCAACTGATTGGTTGCTGAAATAGAGGCTGCATTTCATTCATTTCAAAAATGTCTCTGATTTTTGTCCACAATCAACCCACGAAGTGTGGTTTTACCAGATGTAGAATCTACTGGCTACTTCCATATGTCCTATGCGTTTATTTTCCCGTTCAGAAAAGAAATTGCACTTTGCTGCTTTAACAGCCATTATTTTACACAGTAATACAGTAGAGGTTAACAAACTGAGGATAATTGTTTCAATGTTCTTAATGCTTCAGGATTTCTATTGATCTATTAACTTCCTCCAGATCTTAGCAGATGGTGGCATGACTGTCCATGAACAGGCCAGTGACTCACTTATCTCCTGAACGCCTGCTGTGTCTATAGTACATTCATGCTATGAGAATGACTCAATCTCGACACCTTGCTCGATCACATTTCAATTTTATCGTTGTTAAGAATTCAGTACAAGAAGGCCTTTGTGCAGATCATGCAACAATTACCTTTCTGGCAGTATTTCAGTGCAGTATTACCAGGACTTTTCTTTTTCCATTCAAGCCATTTCCAGGCAGGAAAGATAAAAGTGGTTTGGTCTCTGTGGTTAGCGAAAAACGATAACGCAAGTCAGTTTGATCTACACGAAAAGGCAAAGAAAGTCTAATACCAGTCAGGCTATAAATATAACACAACCTAAGTGTTTTCCAGCACTTCTCCACCGGTGTTACAAGAACAAAACATGTTTTTTACCCTATCTGGCATATTTGCCGGTTTATATACTTGTCAAGACATCACTTTGACTTAATTTGTCTCGGGTTACATGACCGTTCAATGCTATATGGTCAACTTCGCGTCCACAAACATGTATGTGGTGAACGGGTTCACTGCTGTAGGTAAACAAAGTCGATTGTTTTTCAACCGTCCTCTCTGTCCGTCTTGTTTTGATTCCTTTTCGACTGATTTCAAAGCCAAACGTAATGACGGGCATATGAACCTTGAGGTTTCTATAGCAACCAAAACACGTCTGTTTATCACAGCTGCTCCTAAAATATGAGCTGCTTTATTTTTAATGACTGCACCTCTTCTGTCCAGGAGGGAAAAACACCTGTTACGTGCAGAGCTGAACTAAATGATTGTTTTGCACTTGATTTGATGTACCCTTCTTCGTTAATGTTTTTTCATACCGTACGCGAGGGTGATTGCTGTCATCGCCGGCCAGATGTAACTAGCAGCGGTCAATGCACCCAATCTGCCCATTGTCTTCCTAAGTGGCGTCTGGACTAGATAGGATGCACTCAGCCTCCTGTGAGACTCTGAAATGCGTTAGCCACCGTTGCCTCGGGCTATATGACTGCCATCATTAGGTCTGCAGGAAGCAGTTTGTCTCCTTCATTAGCACCAAAGAGAACTAATACCTGTAACCCAGATACTCACTCATTAATATTATGCTAATGATACAAAGCTGTGCGGAGCTCTCCGTCCTTATTCACATCACAGGTGACCCTGATTGCAGCCTGTGTAAGATCTACAGATCAGTGGAAACGGTTGAAAACGATTATGTGGAGTAAGATCCTAATGCCTGGCACAGATTCTTGAGAGATGACTGTATTATTATGTTAGTACTCATATATCAGGCCTACTATTTATTGATGTTTTTAAAAAATGCATATAGGTTTCACAGCTATATTGGTACCTTCTTTCAACACTGATTGGTATTTATAAGAGTATTAAACATGAAGCAAAAGACATGAAGTCTTCCTACTGTCTTCTTTCCATATTTCATATGCTTTGAGTTCAAAGTTTGAGCTTTTCTTTTCTATATTTTTAATCCAGTTATGCTTATATTATGTGCACTGTTAATAAGGTCCCATTACATGTGAAGCAAAATTTCTGGAATGTTTTCCTTAAAAACCTTAATTTCTTTGACTATTATATTTTTTGTGTAACAGCCATAAACACTTTGTGAGAGAATTTGGGAGAAACACGACTAAAACCTCTTTACATTTGAAATAACCCAAAATGATTCCTCAGTTCGGGTGCATACACCTGCTATTCAGTTCTGTAGCCACAGTCCCATGTCTCCAGAATCAGAGCAGGGTTTCCCTTATTTTTCAGTTATTGATTAGATCAGACAGTTTGTAATGGCTTTTTGGTCTTGGTAGTATCTAATCATGCACACTAATTTGAGTTGATCATTATAGTGAATAGGAGAACATTTTATTTTGTATCGTCAAGGCGACCGCAGACCGCAGCTCAAACTAAAACGCACAGAGAGCAATTTGTCATCATTTTAGAAGAAGAAAGAGGTGGAGGGTTTCTCCACCACAGGCTTTTTACTGAATCGCTTCATTGCAGATACGTTGCATGACAAAATGTGAATGTTTTTGTTCTTTTGTACAAAATGTTTATGCATTTCTGGTCTGTAAGTGAGTATATAGCTGTAAGGCAAAGGAAAAATAATTTTTTTATTGTTTATAATGTTAGTTTATAAGGATGCTAGTTTTTAAACCAAGAATATTAAAGGGCTAGTATGTTAGTATCATTAATTACTCACCCTCATGTCGTTCCAAACCCATAAGACCTTCGTTCTAGCCTTGTTTCCGTGACTTTAAAGCTCATAGGAGCTTAGTCTGGCCAAACTACCTTACTACCCGCCTTCTGGGAGGCGGGCTTAACCTGCGTCCATCAGATGCCTCTGTATACTACTGGACGAATC
>JAUMHR010000048.1:1775526-1788652 GCA_032361145.1 Enteromius fasciolatus | reverse complement strand
AGGAGGAACCACCTCGATGGCCTCCTTCCTCAGAAGAGTTTCGACTTCCTGTTCCATCACCAGAGCCTGCTCTGAACAAACTATCGTATGATTGATGCCCGCGAATTGTGGCGGAGTGCAACCAAACTGGATTCTGTATCCGTTTCCTACAGTATGCAGACCCATTGAGACACATTTGGCAGTAGTTTCCACACTGCCAAATAATCTACTAAGGGAACCAGTCTCTCGAGGCTGGTCTCTGATGATATTTGAGGGACGATGTTTTGACACAACCCACCCTTGGGTAAAGTTGTGTTTCCTTCGTGAGAGCTCGGTGGCGAACGTCTCGGAGCCGCTACGTTTCCGGGCGGCTGAACCTGAGAACGATCGTAGCACTGGCAAGGTTAGTGAGGTAGTCTACCGAGGGTTCTGAGGAGAGATGGGATCCGTGTAATACGGATTGTACCATTGTACTTGACACTCGCATCAGGACTTCTTCTTCCCCTGCGAAGCCTTCTTTTTCTGCTGAATAACAACCCTCAGGTCTTTCTGAGCTTTAGAAGGCTCCGCCACAGAGCGCCACCAACCCAATTGCTGTTGTCTCTGGGGGGGAGCTCTCGAGGTGATGCTCTGTTTTTGTGTGTCTCTGTACTGTCTGTACGAGGAGCTGGTACTCAGAAGGGACTGCTCCTGAACCTGTGACCTGGGTTTGGCTTGGCTAAGGGGCAGAAAGGGGTAAGTTGTCGGGTGAGGAAGGAAAGCTGAGAAGCCTTGGTGGAGTCGGGGTGGAGAGAGGAGCCATGAGTAAGGTGGGCTGTGGGAGGGAGGGGAGGAAGGGGAAGGCAACCTCAGCGGAGATCAGAAAAGTTTGAGGCAGCTTAGCGAGGGTAGTATAGGAACCAGAAAAGATTTAGGATGGGGGAGAGAGAGCAGCCTCTGAGGAGGCAGGGTGGAGAGGCCTCTGTGAGGTGGAGGCAAGCTGGGCGAGACCTTGAGGAAGTAGAAAAGGAATAGAGCGGCGCCTCTGAGGAGGCGGGGAAGGAAAGCCTCTGGGAGTGCCTCTACGGAAGTAGTCGATAAATACTTTTTATTAATGAAACATTATGTTGACAATTTGAGTGCATTAAATACATTGAGTGACCATAGAGAAGTATAATAATTTGCCGCATTGGCATAGAGACTTTACGGATTACGTATGACGTCACCTGTGACATCTAGCGTAAACGAGCTGGCTTGCTGCTTCAATTGAAGAGGATGGAAAAAATTAAGGGGGAAGCTGGCGAGAGTTGAGAAGCATGGGTTTTTTCGTTGGAAGCTTGCTCCTTCAAAAAAAGAGTGGAGAGAGAGATCGTAGAGCGTGCGGCTTGTGGCCTCGAATGGAAGCGGCGGGCTCCCATGGGAATTCCGGCACAGCAGTGGCTGGGAGGCTGACTGTGGCTGGGAGGGGAGGGGGGCTGGGTTCTCTTGATCAAGCTTGAATGAGTATTTCAGAGTTTAGACAGCTTGACTGTCAGAGTGAGATCACGTAATGCGAAACGAGAATGGGAAGGGAAGGAAGTGAGCTTATATAAGGAGGCTTGTAGTTTTGATTGGACAGAGTAGAAAATAGATTTATTAATGCGGTGCCAGCCGTGGCGAATCAAGCACATTCAGTGTGAAAGCTAATCAAATGAATTGGATGACAGCACCGAATATGACAAAGTACAAGAACCAAACAATAAAGTTAAATTACAGATTAAATACTACTCATTCTTAATCATCCATAAGAATAAAGACTTTTGCGAAGACGAGCAGGAGCTGTTACAGTTCAGCGTCATGTTTACTTGATATAATCACCTTGTTGTGAGGGAAACAGCGGTAGGAGCATGAATGTGTAACTTCCATACAGCTGTGACAGTCATCTAAATGACCTGGTTAAGAGAAAGATCTTGTATTATGATGCGCCGACAGTACACTGCAGAAAATATGAGGAATACGGTTGATTGGCGGCAGCATTAGAAATTAGCGTAATCACATGCAGTACGACCTGAAGGGCCCGAATGGAATCAGAGGTAATGAGCTCCATCCAGAATTTTATTTCCTGTTGTGTGGGTGAGCATTACTTTTATTTTCTGTCTCTATATGTCGCCTTAACCAAAGGATGATTATTGCATACTTAACATTTAATTTAGCTGGGCATTCATCTGATTCGTAAGTGCCAAGCCAAATTTTTTGTTCTGCGTCTCTGAAGTCCAGTCAACGGGAAGCTCCTACATTCATACGCTTGTATCTGTGTGTTTGTGTTATGTCAGTAAATAATTGACTTTTTCATTTTTTGCTCTCCAATACAACCTTTGAAGTCTGAATAATGAAAATAAACAATATTGCTAAAATAATAAAAAGCTTCATGGAAAAGTCTGTTTCCTAGCAACATGAATGTGGACAGCCAAATAAGCTTTGTGCCTGTGTGTGTGTGTGTATCACACTCACATTCGTATAAATCACAGAAGTTGTAATAATCCATGCCTCCCATGCAATCACTTTTCAAGTAATAACAGCACAAGAAGGTTTAAAAGCTTTGATTGGAGATGTAAAGCCAAGCACAGACGCAAAGTGTTCATGACTTTTAAACAGCAAGCTTATTGGTTTTCAGCATCACTCAGAGTGAAATATTACAGCTTAGAGGTAACTGTTTATTAGCTTTGTCAGTTATGTTTTAGATGTTTCTCTTAAAAGCAGGGTAGGTTATTAGGTTCAAATGTTTTTTTTTAATGATGGTTCAAAGTCTCTTCACATCCTAATAGCAATCATTAGTTTTAGTTCACCAAAAAGTTACGATTCTGTCATTAATTACTCACTCTCAATTTATTCCAAACCTATGAGACCTTCATTTACCGTCAGAACAAAAAATAAAATATGTTTGATGAAATCACCTACCCTACCTTTCAAATTCAGGAGAAATAAAAACAGAAACAAACGAGGCAGTTGTATGACAGTATACAGCTACAAAATGAATTTGATTTCGAAGGAATTTGACATTCTGAAGTGTTTGTCAAGAGTTCAGAATATCTTTTAATTGCATACTTTGATATCTTGGCACAGTTTTAGCACTCTGATAATTTTTTTCTGAAGCTTTGGAGAATATGACTAAGGTCTTTTCCCAGGAGACAAAATCTAAGAAACAGGCATCTTAAATGTGCTCCAAGCAGTGTTTTTTGAATACCATATATAAAATGTCCTCACTACTTGACAGACATCACTGAAGAACATCTCTACCTGTCTCTATCTGACAGTACTAGGCTCTGTAAACAGCTGAAAATAGTGAGAGAAGCGGCCTGAAACTAGCCAATCAGAAACAGTCTCTGTCTGTCAATCATTTTTCATGGTTTTCAAGGATGTCTATAATACCTCAAGCAAGTCTGTGATTTGATATCTGCCATCTGTGCTCATGGGAGCATAACTTATTTGAACCAATCGCCTGAGTCGAAAATCTCACGTGACTAATCACTTCGGAGTTGCTCATGACAGCGCTGATTAGCCGATGACATCATAAGAAGCAGGAAAAACATAAGGCCGCATGCTAAATTGCTTTGCATCCTTTTGAAAAAGTGCTCACTTAGAGACCTTTTAAAAAATTGTGTTCTACGTAGTATCAGTGCGTACTACATCTGTTGTGTTGTCATTGTTATGTGACCTACCAGCGTTAGTTGTATCCTTTCACAGCCATTCGCAAATCCGTTCATGTGGCCTTATAGGATAGTAAAATCTCTGTCAGTGTGCACTTTTTAATCCCCCCACAGTAGGTCTTCCGGGGAGCTTTTGTTTTTATCTTTTTGTGTGTGTTTGCTATTCATTACAATTTGTGTGCCCTTGGACGAGTGAAATACGGAACACAAATTCTGAGTATGGGACGCTTGACTTGTTTCTTGTTTAAAGTGGATATCAGATTAATCACTTTTATATAAGTTTTAATCCTAACTCTAAACAAATAGTTGGGGTAAGCAGCAGTGTCGGACATGTTACTTTAGTATAGTTACTAGTTACTTCTCTGGTGGTGCTTGAGAATTTGTTTGTCATTTAGCGTTTCTATAAAAAAAGGGGGTGAATGGAAAAATAATTGTGAAAAACGAGATTGTGATACTATGAGTTCTTCTATTAATAACAATACATAATGCACTAGGATTGATGAGCTGCTGGGTTCATGAATATTAATCACATTGTCTGTGTGTGCGTTCGCTCACCACCAGAGAAACCGGCAATAAATGTAATAAATGATAGTAACGCTGCATGTTATTGTCAGTAATGGTAATGACATTGTAACGGTGGAAACAGTAATTCATTTGATTACTCGAAAAAATAACGCAGTTACTAATGCTGTTTATTTATAACAGTGAGCAGTAGCTCATTATCATTTAAAGAGACATGCACCCAAACAGGTCACTGAGAACACAGTTGTTCTTGACAGGTAAAAACAGTGTTGTTTTAAATGACTATCGGACTAATTTTAACCAAAGTATGTTGCAGACATTTCATAAAGACCCTAAAGATTTATGTCAACTTGTGTAAAATTGCCATTGGATGGCCCCTATTTAAATGTCCATCAGTGGAGATAGAATGATGTGTGACCCATGGGCCACAAGTAAAAAATGTCAATGAATAAATAAGCTTTCCATTGATGTATGGTTTGTTAGGACAATATTTGGCTCAGATAAGATTATTTAAAATCTGGAATCTGAGGGTGCAAAATAAATCGAAATATTGAGAACTTTTTTTTATATATATTATTGGTAGGAAATTTGCAAACTATCTTCATGTAACATGATCTTAACTTAATATCCTAATTATTTTGGCTAATTTTGACCCATTCAATGTATTTTTGGCTATTGCTAAAAATACTTGTTCAACATTTTGTGGTCCAGGGTCACATATGTACCACCTTGATGAGCATGATTTCACAAAGTACAGGATGTCTTGTTGATCCTGGAACAACATTCCAATCAACCAATCAAATTTGAGGGATAATTTTTCAGGAAATGTCTGTTTTAGGTTTAGGATCAGGGTTAGGTTCTTCTACACCCTTGTTAATCAGCTGTAATTTCTCACTGATTTTAGGCATCATTTTTGGGTAGGGTTAGGTTTAGGGGTAGGGATTGGGATAAGTATATTTTTGTACACTAATGTTGATCCAGAATCATGTCTTACTTGGCAAAATCGCGGTGACCACATTGACTTTACTGCACAACTTTAAGGATTACACAGTGATATGTCAATCTTCTTTTGGCCACACATGTGATACACATTTGCAAGTTTGTTAGCTTTAACTTTTGAATGCAGTGAAAACTGACATTGTGTTACCGACCTCTCAAGTATGCATTCGCTTGAGTATGAATGGAAAGCAGTGGAGCAAAATCTGTAGGGTTACCATTTCTTACAAGGCCATGATAACCAGCCCAACCTTGAGCCTTGGGGTTAGCGGACATGTCTTTAGAGGTTGGGATTTTGGCCTGTGGGTGTGTTCTTGAAATGAGCAAAATTGTCAGAAAACTGCTAAAATCGCTCGCAGCCCCTTCGTACTTCTTTTTATCTCATTGGCATGTATGAGAATCAACTGAGACATTAAAGACATCTCATTTGTCATTTTTTTCTTTCTCACAGGTAAGTACAAAATGGTCTAGACAGTCCTAGGATTATCAGACAATGATATAATGCATGGCCTCGTTGAGAGTGTATTAATATGGATGTATGCGGACTCAAAGTGTCATCCCTAATTCATCTCCTGAGGGAATCCCAGGAGCGCTCTGCTGGATATCTGGGGGCGCAGGTAACTAATGCTCACCTGCTGTGATGGTGTTGATAAAGAAATGGTCTGGAGTGCTGTGGGCTGGATAAATAATGAGAGACGGGGGGCTGGAGCACACCGAGGGGGTCTGACAGCTGTATGGCCATACTAATGCATTTCCCGCTCATTCCTCCACACTCTACTGAAGTCAGGCAGGGCAGAGCAGGAGAGATGGACGATATTCCCTAGGTGCTGCAATCTGCCAACCAATCCCGCATTGAACGGGCTATCATCACCATGACGACCGGGTCTGAAAAATTAGCAAGTGGCAGGGGTCCAGGAGTTCACCCCGGTTTGTGGGAGATGCACGCTTCCCACCTCCTCCTCGGATCGCCTGGTGATAAGATAAATGAAGTCAGACAGTGTGTAAGAGTCTTGATCGGAAGCGGCAAGACATGATTGTATACTTGTTGCATTGATGATGTTTAGCAGTGCGGCAGTGACTAATGAGGACGGAAAACGTCCATCATCTTCTTATCTCCATGGAGGCCGTTTCTCGGAAACGCGCTTCAAGCTGTTGATTTTCAAGCTTGTCAGAGGGACAGGGAGGCCTGTCACCTCAATCCCCAGCGAGCGCAGGCGTTCTGCAGATAAACTCGAAGCTACGAGGTCCACAACAAGTCCTGATATCGTTCAGAGTTTCCCACCATGTTTGTTTGTTTCCCTTGACTAAGCCACATCTGCTTTCTGATTCCATTCTTTGAGATTACCTGCCTCGCTGAAAAAGACCAGGATTCATTTCTATTATGCATTAGCAACAGAAGCATCAATTGCAAGAATTGTCGTTTTCAACATACTTCAATGATTTGATGTTTCTCGAATCCATTGTTTCAAAGAGCATTTGAAGAGCCCTTCTCCAAAACGCGATAAACGGCAAAAGAAATGTGTTGAACCTATTAACTGCGCCATTAATGTTTCATGCCAAACTGCTATATTTCCTTGTTAAAAATGTACGCCAGGATGCATTTTTCCAAAACGCTATAAGCTCCGAACCTGTTTTTTAGCCTAAATGTGATATGTCCTCTCAACCAATCAGAATTTGTTCCAATGCAATCAAACGTAGTGACGCTTTGAAACGTTTTTCTTCCAAATTATTGCTTTAAATTCTAATAACACTTTTGATGTCCTGGATAGAAAACCCCAACTGGACAAAGAAAATCACAAAAAAACAACAAAAAAAGAAAATCCCACTGTGGGATGTTTTAAAATTGTTTTCTATAGATCTATAGATTTTATTTTAGGGAAGTTGATGATTTAAAAAGTTTATATTGATTAATCCAACATTGATTTTGGGGGCTAAGCCCCGAATGTTTATAATGTCTGGATCTGCCCCTGGGCTGACCAAGACAGGACCATGCTTCATCTCCTGGACATAACACAAGTAAAAAGACAGCTTCTGAAAATCCTGGATGTAAACAAACCAAAAGTCTTTTTGTGCAGCAGTCACCTGGGCACTGTTCCATAAAACAAGATTAGAGTACAAGCCAGGCTTATTTTGGTTAGTCAGGCTTATTGTCAGTAGATTTGTTACAAAATAAGTCTGACTATCTTCCATAAGCCTGGCTTATTTGGTAAACTTGTTTTATGGAACAGGCCACTGGAGAAGTATTTTATTTGGCTGTTATTTATTTCATGCATTTGCATTTATTTGATTTATATGTAGTACTGTATGAGTCCCTGATGTCATACTGTATGTTGCATGTTCTCTCTGGGTTTTTATTTTTTTACTTAAAGACATAAATCATCATAAAAAGAAACAAAAAAACCCAGGATGGATTTGTAGCGTTTTGGAAAAGAAAAAAAACTTTGAAATTATAATCGACAATATTGTTGTTTCATTCAAAAATTATTGTCTAGACTGAGCCAACAGACCATTTTTCCAGGATAAATTGAATATTAACAAAATCATTTTCTATTAAAATGGATTTATAGCATTTTGGAAAAGAGCTCTTCATTTGCAAATAGCGTCACAAACTTGTGTGGTTGAAACTATAGCTCTCTGCCTGTGGTTTACGAGCATAGTTTCTTGTTATCGTGACGTGGACTACACATTTTAATCTGTTTCTGGTATTTTTAGGAGCCATTTTTAAGGGGACTTGCAAATCAGTAACGACGCTTCTAACCAACGTGGTCAGTAAAGTTCAGATGTTTTCAGGGAACAGCCGTGGCTAGCTTGTTTGTTTCTCTTATACATCATACAATGATCGCTAAGAAACAGGTTTCACTTTCATTGTTTAGAAAACACATCCCAGGTTAATGCTAGTTTGATACTAGCCAACTAGTTAAACATCAACAGCAGTGTTTATCAGCAAAATTTATCTAGAGAAGCTGGTTAAGTCAATTAATAATTACAAACCAGCAAAGGTAGCAGCAGTCTTACCTGTGCAATTACCTCATGCATTCAGATATGGTCATTTATATATTTATATACTTAATGATGTACGTAAAGTCTGCTCAATCAGAGCAACTAATTTAGTGATTAATGCACTTTAATTGTGCAAAAAGATCTGACTAAAAGTATATCTGATTGTTCTGAAGTGGACCTATTGCAAGTATACTTCAGGAACACTTTAAATATCTTACATTTAAAGACTGATGTTGATTAAAGATCATATAATCCTCATCGACGATATTATTATTATTAGGAAATGTGCATTATTCACAAGTAGCACTCCAGAGCAGGATTTGTAATTGATTTGAACTGTTCTTTGTATAAAATAAATGTATTATAAATATATTACTTTTTTACTAGGGTTGTCATTTTAAATACATTCATTAAAAATGTTAATGTTGCAAGCTGGATAATCATTACAGTGAATGTTTTCTCTTATTATTGTTTGGTTGAATTCATTATTTGTCTCTGTTGTATTTGTGGTATCCAGAAGAAGGTGTTAAGCACGTCCCGAGTAGCAACTCTTATTAGTGTTCACATAGAATAGGGAAGTTTAACTTTACTGTCATTGCACAATAATTTATACTTCTCTTAAAACTAAGCATCGTCTGAAAGTAAAAGCTTCATACTAATTTGTCCTAACGTCAGCACCGCTCTCAGTTTCACCCTAAATTTGACAATTTGACAGTTTATTACCACTTCTCCATTTATCAGTGTTTCAGTAATTAGATGTCAACCCAAAACAAGCGTTTACTGGATGCCTGTCAAAGATCTCTCAATGTTGCTCATCTTATCTTATTAGTGTGAGTGAGAAGCACTCTAGAGGTCCAGATGAGCGTTCAGCCTATATGTGATAGTGATTACAGTGAAGCAGAGCCAAAAGTAGAAAAAATAAGGTCCCAGACTCAGGCAATGGAAGAGAAACTCTTTTTGAAGCCACATTGTGTAATTAAATGTAAACAAGGGTGAAATGTTCCACAACTGAACTGATCCGTCTCTATTTCCAGGGTTGCCAGGGGAAACGGGGAGTTCTTTGACCGCATGAATAAAATCCTCCAGAAACAGGATAGTCTGCTGTCTGCCGGCCAAACTGAGGTAACCACATTCTTCCCAAGACTGCATCCCTACTTTTACCAAGGTGTATCCCTGTTCCCACGTTCCCCCGTGTGCTGAAGAATCAGGTCATATTAAAGCAGTTCTTTCTCCTGAGCATTGCAGCGATCACAGAAACTCACCCTCCCTTATTCCCCTCATATAAAGACAGCGTCAGAGTTAATGTGTTTGAATTAAATGTTTATTGAAGAGCATTCCTCTCCCACTGTTCTAGCAGTAAATGTTGAAAAGGACAGCAATCAATGCTGGCTGAGTAGGAATTGAACACGGTGATCCAACATTCACCATCTTTGTGAGGAAATTGCGCAAACCTTGATGCACAGAAATGTTCTCCTCGATGCACGAATAATTTGATGACAAGTATAAGAATATTGACATGCATGTTATTTCCTCTTTACGTCATTGAGGTTCTTGCTTGAACAGGTCATGCCACAACATTTCATTCGGCTGAAGGTCAGGACTTTGACTTGACCATTGGAAAACACAAAAATTCTTTCCGTTATTGATTTGCTTGTGTGTTTAGGATCATTAGCATTGCGATGCACGACCTACACACTGTTTAGCTTCACCTCGAGGACGGATATATTTTTCTGTATAAGCAAAGTCAGATTTAGTGCCATTCTTCTCATTATAGTCCAACTGTAAGGAAAAAAAACAATAATGACCTTACATGCAGCGACAGCGGCGATGATATGAGGAAATGTCATCTAATAATGGTTATAAATGTCAGCTGACTTAATTGACAGACACAAATAATAAATGCAAAGAGACTAAATGCAGTGCAGAATGAAATACAATGCCTAGTGAGATTGGATACAAAGCGGACAGAGACATTCACAAGCGGTAGCCGGCGGAGATGAAGAGTACAATTAGGATTCATTATGCCCACAAAGACTGTGAGCTATCCGGTTCTTAGGCTGTAAATCATGATACTCCCACTACCATATGGCACGTCTGCTATGAGGGTCTGAAGTCGGAATTTGCCATTTTGCTGTGGTCAAAAATAACTTTCCCATTTATGCTGTAAAGTTCACATTTTATCTCTTCACTCTGGTGGATGTGTCTGGACCATTCTAGTGGTCTTTAACAAAGATGAAATGGGCTGCACTGTTCTTTTTGGCGAGCGGAGAATCCCTCCTTAATAACTTCCCACGCGCACATCTCTGGCTCAGTGTTTTCCTTACAGTGGATTCATGAAGTCTTGACAGTGAGTTGCTGGCTGTTTTCCTGGGATTTTCTGACCAAGTGACAGTTGCGAAACATTTAATTGAATTGAAGTCATGCTCCTGGAACTAAAGATCCCATTCATTTTCTCCATATGTAAAACTGATACTTATAAATCGTTAGTGTATGCTTTTGTTCAAGCCATTAGTCAACATTTTTTCTCTGCATCAGAAATCTCCACATCAAGAAAACTGCTAAAATGAAACTCTAAATGCTTATATATGCATATTTATATATGCTTATATGTGCATGTTTTGCAATATGCTTAAACTGCAGTAACTTTCTCCATCTATTTTTAACATTTATATCTTTCACAATGCTTTCTGGGATTATAGTTTCTTCACTAATTAAAACCAGTAAGTACAAAACCATAAACTTTTTAAAAATCCATTTTTGAATCCATTTTAGAAACAAGACTGCAGAGAAAGTGGACAGCATGGCATTCTGGGAAATGTTCTTCCACACTTGTCCTTAAGTGTACAGACCTGTATATGAATTAAATACAAATATATTTATAAATTTAAATAGCAATTCTGCATCTTTTTTGCTATTTTGATTCAAATTCAGGAATCAAATTGATTTTTTTTATTAGTTATGAATAGTACACAAACTTAGTATTGTAAGGCTTTTAATTAATAACCAATTGATCCTAAATGAGTGCTTTATTTGTGCCCCAGTAATGAATACAGTTGTACTATGAATGGTAAACAATGTTAGAAAACACATTTTTTGTTTGTTTCAGATTCTCCCAGGACATTGATTAGAGCATTCGTCTCAAATCACTCCTCTCTGAAAACTGATTGCATTGTAGATTTGCCAGCTAAAAAGTAAATGACGTTCATCGACAGAAAGTGGGAGTTTATCTCTGTGCCGTTTTCAAGATCCTCTTAATCTATTAGCGTATCTCCAATGAAAATGAGCTCATATTTTGGACAGAGAATAATTCTGAGGGGCTCATGAACTCTCCTCTTGCCAGCTCATTGCTCTCAGCCCTTGAATCTACACGGCTAGAGAGCTGCTTTGAGCTCATTGTTACGCGCAATTAATGATCTCCCCACTCTTCATTGATCACCTCACCTGTCATCTTTGTTTCTATTGGTTCTCCATCCTCATGCATTTACAGGAGGACAGCAGCTGTGCTCCTCCACCCCCGGAGTGCAAAGACCAGGCTTTTGTTCCAGAGAGATCCACCAGAGATGAGGTGAGTCTCCTGGTCGTCCTTTCAAAAGCAGTGTGATTCAGAGATCACGATTACTTCTTATGGTTTTTATAAAACCTTTTTGAAATAATCATTCTGTTATAGCTGGATTTGTTGTATGAGGAGGCGATCTACACCGTGGTCAATCGCGTTGGGGTACCGTCGCCGGAATATGTGACCAACGAAGGGGACATTTTCAGCTACCTGCAGAAGGTGCAGCTTCGTTGCTTTCTCAATAAATTGCATTGTGCATGATTCAAACGCTCCTGCATCCCTCCGTAACAACCCAAATATCACAATGTGCGTTGTGCCTCTGGTGCTTCAAATCCACCAAGACCTAAATAAATATCATGCTCCGATTGATTTCTAAATAGAAATGAAATACACAGAAATTCTTGTTTTTTCTTTTGTTTTCAAAGCGCTTGCATTCTTGAAAAAAAGCTAGTCCTTGAAGGGATTGTGGGGGAACGGAGGGTTAGGCTTGGGTGGTGGTGGGGGGGGTTGTTTACTTTGACTTGGTTTTATGAGTTGGAGCAGATGCTCTTGTCTCAGACATGATTAAACATCAAAGCCCGTGCCCAATGGGGATTGATGTTCGGTGCTTATATTACACCCGTGAAACCCCTGTCACTCCAGAGGAGCCTGATTCCTTTCTGAGACCTCTAACACAGAGGTGCAGAAGGTCTTACGTTTGAAGTGTCTGATCTATAATGTTTTTCCTCCAAAAAAAAAAGAAAAGAAAAGATTGTTGCCTTAACAGCTGACATAACTAAAGCTTTGATTGTCATTACTACTAGAAAAGCCAAGAAACCTTTTCTCAAGATTAATGTCAGCACTCATAACCTTTAAAATAGTATATATAAATATAAAATATAGTTGTTTTTGACCTCTGTTATTTAAAAAAATGTGCTTATATGTCACCAAAATTTTAACTCTTCCAATTTCATATTAAAATATACTATAAATAAATATAATACCGATACAAATTAAAAAAGCTTTAGGTTTTTTAGATTTGTTGGTGTTCAAAAACAAAAATGTAATAATCTATTGTAAACTAGCATTGCATATTCTTCATTATACATTAAATACAGATTATTCATATGTATACAAAAGTAAGTGACTGATTATTATTTTTTGAGCATTGTTTGCACTTAGGGTCAGAAACTAGCAGTGATGCAAGCGTACACTGAATGGACATTTTTTTAATTTATTCCATGAACTCCTCAAGCATGGAGAAACTACAGAGCCCTGCGCATGACATGCAGGGGAAAAAATTGTGTAAAAAATAATATTTTGTTCTCTCACTTTATAAATTGTTAACACGCTTTATTAATTTTCTTTTTCTTGCAGGTCTTGTGTAGGTCTTTACTATATCCATTATACTTCATATTCAAAACCGTTC
>JAUMHR010000048.1:1742168-1758621 GCA_032361145.1 Enteromius fasciolatus | reverse complement strand
TATGTAGTTCCTTTAATAAACTACACCATACGGGACCTCTGTGGGCCTGGGACTGCTTTCCCTATTCCCTTCCCCCGGGACGTTCCTGTACCATTGTGTTTAATCACGTTGGCTGATTCAGATAGGCTTTGTTTAAATATTTTCTTTCCCTCTCCGTAATATTAATTTCCAGCGACTATGAAAGAAACATCCCTGGATGTAGATAAGAAATTGAATGGCACTGAATCCCCATGAGAAACATAGTGCTTTATTAGAAAGGCAGATTGCTGAAATACAAATGAGAAGAGCGAAATGTTGACTCTTAATCTGTAAACCCTGTATATGAGTAGTTGATGTCCACACTGACAGTGACGGAGACAAACTGAGATATCCCTGGGGTGCTACTTGGTTGTTTTTGTCATTTTTGTTCCATGACAACATGTTGACAAGAGAGGGAAAAAGGTACAAAGTTAATTTACTCGCTGCTAAAGCTGAAGTATCGTATAATAGAACGATGAGAAGTTGTGGTTGTATATGTATATTTTTGCATTGGCTTCCTCTTTGTTGTCTAAGTATATGTTAGCTATTGGACTATTGTTTTTAAGCAGTGTTCAGTGCTGTTGAGGGTTAACTCCTGCAGCTCTTTAGTCCCGCCTCTCCTGTCAGTCAGTAACGGAGCCGGAGCTGAAGCACTGCAGAGAGCGCCGACTCTCGCTGAGAACTACACACCCACAAACACCAGCAGTCTAGAGGCAGAACGGCTGAAGGAACTTGTCGGAACGGTTTTAAGTCGAACAAAACGCTGGGGACTTTCCTGCCAGGTGTCGCCGTTTTGCCTCTGCCCTCATTTCCCACAGCAATCCATGGGACTCCAGACACGGCAGCTCTCCGATCAGTCTCTCAACTCCATGGCCTGCCTTGAAGTGGAGACCTTGAGTGTCTGCAGGGGTAAATGCAAATAGTTTGAAATCTTTTTCAAATTCCATGTCTGCATGAATTAAAATGGGGAAGTTGACGCTAAACACGAGTGAAAGACTACGAATGAGGCACCTGGTAATTATTACTGGAACACATGTTGCGATGATGTGATTGGAAATGTTGTCTTATCAAATGTCATAAAAATGTGACTAGTTGTATGGTTGCTAGTTTTTTTTTTTTTTTAGCTGTCTGATGTTGGTTTCATTTGATATCTTTTGCATTAATATCTAGGTTTTCGTTCAAACTAACACCCAAACATTATCTCATCATTCAGTTAATAATTTAGCTGTCTAACCATGCCTGTTCAGGAAGTTGCTTTTAATGTCTTATGGGAGTAACACCTCTTCACAGGTTTCTTAACAATATAGCTCTCAAGTGCATGTAGATATCTCTACAGTCTTCAATGTTATTAATATACGGCTTCACTTGTGAGAGTTATTGGTCGTTGGGATGGTTCCCATCAGTGAACCGTAACCCAAATGGTATATTCATTTATCATACATTCTCTACAGTCCTCTGGAGCTCTGCAAGCAGAAGTATTTTTTGCAAGGGTAATGTCAACACAGTCCAGGTTAGTGTCAGAGTGTTTCTTAAACCGCTTCAGTTTAGTCAACATTAACAGGCTTGGTAGCCATAACACAGCCCATTCATTAAATTTACGATAGCGTCTGGTTGCGTTAAGGTGCGGTCATATTAGCGCAATTTTGAGGGCAAAATAGATCCATTGTTTGTTGTCAATTAAAAAACAGAAGTTACTTTTAAACCAAGTGGCTTTCTGTTAGTCAACGTGGCGAATTTGAGTAACTTGAACCCTATTCCTGTTGAATTGACCCCCCTCCCAGAAAGGCAAACTCTGATAAATGTGACAACTTTAGGCTTGGTTTTGGAATCAAACTGAATCCCGAGAGTCTTGAAGAAGTGAGACGTACGAGGATCTAAGCTGCGTTTTGTTTATTGTACAGTTCGAGAGAGGCCTGGAGCCAGATAAAGGTCGGTCAGGGTTCAGCAGAGAACATCAGGAATGACATCAGCTCAACAAACACTGGGATGACTGCAGGCATGTCATGTACCGGCGTACTGACGTGAAGATGATTATGGCATTACTCTTCCATCAAGCTTCTTTGGGCACATTGTTCTGCGAAAGCCGCTTGGTGGTGGCACGGATCTTGATTAGTTATGGATAACCGCTTTAATATTGAAACCCACCAGAGTACCTCCTGGCGCAGATAATTCAGGACAGAGTGTTCCAAGCAGTAGGGCTTTTTTTTTAGTAGAGGTCCCCTCCTTAAGTTTGTCCACTCTTTATTCAGCTGTGATGCAGAATGTATGTGTTCAACATACCCCCCCCAATGCCATTTCCAAACTCTTCTGTTTCCCAGGCCTTGTTCTCACAACGGCTGGGTTTATTTTAGAAGGGGTGAGTCAGACAGAGTGGTCTCTCTCCTGGGATTTCGGCAGAACTGGGTGTGCTAGGCCTCATTCTGCAGCCAATCGGCTGGGCTCTGTGCTCCCAGTGCCGATGACGGGTGCAAGCAGGGGTCTGCTGTCCCATTTGTCACGATCGACTGCCATCCTCCTCTTTAAATGTTTTGCAGAGGAGTGGTGTTATTCTCTCCAACCAACATGCCTACACTTGTGCGTTTTGAAATGTATAAACCGAGCCGTCTTGTTAGGTTGGTTAAATTGCATTCAGGGTGTATGTTATAGGCTGTGCATAACGGCCTGAATTTAATTTTTTTTTTTGTTTGTTGGTGCACCGATGCCTCCTCATTCAAAGCGTAACACCTTGCATTTAGCTTTTTAAGGGCAGGAAATCCAAAGCCAAGAGTTCAGATGACATCACCTCCAGAAATTGATAGGAAGATTGCAGTGTTTATTATTTTGTGCTTTGTCCTGTTGTTAATCACTCTAAACAGCATTGTTTGCTTTTGAGGTCAAAACTGTTGAGTTTTTTTAATACTTTTAATACATTTCATTTGAAGTACAAATCTTGGATTGACCTTCATCCACTGAACATTTTGGATGAGAGATTAAATGTTGTGGATTATTTGTGAAGGATTAAGTTCTAATATGATTTATTACCAGAAACTATGCAGTACTACCACTATTAACTATTGCTATTCAAATTATGCATACCTTCAAATTTAGATTTTCTCTTTTACTACAAGGGTGTTGGAAAAAAATGTAACGTTTTGAGATAATTTGAGATAAATCACATCAAGATTTGTGTTTTGGCAAGGAATATAAACAAAACACTGAATATGGTGATTACATTCCTAAAAACTATAAACGAGGTGGGAAAATCTTGAAAGAATTTTCTGCGCTATTACTTTTGTATAATTGAAATATTATTATAGTATTTATCATTATTTTGAATTCGTTTTTATGTTTTCGTTTTAATTTAAATTATTTGTAATGTTTTTATTCTTTTTTTTTTATTTGTGTGTGTGTGTGTATATGTATGTATGTGTGCATGTGTGTATGCACACACACATACACATACAGGTGCTGATCATATAATTAGAATATCTTCAATAGGTTGATTTATTTCACTAATTTATTCAAGTACATCAAGCTAAACTGAATGAAAATAGGAAATCTTGGCTACTTGTTGAAATAACATATCTTTTGTTATAGTTAAACTGGTTGTAGTTAAACAGATAATTCTGTCATTAATTACTCACCCTCTTCCCTCACGGCCCAAACCTATTAAATTCTTTGTTAATCTTCAGAACACAAATTAAGATGAAATCCCAGAGCTCTCTTACCCTGCATAGAAAGCAATGCAACACATTTAAAGCATAATATTGTTGAATTAAGTAATTTTTTAATTCTCTGCACAAAAAAACAAGTAGGTTGAACTACTGATGTCACATGAACTATTTTAACAATGTCATTACTAGCTTTCTGGGCTTTGAACATGTCAGTTGCATCGCTGTCTATACAGAGTCAGAAAGTTCTCGGATTTCATCAAAAATATCTTCATTTGTGGACCAAATTATTGAAGGTCTTACAGGTTTGGAACGACATGACGGTGAGTGATTAATGACAGAATTGTAATCTTTGGCTGAATCTATTTTTCTGTTTTCACTCCACAGTGCTTCAGTTAAGACTACAGCAGAGGCGCACACGCGAGCAGCTCGCAGACCAGGGCATCATGCCACGTGAGTATGCATGCTTCACGGAAACATAACACTCACCTGTCACTATTAACGTTTAGATAAATTCAGCCTACATGCAGTAGACTTGAAAAAATATGTTTGACAAATGATCTAATTCCTTGTTATTTTAACTCCTAATCCAGCATTATTAACAAAGTGCCGCTCCCGTTATCACCTAAGCTCTACACACACACACACACACTGTAGTTATTCTTCATAAAATGGGACATATTTACCTCCAGACAGGTTTTTTTTTTTTTTAGATTACACTTTTGACGGGAAGGGAAATGGAGAAAGTTATGCATGTCGATAAGGAGAGCAGCTCTAATAAAAGAAAGCGTCGGTTGAGGATACAAACTGATAAGGAAGGAGAAGTAGAACAATAGTGTGACTGATGTCTGTCTGGAACAGCGGGAGCTGTCCTGCTCTCTCAGTGCTTGCCATCTCTATAGGGCCCCTAACGTCATGGTCCAAGCTCCAAGAGTAACAAGAGTGAGTCAGCGACTAGGCCTGCACTTTTGCTCAGCAAGATCTGTGGTTACCTCCCGGCCTTTAGTCAGTGCTTAATGGCTCAGATTCTCCCACAAAGACCAGTTCTTGCATTCTTTAATCAGATGAATGTCAGGCTTATACCTTTCCTGAAGATGTTGTTGTAAGTGCAGCAGACTATTTAATCAAGCCACGGCGACTATGACAGGGCGCTAATTTCCTGTTTACCTTGAATGTATGGCAGTTCAACACCCACTGAAATAATCAGCAGAAATGTTTCCTCATTTACTTAAAACATATAATTTATATATATATTGGCCTTTCAGTAAAATACAACTTACACTCAGCTTTTATTTTCCTTTAGGGTATAACTGCATGAACCTTGCTTTAAGCAGAAGTCTTTTAGCACACAGCAGTTAAACAGCTAAATGTTAAAAAAAAAAAAAAAAGCTTTGTGTCATGATGACACAGTGTGTTATATAACGGGATATTAAATGATGCCAGTTGACTTCTTGTTTTAAAATGAAGGCTCTGAATATATTTTTCTTTCCAGCGCTGAAGACACCTCCAGCATTTCACGGGCAGGTCAGAAGTCTGGAGAGGGCAAGGGTAAGATTCAAACACTGAGAAATATTCCTACACTTTGTATTATATGTTTGACAGCTACTACAGTGCTGTGAGAACAATACCAGGGCGCTGTTCCAGAAAGTTAGGTGGCGATAAGTATGCACAAAGTATGTAAATGACCTTTGAACAGAAGAAGAAAAAAGAAACAGAATAGCGTGCTTTTTAGTAGCGTTGGTGTCCATATAGACTCGTCGATTCCTTGCTCTGTTGAGAATGTCTTGCGTGTTATCCAGGAATAATTTCATTTTGTAATTTTGGCACCAGCATACTTCGAATAAGTAAGGTTTAGGTTGATCAACCGAGAGTTCAGGGTTTAAAAGATGGTAAATTAACCTTGCTTTCTGGAACACCCCCAGATGTATTTCATGGAAATTCTTAATTCATTTATTCGTATTGCATTTTCATCATACAGACCGAGAATTTCCTGAAGCATAAAATCCGCAGCAGACCCGACCGCGCTGAACTTGTCCGTATGCACATTTTACAAGGTGACAAGGTTACATTTTACCTGATCGAACAGATGTGATTTTTAGCTCTTAGGAGCATTGTCAGAGTCTTTTGTTTCAATTCCTGGGTTGCTTAGTTTATCACACAGCTTTAGTAAAGTGTTGAATGGTGTTTATTGTATTTCAGAAACCCACGCAGAGCCTTCTTTGCAAGCCACTCAGTTGAAACTAAAAAGGGCACGTCTAGCAGATGACCTCAATGAGAAGATTGCACAGAGGCCCGGACCAATGGAACTGGTGCAGAAGAACATTCTGCCTGTTGACGCTGGTAAAAAATTATATATATATTTTCATGCTTAATTAAATAAAATGGAATTGCTAAGGAAAGGAAAAGTCAGTTACTAAATAGTTTTGTTTTTTGTTCATTTGTTTGTCTGACACTGCAGTTGGAGAACTGGATGTTTATAACTTCAATGAGGACAGCAGTGAAGCTCTGTCTCCAGAGCAGCCAGCTAGTCATGAGTCTCAAGGCTCTGCATCTTCTCCTGTAGAAGCCAGACTGCCCGATCCATCCTATGTTTCGCCTCCAACTGGCTCCAAACTCCAGGTCAGTGTCTTTAATGGTCCAAGATCCACGTCTACCAGTTCAGAAATATTCGGTTCTAAGATTTACAGTTAGCTTATGATAAAAGAAATAAATAAATCTGATAGAGAATGCTTTTATTGAAGTATGAAGCTCTCCAGAGGAGCTAGTGTCTGTTTTCTCTACAAATTATCCAAACATCAACTTTGTGTTGTGCTGGTTATATTTATACGTCTCTATCGCTTCTTATGGCCATACGGCTTTTATCTTATTTATCAACTTTGTCCACCTACAACCCAGAGTTTAGACTTCCTGAACAGAACAGCAGTAGAAGATGGTCGAGTAATGACTTCCCCTCAGACAATCATTGCTGCTGCTCCCACAAAGCCTGCACCCACCCTTGTGAAGGTAAACCATAAGTACTAACCACCATGATGTCATTTCCTGCCTATGTTTATTTTTTGAGATAAGGGTCTGTGACTCAGCATATTACTGGCTAATTTCACAAAAGCAACTCCGGCTAAGTAATGACATATACTGTGAAACTGAAAGAGTTAGAGGTAATAAAATTTATAATGCTGTTCATAGACTGAAAATGAGTCCAAGATAGATTATAAAAATGTTTTATGATCACTATTATAGAGTTTTATATGCACTAGCATTCAAAAGTTTGGGGTAGGCAAGATTTTTAACATGTTTTTGAAAGAACATACAAGGTTACATGTATGTGATCCAAAATACAGGAAATAACAAGTAATACTGTGAAATATTTTTACAGTTTTTATCCATTTAATAACTCTGTTATTAATTTATGGCTGTGATGACAAAGCTGAATTATCAGCATCATTACAGTCGTCAGCGTCACATAAACCTTCAGAAATCAATATTATATTATATTACTGTATCAAAAGTAAAGATGTTTATAATAAATGCTGTTCTTTTCATTTAATGCATCCTTGCTGAAAAAAAGTTTGATTTTTAATAGATTTAAAAAAAAAAAAAATCATACTGACATTTGAACAATAATTTGAATAGAATTTTGTAAAAAAAAAAAAAAAGATTGCATACGGTACCACAGCGTAATGACAGGAGAGCAGTAGAGCTGTTGCTTGTCAATCTAAAAACCTTGTTTACAACAACTTGTCAAAGGTACCTCATGCCAAATAATTTTCAGAAGAGCAGCAGATGCAGAGAGTGCTAGCAGCCGTCTTCTGTCTTCAATTGGAGACAGAACTAATCACACTAAACAAGCGGGGAAGAACAAACTGTAGCTGAGGACATAGAAACAGGAGTCAGGCAATAACTTGCGCATTTATCATAATCCATGCCTTCAAAGCATACTCTGCATATTTACTCCATGATAGAGAGTCACTGCTGACCCAGTGGAGCTTCGGTAACCTGCTCACACATAAGCTGGCTTGAAATGATGTGTTATTACATCCTGATGACTTTCAACTCCCTTCCCCAGAAGCCAAACAATTTTCATGTGTTTCCTGTGACTCAATATTTAGGAACAATGAGGGTCATGTCCCCTTCACGCATCCTGTTTCCTCTTCCTGTGATTTTAAGTAGATGTTCATACAAGTCCCACCTAGTCAGAGCAGTTGCAAACTTGCAGTTTTGCCCACAAATTTATCAGCTTCATATTCATGTAGCGCTGTTAGCAAATTAACTGAGCTCGTTAAGGCATTATAGGGATCACCTAAAATCACAAAGCAGAGAGACATGATATCATGCCAAAGCGCAAGGGTGTTGTTTCTGGGATTTGAGGTGAAACCTTTTGTTCAGTTCTTCTGTCCTTGTTTCCATGCAGCAAAGCCAGCCCAAACAGTCCGGTGACAAGAGCCGAAGCAAGAAGAGTAAAGAACCCAAACCGCGAATTAAAAAGCTCAAGTATCACCAGTACATCCCACCCGACCAGAAGCAGGAACCCAATGAAGCCCCAATGGACTCGTCATATGCCAGGCTGCTTCAGCAACAGCAGCAGTTCCTGCAGCTCCAGATCCTCAATCAACAGCAACAACATTACAATTACCAGGCCATATTACCAGCACCACTCAAGTATGTCACACTTCCAATATAGTGTCCACCATAACATGCAACCCTTCGCATAAGCACATTTGTTTAATAATTTACATGTTACATAACAGATGAGTATACTTTGCTGATTATTCTTTCAGTGTCATAACATGTTGTTTGGATCTGGATAAACAGGAACAAATTTAATTACTGATTATTTGGTAAACTCTGTCAGTGATGTAATTTTACATTGATAAAAAACACATTTATGAGAACAAAAAAGCCTTGCTGCAAGACATGCGGACAGCACAAGCTTTCCAAACTTTATTTGATGTTAGATGAAATCATACATTTAATACATAATACAATTGTTATGAGAAACATGAATAGAAGTATAGAACACATGTGCTCTTGCAAAACATTATACCTTTTGTATTATTATTATTATTTAGTGATTTTGCTCTGTCTGTCTTTAGGATAGTATTGTGTGCATAAATGTATAGCATAGCCTACAGTTTTTGTATAACCCGTCAATTTGCACATTATTTTGGAGGAGAATATTGAACAGAGGATGGAACACTGTATATTTTTCCAGTATATACAAAAACTAAATTTGGCCTTTTTATATGTACATTGTGCAAATTGTCCATAAAAAGTGCTGTGCATACAGTAGCACTGTAGTTTGGCACTTCACTTCATAGAGTGCAGACTTTGTGCACATCATAAAAACATAATGCTAGTTCACCTGCATAATGTCAGTTTAATTGATCATTGGTTACGGACCAGAGCAATTGCATATGATTCTGTTTGCTTTGCAGCAGGACTAGTAACTCAGAAAAGAATGTGAGCGTTGTGTGCTATGAGTGACAGACTTTAAACCGTGGTTTCAGTGACAAATCATGTCTAACAGACCTGTCATCACCCCAGCTGTAGTACGGCAGTTCCTCAAATTTTGGCTTCTGTTGCTGCAAGATATGCCTCTGTTCTATTGTGTAGAAAGAGTGTTTATTGTCAATGATGAGGGAACAGGAAGTTCCCATTGCCTTTAAAATCCTTCTTCCTCTACAGACCAGTAGCCGAGAGTCAGAACAGCTGCCCCAACATCACCCTAAGCACCAGCCCAAATCTTCAAACTCCCATTGTGGTATCTCTGCCCAATGCGGCTCCTTCACGTCCCAACAACGCTGTGATTGGTCGTAAAACCGGGTCTTTGCCTACCAACCTAGATGAGATGAAGGTGGGTAACATGCTGATTTTAACATGACGCTCCTACAACATATAAGTATGCAGAAGTACAGCTGTTCTTTGAACCTCTAGGTGGCTGAGCTTAAGATGGAGTTGAAATTGCGAGGACTTCCCGTATCAGGCACCAAAACCGATCTCATAGAAAGGCTTAAGGCCCACCAGGAGAGCTCTCAATCTGCTACGACCATGGATGCAAACATCTCCAAAGCTTCTCTGCAGCCTGACGGCATGAGCACAACTCCACCCGTTTCTCCTGAGGCCTCCAACATCAGTATGGAGGACAGCAGAGACAGTCCCACCAAAGCTCTAGGCGCGCTATCTCCAGCCCATCCACCATCAGGCACCTCACCCCTCAAACTTGCACCTGAAGACATGACCATGGACATCAAGGTGTCTGAAAAAGACCAGCGCCTTCACGAGAAAGAGCGCCAGATTGAGGAGCTCATGCGTAAGCTGGAGCAGGAGCAGCGGCTGGTGGAGGAGCTGAAGATGCAGCTGGAGGTGGAGAAGAGGAGTCAGCAGGGCGTAGGACAGCAGCCTGAACCCAATCCATCAGTCCAGGTCAAAGAGGAGAATGAAGCCTCCCCGAGCTGCAACTCCAAGCAGAGTCCCCTGCCACAAACTACAGGTGTGAAACAGGAAGTGCTGCACGCCCAGCGGCACCACACCCCAGTCCAGCAGTTCTATATCAACGCCCAGCATGTCCCACAAGTGCTGCATCAGCAGACAGTGATCAACACTCAGCCTGCCGCACAAATCCTGCTTCCCATCAGCCTTCCCAACAATCCCATCAGCATACAGGTCTCTGAACTTTCATGAAATGCCAGTTCTTTTTACAGTAAGGAAAATGTGTGGAATTACAGTATCTGATTTGGAGTTTTTCTCTATATTTTTAGCAGGCGCAGACCGTTCTCCAACCGACAATGCCCAGTTTGGCACAGAGCATTATACAAACACCACTTCTGCAAACACAGAAGTCCAACAACACAATGTTACAGCATTCAACCCAGACACCATCTCCACCTCAAGTAAGCAAATCGACTTGCGTCAATGATCAAATAGGTGAAAAATCTTTGTCATCCACGTCTAGCGTTATCATAATCTGCTTTTGCACCATTGGGTTGAACCCTTCTCAGTGCTTAACTCTTCCATTCATAACACGAAGGAAGAAAACTACCAACTGCACTCAAAAAACACCTTAACAGTCCTATAGAAACATCTTTGCAACCACCCTGAATGCCGTAATAACTGATACCCTAACAAAAAGCGTGCTACACCAAATCGACAGTCGGCAAATGTCCAGCTGTTATTGAGCAGCTGTTAACTCAACTGAGCATGTTGAATTTGCAGCACAGTCTTATTAGTGAGAGACTATTTAGATGTTCGGCATAATGCTGGGTTCACACTGCATGATTATAGCCAAGCTTTTTACTCGCTGACAGATTCGTGGAAATCGCTGACGCTAAATGGCTAAAATCAAAAGCAATTCTGTGCTCGTTGTTTGAGAGCGACAATCACAGTGTGCGTTATCAAAAAAAAAACTTTTATTGTTCACTTGCGATTTCCCTTTTGTTACGAGTAATACTGCCATCTACTGGTATGGAGAGTAATTTCCTCTCTAGCAGACTCTGAACATATTTGTCTTTTTACATCTTTTCTTCCAAGAAAGGGCAATATGTACGCCATATGAGCTTAAATGATGATGCAGTAAAGTAGAAACATTAATACAACAGTTATAAAGGAATACACCATATGATCCGAGTTGCTGTGTTATGCATGTATACTTTAGGATGCTTGTAGATCTTAACCTTTCCTCTTGCTTTTAATGTTCCCGCACTTCATAAATCCAGTTCTTCTCACTATTGGGATGACAAGGCCCAGACGCATTTCTCTCCGATTTGGCACGTAGGTTGAAATTGGAAAACCTTTCTGAGGCCTGCAACATGTTCTGTGCTTATCTCTGATGTTGCCTTGGCAATAGCATTTGAGCTCAGGTGATACATTACCCTCTCAACAACATCAAACGCAGACCTGACTAAATAGAGAGAAGTGCTCGATCTCATTTTCTCTGCACTTTCTACTTCTGCCACCTAAGACAGAGAGTTGGTTCGAACAAGAGGCCTCTGTTCACACACTGATATACACAGATTTTCTTACTCTGTGCAATGGGCCTAAAACTGCCTCCTGCTGTATGTGTTTACAGGCTTTACCCCTGTGTGGAAGCTCATCTTCTGGGTTTGAGTACAGGCAGAACCAGAGCCAGGCCATGCCAGACATGCCCCAGTGCTTCCTCAGCAACTCTCCCAGACACACAAATGGACCTGTTAACAAAGTAAGACAAACTGACCACTCGGTTATGTCCTGGAACATACTCAGCATATGCAAATACAGAAACACGAATTCTCCTAGCTAGCACAAGCTTTGTTTCAGGTGTTAAAGCAAAATGGTTTAGAACTTGAAGCAAAACAAGCACACGATGCTTTCTCAATTTTGCACAGCTTTACCACAAGAGGTGCAATTTTGTGTGCCCTTGTTATGGGTTATGAAAGGTTCATATTTTGGTTTTGCGGTTCCCAAACAGGTTGACATGAATGCAAGGTCAAAAAACACTTTAGTTTTCTTGTATGCAAATATTCAACAATTAATTTTTCCCAAGCCGATTTCATTTAAAGCAGTGTTTGTGAGCTTTTAACACTCTAAAAAAGTTTTGCTAATTGAACATTGAATTTTGGTAACTGTTGTGGCAAATGCATAAGCATTTATATTTATATAATGCATATATTTGTTTTAGGCCAAGATGCTCTTGTATGCTCTTTATTTTTCTAGTGCACTAGAACTCTATCTAGTAACCCCTATTACACTGTTTGAAAGTGATATGTTTTGTTCAGCCTCCCTCGCCCTGTCAACTCAACTATATCCTTCAGCCATCGACGTTCCCCAATCACCGCAGCCCAAAGAGCAAAGACCCACCCCGTTACGAGGAGGCCGTCAAGCAGACCAGGGGTCTACAAGCCACAATGCAGGTAATTTAAAGTTAAGGCCAAAGTATACTTTAGTTTTGACAGTCATACACGTAGCCTTTCTAAGTATGCACCACTTGATAGTGTGTGGCAACACAAAAAAATAGTATAACCTTTCTACAATGTCTACGACATTTCTCTCCAGAAGTTATATCTGATCAAAAAAAATATCTTCTAACTCGTGTAACTCAGAGTATTTCTTAACCTGCTCAGCTACACCAGAGTTTTTATGGTTATAGTTCTGTCTGTTTTATTTCTTTTTCAAATATGAAACGGTAGCGGTGCCACCTTGTGCACAGATGAATTAGTGCAAGAATATGCCTTTAGAAAAAATGCTGATGATGAAATTGGTCATGTAGTATAATATATGAATAAAATGCTCTGGGATTTAGGTTAACGGACTCTCCCACTTAAAATACGATGAATTTTAATCATTAATGCGCTTAGAATTCAAATATTTCCATAAGCACACATGGTAAACTATTTTAAACACTTTCTGTTGTCTTAATATCTTGTATTCTAACTTAAAGGTACCTACTGCTACCAGTCAGCACATGGACGATTTGTTTGACATTTTGATCGAGAGCGGAGGTGAGAAAAAACAAAGCAGCTCTTTGATTTCATCCACAATAGGTTTCCCAGACTAAACCGTTTTCTGTGCTTTCCCAGAAATATCCCCTCTGTCCAGGCAGGATCCTTCTCTGGACAAACTTCTTCCAGTGACCGCAAACATCACCACTCTTCCCATCAACACAGTGCTGTCTCGTCCTCCCCCGCAGATACACGTTGCCCGCACGCCCAACCAAACCCATGCGCCTCCACCCAACATGGTCGCACTGGCCTCCGATAACCAGTTGGAGGCTCTGCTGGAGGACGCTGAGCCACGGACCCTGAGACTGATGGAGGAGCTTAAAAACCAGCTGCTGGAGCGGCCCCACTCCCCGATGGACACTTCAGATCTGACCTTCGCCGACACGCTGCCTCCTGCCCTCCCTCTGCAGGACGCAGGCCTCGACAACATGGAGTGGTTGGACCTTACGATTCCAGGTCCTGCTGGAATCTCCTCACCAAACACAGTCTTTTCATCTGATTTCTTGGACTCCACTGATTTACAGTTACACTGGGACTGAGCTCACAAAGCCATGGAGATTGGAGACGCTCTGAAAAGATCAGTGGTTGTTTCAGAGGATCTACGTGCAAACCACTGATAGTGTAGCATCATCTTTTGTCAACCGCGCCAATACGTGCAGGATCGTGTGCTGTTATTGTCAACAGCACCTCTTTCGAAGCAGAAGAAGAATGTAGAGACACCTTTATTGGCTTGTATATTTAGACTGAGCTTCTGCTTTTCATATTTTGAAGCAGTCTTTGAAACTGCTGGCTTATATTATATAGAATGTTAGAATATTGTTTTTTTTAGGTTGTGATAAGTTTGATTTCTTACCTAAGACAGAACATATTATAAATGAGTTTTATATTTTATGGAAAGTAAGGATTACAAGTACAATCATAGTGCCTTTGCTATTTGTATTGTTCTCATTCAAAACTCGTTTCTTCAAAATATTTTGAATCGTTTTCAGCTGGGGTTTTTTTTTCTCTCCATAAAAAGTCATTGGGATACGAACTTTTTAAGCTCCAAAAAGGCCATAAAGATAGCATAAAAATAATCCATATGGCTTGACTGGTATATTCAAAGCTTTCTGGTTTAAATATTTTATTAGCAGACATTCACTTGTATTTTTTTTTAAATACAAACATATAAATAAAACTTCTATAATAAACAGATCAAACCTTATTTACCCAAACCATCCCAAAACATTAATCAGTGCATAGAGACTTGAAGTTTGGCTAAATTTGGCTTTTTCGGTAACACATTTCACTCAGGCATTTAATCACAACTTTAAATGTCAAAGCTTACTGAATGTTGCATGTCGTGTGCCCAATCAACATAACAGAAAGGCTTAAATACTGCATACCATACAAAATGATTCACATGGATTCATTTCACGGTTGCTTTATGTCCGTTTTGGAGCTCGAAAGTTTTGGACCCTACTGACTTGATGGTTTTAAGAAAAACTAAATATCTTTTGAGTATCGTTTATAATTTTGGGGTTAACTGTCATTTTAACTACAGAGTTAGCAAACGTCCTACTTTTGCAATGGAAACACTGTGCCATGGTAATTGTTACAAATGTGATGTCACCTTCATTGAAGGAACCTGTTTAGTGGCTCATTTACATTCGACTGCCATGGTCAATGAGCTGTTATCTGTTGCGTTAGGGTACTCGGAGTTGTGGCAGCTAAATAATAACATTTAATTTCTAAACATTCGAACAACAAATCAGCCAGTGCATAGACTGGGAAAGGTCAGAGCGAGGTTGTTTACCAAACCCAGCATGGGGCCAAAGAGAGAGGGAGGGAGGGAGGGAGGGAGGGAGAGGGGCACACAAACGCCTGACCAGGGGCCATTATTATTCCTATCAAAAGAGTAGAGATAGAGTGGACAGGGTTCAGCTCTTACAGTCTGGACTGACACTGTTGCGTGTCTAGACCAGGAAAACAACGTTAAACAGGACCATTGAAATTTTCATATTCAGATCAGAATCAGGTCAGAGAGCAGCTGCTGGCTTTTTGATTGGTCAGACTCTTTACTGCAGTACAGTAGATGTTTGTTTGGGTGTAGATGAACTGAAGTTCACTGTATTCCACAGAATCTGAGCTACTTACTTCATGACCACTGAAATATAGGTAGCTGGCAGGTAATTAACCTTTGTTAATGTACCTAAACCTCATCTTCTTGTCTTTTTATTTTAATTAGTTTTCGGTTTTAGATTCTTCTGTGAATGTGACAATGTAGCGACATCTGCTGGAACAGTTTGAAACGGGCTGAACTGTTTTCTTATCACCACTTCCTTCAGATGGATCACTATGAAATGTTTTTTCAGTGTCTGGCAGATGTAATAGCAGATTTCTCTTTAGACACTCTGTGAAAATATGCCAAACATGCCAAATAGTGCACTTACTCGACCTTGGACTGAACTCATTGACAATCAGTTCCTTATCCAAACGTGTTGTCAAAATGAAAGAATGTATTTCTATATTTAGAAATGTAATTTCTAAAGGGATACCATAGTTCTGTCTCTAGCAGAGACCCAAAGATTTAAATTTTGTAAACGTACTGCATTAATGCAGTTCTCACTTATATATACATGCATTTTTTGTGTGTGTGTGTGATAAAAGACCTGCGGTGGGATAAAATCCTATCACAAGACCTTAAATGAACCTGTAAAGACTATTAAGGTTTGTGTACCTTTTTTTTTTTTACTATGTTCATTGGAGCAATTGCTTTATGAAGAGGAAAAAAAGAGACCCTTTGAAGTGCGTTCTAGATTGTATGCCTCCTATTTTGCACAGTGTATATATTTTTACAATATACATTTTATACAAATGTATTTGTGCAACTGTAAATAATGTTTTGAGGTTATCTTTGTACATATCTTTATTGTATATACAGCCTTTTATCATTAAAATGTTTCTGTAATTGAAGCCATTGAAATTACTTGTTTCCCTTTCCAAAAGACAAAACCATGTTCTTGCCCCACATAATCTTGTTTAGTAAAGCTCACAACACAATAAATAGACTGAACATTTGACAACTTACCAAAGATAATGTTTTTAACCTAATTTCACAAGTTTGCGCTTCCTCAATGATGGTAAAAGCATGTTTGGCGAGCTGTTGGGGGCGAGCCAGGAGTTCGGTGAACCCCATGCTCTAGTAAGTCTAGTAAGAGTCCGGCTCGAACCCTGTGTACCCCCCGAGGAAGAAGCGAAATGGGGAGGTGGAGGGAAATGCAAAAACGAGATGCGGAAGAAAATGGGGGCTTACGATGGGGGCGGTGCTGATTG
>JAUMHR010000048.1:1727336-1742068 GCA_032361145.1 Enteromius fasciolatus | reverse complement strand
GCTGATTGAGTTTCTTACGCGCTTTCTCCCGAAATTGGTTTCTAACTACATGTAACGTACAAAACAAGATAAAATAATTTTTAGAGCTCATGCTCTACGACATGCGAACAGAATCATGCATTACTGCCAGGGTTTCTGCTGATTTTATAAAGCTAATTATACACTTATAAGAGCAACTGAAGGAACATCTAAGGAATAAATTGAAGTTCTAATGTAAATGTGTTAGTAGCAAAGAATGGCTTGTATTAGTAATACTTAAAAAAAACTGAAAGTACAGCTTTCGACTAACCTTTATTACTTTTAAAAGATTAAATAAATAAATACATGCAGCTTTGAATAGCTCCGCTCTTCTAACCACTAGAATATATTACTTTCATGTAGCCTCTGATCAACCCACAAAAATGTGATGTTCTATGGAAATGTCCTTAAACCAAGACACGTTTCTAAGGAAATGTATCAAGTGGTCTTGACCAAACTTTTCAGAAGTTATAAGCAAAAATATACATGACAGCTAGGTGGCGCTGTGCCAAAACTGTGCAGGTGTCCTCAGGTCATGGTTGTCACACCAAGTTTAGTCTAAATTTAGTTTAGTGAAAATTTAGCTTTTGTTTAATTATTCGCTTGCTATTCAAAGCCAATCAATTTGTTTTCAGCGTTATTTTAAGGAAAAACTCAAAACGTTGGGGAAAAAATTACATCATAGGGTGCAATCAAATCATCTTCAGCCAAGGAATCTTGAGTTTTTCTTTTGTAAAATGAACTTGCATTTCAAGGAAATGTATCTTGACTTTCCACTCTGATCTAAGACCGGCTTGATTTTGGGAAACGGGTGATTTAAGACTTTTAAAACCTCAGAAACACTAATTGCATCTCGATTCCATTTTTAATAATCCTGCGCAAACTGAAACTGTGCAGTGCTTTAGCAAACACCCAATCCGGACTTTGCCACAGAATGGTTTTTAAGTTCAAACCAGAAGACTGAAATCTCTCTGAAGTTTCAGACCACTTACGTTCTCCTTTCGTTACGGATGGTTCTGGAGGTACGTTTTAAGGCAAACTGAAAAGTTGGCGTAGTCCCCAAAAGGCGTAACCGATTATATCCTTAAAAAGAGACTCTTCAGGTAACTCCATGGGGACTGTCCCTGTAAAAACGTTCAGGATGGCACCGGCTGAAACAATTCTATCCACCTTTCCAGTTCAGTTCACATTGCGGGGATTCAAACAGTCAACTCCTCAGAGCACTTTGCAGGTTTTTAAGTGACTCCGACATTTTGGACAACTGTGAACGACGTCTTTGCATCTGTCCAAGCAGAAAGGGATGGCACAGCAGCCAGCTATACAACTACACAAGAAACAGTCAAGAACACAAACGTGTCATGTTCAAGACATAACGGTAATCAAACAGTGACTTGAGGATGAAAATTAGAATAAACAAAGCAGAATATCAGACGGCAGTTCAACTCACCAAAACAGAATGGAAATAAGACACACCATATAAGTCGTACTGCCAGCTTTGGTTGTGATGTCTGTGGTTATAAACTGGCGACAGAATGGACACTGCGTCGGGACTGAGTGTCGATGAAGATCCTTTACATCCACAATCACCGGAGCTGAGAGAAGCAAACATGAATCTGCTGGATTTTGTATTTGAGTAGTTGTCTCGAACAACATGACATTTTAGCATCACTGAAACTAGAGTAAAAACCTACTAACCAGGATGAGCTGGCGGATTACCTATAGATGAAACGCTTGTGTCTGAAATAATTTAAAGGACTCATGAAAAAAAGAACTGCACTGTCAAATACAAATTATATATAAGTATATTACCTAAAACTGTTGAAGATATCAAATCGCCATACCTACTAAATGACTGCCTCCCGATCTTTCTAGCAAATTCTCCAGTTCAAGCTTCCGTTGAGTGAGAGCATTAAGCTGTTCATCAATCTCCGTAAGTTCTTCAGTCTCTCTGGAATACTCTGTTGGTTACAAGATCTCGTGTGAGCAACATTGGTTTCTTTCTTACACATTGCGACACTATATTCTAACATATAACACATTCTTTATTTATGACTAATCCGTTAACGTCTTTCACTGTTTCTTTAGCTTCTGTTATCAAGCAGATCCAGTCAACGGGACTCACGTTGCTCGTTCTGGCCGTTGTTTCGCTTGAAATCGGTGATCATTTTCAGCATATTCCGTTTGTCAGTCAGCTGCTGTCTGCGAAAGGACAGCTGGTTCAGCTCCTCAAAAATGTTCGTCAGGTTTTCATCAGGCATGTTGAGGGTTGAGATGATCGTTCGCTTAAACCTCCGGGAGCCTCACACCTTAATGCAGCATCCACCCTGAAATGGATATGACAGTTTTATAAACTGTAGTGTCCAGTCAAGGATGTAAAGGTTTACTCATGATATGGAAAATACTGTTCAAGTGTGATCACAAAATAAAGTAATATAACTTAATAATTACCCATGTGTGCTGTGGTTTCTCTTTAGTTGCTCTTCACGTTGCAGTAATAAGGAAATATGAGGCTGGTCATACTGCAGCAGTATATAACAGTATGAGGAACATGTCCATAATATTTAAAGTGTGTGGTTTACTTGTATTTTACTGTTAACTTACGTTGTGACAAGGGTCTTAAACCAATACACACGTCTACAGTTTTGCAGCAGATCTGGTGCGACTTTAATATTAATCATTTAATAAAAAGCAAAAACAACATTATTGGGACTTCAACTGCACTTTTGAAAACAACTCATTTTTAACACGTTCAGGTTTAATTGTTTTAATCAATATAAAAGCTGCATAAAATACACAGAAATGATTTTTGTAAGCATTTTATGTAAGACATTGCCTTCTAGTGAATCAGATGTTTTGTGGATATACCATCTATACATGTTAATTACTAGGCATATCAGACAAGGTCACACATTTGCATCTTTGCAAATGTGGCAGTTTGGGTTTCTGTCTCACTAAAAGGAACAAAGAGCCTTTGTAAAATGTACTCCCAGAATAGTTCAAGTTACTCATTAGAATAATTGCTTCAACAAGTGATATCTTGCATTTACCTTAAAAAGCTGTCATTTGTAATCTGTAATTTTCTTTCCCCCTCAAAAACCGTAAGTGGACGATGTTTGGCAGGGAACACCATTAAGACGAGTTTTGGTTGAACTCTTCAATTAAACGACTATTCACTATTTACAAATTTCACCCATTGAAGAGAACTTCATCTGTTCATTTCCTTCTCAGTTTCTTCAAAAAAGTCACTTCATCTCTGTTCCTGATCCCGTAGCTGAGGACAGAGGAAACACAATCAACACAACACAACGAATGAATACAAGCGAACACATTTCTACAAAAGCAACAGATTATTTGCACTCACTCCTTCAGCTTTTTTTTGTCATCTTCTAATCTTTCTCCATTGAAGATCAGATGAAATGTCCTCCACACGTATCTCCTTGACAGGGAAAGCAGATTAGCGTTTGTTTGTTTGTTTTTTAAATCATAGGCTTTACCAAAACCGCGTCCTATGCTTTTTTTTCCACATCTCACCAGCTAACGTGCTTGACACCTCCCTCTCGCTGTTGTTTCAGCTCCATATATCTGCGAATGGCTTTCTTGAGATCCAGAACCGTAGCAGACTGCACAACCACAATAGCTGTGAAGAGACTTGCTCCAGTTAGAATTAATAATGTACAGCAATTCCAACTGATTCCAAGAAAACTCACGCATGACTTCTCCATCGGCCTTACAAACACGAACGGTCATGGCCTGGCCATATTCCAAAGCCACCTGAGAGTTCACCTCCTCCAACGTGACCTACACGTTCAAGAGATGAGAAAATATTCAGAATTATTGAACTTATGAATTAATACATTCAAACATGTAGCTTGTTTCAATATCAATCTATTGGTGTTTGGTGGTAGACCTGAATTGGCAGGTCGCACAGTAAAGGGTCCTGGACCATCAGAGCCAGTCCTTCCTCAAAGATGTCAAGAAATTCAGAGTGTGGCAAAGCCTCCTCATCTTCTTCTTCTTCTTCTTGCTCGTCTTTTACTTCATCTACAACAGTTTTTTCCTCAAAATCAGCCTCGTCGACATTCTTTAGGTTTTCTTCCTTTAATTCATCCATTTTCAAAAGCGTTTTGTTTTAAGCGTACAGTAAACGCGTCAGGTTCTCTCCATGTTTATTAAATCATTTAACCTTTAATTTAAACGGAAATAAATGGCACGGTATTAAGTGATTTCTAACGAAAGTATATCATCTAGTTATGTTGCGTTACAAGTATCCTTGTGTTTATTTTTCCCACAAGCACGCTCTCGGACTTTTTTAATGATGCACCAAACTTTAGTTCCCCATATGTTTCTATATTAAACTTTCAATATTGCCTGTACAATTTTAAATATTTAAATATTTTAAATTAACATTTCTATATCCCCTGACATTTCATGCTATATATCAGATTTTTATATACCCTGTAATTAGTGTTTATTCGCGCGTATATTTCGTTTCATGTCGAGCCTAGAATAGTGAGGCACGTTCGTGTGTTTCCTGTCGCGAGTCGACTAGGCACGAGAATGTGTGTAAACACCAACTTACGTTGCATCAGAAAAAAAACATAGCAGTATTTAGTGTACGATATTATATATAACCGCTTAAAATGCTACTGTTTTGTCCAACTTGCGGGAATGTTTTAATCGTGGAGGAGGGACAGAGATGCTTCAGATTCGCGTGTAACACATGTCCATATGTGCACAACATCACGAGGAAGGTAACGTTAATGTTCATTACAACAGCGTTTGGAAAGCCTTGTGTAAATACGTGACTATCTGTAGCATGTTTTTAAGTTGAACACAATTAAACACTTTGGATATGAAATGTTTTGGACATTGTGAGGCGAGGATTATGCTTCGATTACCCGTGAAATAAAATTATTGTTCGATTCCAACACACGCGAACATGTGATTCGATTTATTAACAATATAACAGACTAAATTCGCATTAAACAGTGTGGATGTCACATTTAAATGCATGCGATTCTGGAACAAAACTTTACTTTTAGAATATATGCAATACGTTTATTTGAATGCAAAATAAATTATATGACTTCTCGATTCAGCGTCTACATCCAAATATGCATACGGGAACTATAAAAGACATGCACATGTTTTCTACATAGCATTGCCCAACTTTGATAACAAGTACACAAATGTAGTCTAGGTCACATGAGAATCTGAACGTGACAGATGTGGTTTGTGTATTTATAAATACATACATTTGTACAACATAAAACCTATTTTTTATGGTCAAAAATTAAATGCATGTTTAAAAGAAGTAACTATTTTAAAAAATATGTATTTGCAGACACCACCAAATATATATATATGTGTGTGTGTGTGTGGAAATTAAAATTAAAGATTGGTTATTTTGACAGGTAAATGACAGAAAGTACCCCAAACTGAAGGAGGTTGATGATGTTCTCGGGGGCGCTGCTGCTTGGGAAAATGTGGATTCCACCCCAGGTAAAACATCTCATTGTAATAAAAAGCATACTTGTATGCACAGTGAATATTTTACTACACATTCTTGTGGCTTTAAATGAATGTTAAATATATGTTTGAGGTGTAACACTATATATAATATTTCTTTGCAGAACCTTGTCCAAAATGTGAGCACCCAAGGGCCTACTTCATGCAGATTCAAACTAGGTCTGCTGATGAACCGATGACAACCTTCTACAAGTGCTGCAATCCACAATGTGGGCATCGTTGGAGAGACTGAATCAGAGACCTCAGATTTGGACTTTGTTTGAGGCTCAAAATATGTTATTCAGTTTTCACATAGAAAATTTTATATTGATTTGTCAAAGCCAAAACGCTCATTTGTTTGGATTAAAAAACTACTTTATTTTCACTATTACAGAATGTTTACGTATATTATGACAGCAGCTATATTAGCATGTTGACTGGTTTTGTGTGAGTGTGTGCAATAAAATGACAGCTTGTAACGTTATATGATACAGTTTGTCTTTTTATTTGTTCAAATAGTCAGTCCATAAGGTTTGTTTTACATACACATTTGAGGCTTGAGTTGAACATGGCATCTGGTGTAGCGCCATATACTATTCTCAAGGCATCTATCTACAGCTGCATTCCTGTAACACAAGCTTGACATCTATGGTCTGCAACAGCATCAAGTCACTTCACAAAGCAAGTAGACCTACGTAGTCAAGAGCATATTAAATTAAAGGGAGTCAGACCGGACTGTGCAAGAAAACCCCATGATCATGCATACATATTTACTGGAGATTATCTTCCAATAATCAAACAGACGTGAAGTTTTGCAGAGGAGTCTTAATGATATTACAGGTCATGGATGATAGGATGGGAATTAAGCTGGATGGGATTTCATTATTATTTTTTAAGTCAGACAATAGTACTTCGGAATTCGGAACTGCTGAATACTTCGAATTTTCATATTTTTGAATTTCATACGGCAGTTTGTAATACCTGCATGTGCATATAGGGCAAATGCTATGAAAATTCAGTGTTTTCTCATTTTAAAAGATCATACAATGAGGCTTGTATGCATTTACAGAGCGACTGCTACATTCTGTCCCTTTTCTGTTAAATAGACCAATGGAAAGATGTAAAATCTGATTGTTAAATAGCTATAATGTTGGCAGATTGTCTACCAAACAAACAATTATCCTCAGAATCTTCATTTAAAACTAATCTTTAATATTTTCATGACAATATTTAAAAACAAACTATATTATTAAAGAGCTAAAGTAAAAACGTAATTAATTTACCCAAATACAATTTAATTATCCTATAATGACTTATTTTAGAGCAGTCGGGACGGATTTTGCAGAAAATTGCATAGGGTAAGTTACGCCATTCTTCCGTGCAGTGCATTATTTATCAGCATATATCCGTACACAGAGGAATATCTCAGCGTTTATGTTGTGGGAGAAGCGTGAAGCTTAAAGTTTGGCGTCACAAAATCAAAGAAATCGGTGCGTCAAACCGAGCCGAAGCACAACCGGAACAATGTTCTTCCGCAAAGCCCGTGCATTTTTTTTTACTTCGTGTAGGAAACAAAACCAAAAAAATGATGATAAAACGGAGGTAAATAGAGATATATAGCGTCTAAGCACTGCCGATATTGTAGCTTTTAAATTTCACACCATTTCAGCAGTAAATCACATTTATGGACAGAATAATATGAACAGGAAATGTACATTTTCGCAGCCAGGACAGATAGCTAATAACCCCTATCCAATTAAAAGGAAACAATCTCTTTGTATGATTCTATATAAATCACAATCTGACCGCGATAAAAAAAAAATTAAAATCAGGACAATCATCCTTTTAATCCATGTGGCTTGTTGCACAGTATTAATAAGCGAAGGGTTAATCTGCTTTGAGTTATGAAGCCCAGTGCAGCAACCAGCACAGCTTGACACACTGAGGGCACATATGGCCCAATAGAGCTCTATGCAAGATTACAGTGATGTCATGCAGTGTCCTTCATCATGCTGGTGAACTCCAACAGCAAAGCAGCTTTGAACAGCCTTGACCACAAATGTCTTTTCTTTTTGAAGACGACGACTTCACAACATCAAGTAGAAATGAGGGGGAAAAAATGGTGCAACAACCACTTCTAAAGTTCTTCAGCAGAATAACTGTTAAAGGATGCTTATCTGTTATTTCATAAATGTTTCTACCCAATTCCTAACATCAACAAACACAGTTCTATCTTATTAATGATTCATATACTGACCTGGATAGTAGATGATAGTTTACAGAAGTCTCAAACAGCCTACTGACAACACAGAACAGCTAGTAAAGTGGTGTGAAAAGCACCGTGGCTATCATTTTGATTCACAGTTCAAAAAAATGTATGTTGGTTGAATTCCACGAATGCATTCATAAGCATGGCATCTCTAAAGTACTAAAAGGAGGGTTCTAGATGGACATACAGATCCCTTTATCAATAGAAATCCTTCATCTGAAATGACACTTATGTCTGTTACATTGATACACATATCACATCGACATGAAATGAGACAAGTATAAGAAATCGAAAATAAGAAAAAAATTCCCAGGACATTTGCATAAAATGACAAACACAATGACATTTGCACACGTAAAAGCAATAATGTTACTCCAGGACTTGAAAAGTCCCAGTCACAGCCATCAAAGATAAAACAACAATGCATAAAACAATAATTCTACAAACCAACAACACTGACCCTGAAGTGAACTTCATTTAGTTTCGCTACTCAGTAATATTTACAAATGAGCTTTTCAAGGTTAATGGATTCACATATTCTCTAAATTTATACACTTTGCTTTAGTGCTAAAATAAAACAGTACTGTCCTTGGATGACACAATGTAACGCTGACCATTGTGCATATAAAATGTACCACTCCTTCAATGACCGCTAAGCAATTTAATTTTACAGGCATTAGTAACTATGTCAAGCGCCTGTTAAAAAAACTAAAGAAAAGCGTGAGAATCAATAGTTACATGAAGTGAGAAGTGACTGGAAAAATATGAACTGTCAGTTGAGGCAAAATGAACATGAAAAAGCGAGTCATCAACACCCACCAGAATGAGGTCACAGCAAGATCGTTGATGGGATAAACTGTTAGCATATGCGCTTGTATGTGTAAATATAGCCCTTGCAGTTCGGGCAAGTGTGCGTCACGTCCTTGAGGTCGTCAATCAAACAGGGGATCAAGCAGCAACCTAGATCACAACTGCAGAACAAAGAGAGAAGTCAGAGGGAATCTCGAAGAGGTGTTATTTTATGTCTTTGAAAGCTCATTACGTTTTCGTTTATTCAAAACTAAATGAAAAATGCAATTCATGCGCACAGTGACATGAATACGCCTCTTCTACTTTGCAAACCGCTTTCATTTCTGTACACCACCATTCAACTTTATTCACTAAAGATGGATTATACTGATCGAAAGGGAAAGAAAAGACTTCTGCAATGTTAAGATTTCTTCTCAAAATGCATTTTGTTTTTATTTTATCATGGTTCCTACAAAAATAATAATGGTTTTCAACAATGATAATACTAAGAAATGTTTATTGTGTAGCTAATTGTGACACTGAAAACTGGAGTAATGATGCTGAAAATTCAGCTTTATCATCACAGGAATAAATTACATAAAAAAAATATATATATATATATATATATATATATATATATATATAACAGAAATTTTTTTTGAATGGTACTGTAGATATTTTTGGAGGGGGCCAAACCAACTAAGATACAGACAATATTTTAAATGATTATATGTATACGTTATATTTTTATATATCTATACAGTCTTTATTCATTGTTATTTTAGTTTTAGTTATTAAAAGCTGCAGTCTTCAGTTAATAAACTGAACCGTGTGCCTCTTGTGGAAGAACATTGTAGCCGGATCTACTTCTCTCTGTTTATCTCTGTGACGAATCACACAGGTATCGGGGCTACTCTGCAGCGGTAGCTACAGTTTAAATAGTCAGGATATAAACACTTATTATAGGTGTACTGTAGGCAAGCCAAAAACACATTTTGGAAAACAGATTCATGGTGCACTCGCTTATTATACACATTTTGTCAACTTTAAAACACAAAATAGGTACGGACTGCAGCTTTTAAGTAAATCAAGTTACACTAAAATGAAAAACTGAAATTAAGTGTGGAAATGAAATCGGATAACATTAGATCATATTGTGCTGTCCAGTTTTGGTGCTCACTTACCCGACAAAGAAGCAGAACATACAGATGAGAGTATTCATGAGGCCGATGTCGTGGCTGATGCGGGTGATGATGGGCTGTTGACAGTGTGGACAAACCGTCTGCACTGGAGCCGCCTGAAACATCTCCCCCTGCAGAACAGTCACGGTGGTGGCGGCACCAGGAGGGGCGAGGACCGTGGCTGTGTGACCTGGACCAAAGTGACTGGGCCCCGGACCATAGTGCTCGGCTATCGGATGAGGGAAGTGTCCAGGCGGGGCATAGTAACCACCTGCAGCACATGAATGAATTTTTACAGATCTCTCCACGCAACAGATCTTATTGACAAGGCAGATTTAATTTAGTCTACAGCCAGAAAAAAACAGTGAAATCAGGTATTAGTTCATACGAAATGTTTTCCTAAAGGGACGGTTTACCCAAAAATATTTTATCAATCTCAAGCAAATAATCCACAATCATGCAGCGCTAATTTGAATGAAAAGTTACCAACATAAGCTTTTTTCTATTAAATAATACACCAATCAACCATTCACAAAAACAGCAGAATGTGTATTATAAAAGTAAAAAAGGCTCTTAGCTCTGACACATCACTTTCAGTTTCACTGTGAACAGAAAAATTCCTTGTCACATTCTGATTTCGGTTTGGTAGTAGCTCTTCTTTCTAAAATGCTGATGGTGTCACACTCACCGTGAGGATGAGGCATGGGCATTGGCATGTGCACAGGCTTAGGCATGGGACCTTCTCCTGGGACGTGTGGAGGAACAAAGCCAGGTTGTAGTGTGGCTTCATAAGGTGGAGGTCCATATTCTGGAGGCAGCGGCTGCCCTTGGGGAGGTCCTGTTGTTACTGGAGCATTGGCTGCTGAGTAAAACAGTGTCATGTTAAACCTTATAAGCCTCCTTGTAAGTGCCTGAGATCAAATTAAGATATATAAAACTTATTTTGAGGTATCAAATTCTCAGAAACAGGTTTAAAAACTAAGACTTGATTTAATGTCTTGGAATATCTAGGAATTTACCAGGAACTGGAGGTTGCCCGTTTTTCTCCATGAGAAGCGGGGCACTGGGGCCCCCTGGGTAAGGAGGAGGGGGGTCACTGGACATGTTGGATCCCTGGAAGAAGGCCAGAGAGGGGAGCTCTCCTCACACTGCGCAGCGTTTCTGAGGTGAACACAAACATGGCCGCATGGCTCGGTAAGCACACAGTGTAATGTGATAATGCTGTCCCTGACTACTGTTGCCGACGCATGTCAAGTGAATCCAATTATCATCGATTTTGCAGCGGCTCATTGCCTCTACAATCCCCTGAGCACACAAATAAAAACAACATGTCCATAAACATGAATTATGAGCACAGACTTTCTTTGCACTTTAGACTAATAAGAGTCAGTCGCTCAAGCCACCTGTCAGTGTCCCAGTGCTACAGGATATGAGATAAAACACTGTTCTGCAAGACTGCCTGGAATTATTTTTGAGTCAGATGTACACGCTACATCAATACATTACTATTAACTATTAAAAGTTAGTTTTTTTTTTAAAGGTTTGGGGTCAGTAAGATTTTTTTTAACTGCATTTCAACCTTTTACTCAGCTAGGACACATTAAATTAATAAAAATTTATTTTTTTAATTGTATTATAATTTTTTGGTTTGTTTGTTTTAGATATTGTGCATCCCTACAACCAATTCATTCATATTTTTTTTTTTTAAAGGATACATTCAATTGATAAAAAGCGCACAAGATTTCGATTTTAAATAAATGCTGTTCTTGTGAGGTGTCGGTTTCTACAAAAATATGCAATAATATACAACTGTTTTTAACATTGATAATAATAAAACATGTCTGCTGAGCAGCAAATCAGCATAAAAAAAACTATTTCTGAAGGATCGCGTGAAATTGAAGACAAGGGTTCAGCTTTGTACCACCGAAATAAATTACGTTTTAAAATATGTTACAATTTTAAACTGCTATTTTTAATAGTAATAATATATATTATATTATATCTATAATTATATATTATTATATAATAATATTATACAATTATATAACATATTATGTTTACAGTATTTTTGATCAAAATAAAGCTGTCACTTTAAACAAAGGGGACAAATATTATTTCAGTTGTATTTTAAAATATAAAAAACATTAAAAAAATAAATAAAACATCTTACTAACCTCAACCTTTTGAACTGAAGTTTTTAATGCATTGGATCCTTATAATATGTGTGCATGAATTGTGAAGTGCATCAACCTACCTACTGGTTAAAGATAGGTATGCTAGTTAAACTAATCAAGATTCTTCTTGTGCCAAATATTTAAGAAATCGAGAGATAAAACAAAAAAATAATAGCAAGGATACAAAGCAATGTTGTGTAGTACGTGCAATCTTCAGTGCCTGGGTTTATATAGACAGTTAGGGCCTTTAAGAAGTTAAAGTAATAATATTTACAATAGAAACACAATGCACAGTATTCCTGGAACCTCAGATATGTGCCTAGGTCAAGACTAACTAGAGGAAATATGTGTCTTTTCGTGGAGGGGGGAAAAAAAAAATTGTTTCATTTTAGGAAAAATAAAATGCAAATGAGAAACAAGATCTTAGTGAAAACAACACCTCATTTGAAAGCCAAATCGAAGTATAGGCATAACAATATCACCATAGCTGTGTGTCCTTTCATGACTTAGCAGGTGATAATAATCCTAACCCAACATATCTCATTTGCATTTTCTTGGCATGATTACCACCAGCCAATCGGGATGAAGCAGGAAATGCAAAAACAGAGGCATGTGACTACTTCTATATGCGGAGCATATAAACGATATGAACCCAGCTGCTGTGTACTTTGTTGCCCAGTTCTCATCCGGTATTACTTGAGATAATGGAAATGAATTAAACAGAACGCATCTCCATAACCACAAATGATCTGATGCATTTCTCTCGCATCATTTGGGCATTCAACAACAATTTCACAAAACAGATCTGACACAAACCAGTAGACACACGAGACTTTACTGCTGAGTTTACAAACATTAAGATTTCATGTACCTAAATATTTTACCCACACTGACTGCACACCAGCTTACTGTATAAAATAACAACTGTGGTACTGTTCTTCTACAGCAGATAAACCTTTACCAAAACCACTCTAGTTAACCAACTTTTATTACAACGCTTTTACAACTTCTGCATGTTTAAACTTGTGCTTAGCATGGATTTATGTTTTAATATACTCAATGTTACAGGGAATCCAACTATAAGATTAAGGCTAGCCTAGTGTTAGCTGTTATTAATGTGTCCAAATGACAAAACCAATACAAAAGTTGGTGTTTTTGCAAGGGTTTCTGAACTTTTTAGGCATTTTATATTAGCAAAAATGTTCTTGATTGTGAAATAAATTGCAAAGACAGCGTAAAACAAGTCTTGATGCATCTGCTGATGGTGTCAGAAAAATCTACTTAATTCAAGTGGAAAACAAGTTCTTTACAACTCACAGTATTGGAAAGCAAATCAAGCACACTGTGGAAGATGTACATTTTTGGCAATGCATGCATGAGATGTTTAATGACTTGAATTTAAGACCTAATACTATGGTTTAAGACATTGTTTGGTCTTGCTAGTTTGTAGAAGGGTAAATGAGGTCCCACAGAAGCCCTGGGTTGTTCTGGTGCTTTCTGGAGAAGATGACGCGCTCAAACAGAGTTTCCTCGCCGCTAGCGCCGATTACATAAGACTAACCTTCACTATCACTCAACTTTTATTGTGATTCACCATTTTAAAAAACCGCAAACTGCATTTTGTTTCATTAACGTTAGTTAGCCTCTCATCAATAACAAGAAAAGGCTATCGTTCGCGTTTCTCTGTCTAAAATAAGCCCTGGTCTAACCCCAAATATAGCACACAAGAGTAGAATGACTATGTATATCTCTGTAGCACACATGCAGTCCTCATTCATCGCAACAAGCCTGGCTAGCTAACACGTCTCACTGTCATTTAGTCATATTGGCATAATAACGACGTCTGTCTTTTTAAAAGTCCAGCATTATATACATACGAAACGTGACAACTTTCCCAGACCGATACACATCGTTAGCGATTAAAACCCCTCGGCGACTCGTGATACTTGTAAATGATGCGATCACAGGCCTGTCGGCTGCAGCTACACTCCCAGCGCACAAAACACAGCAATAGTCATCCAGACAACGCCAAGTTACCTTCTGTATCCACCGCGTTAATGAAAATATCAGGCCTGACAACTTTTCAGTGCTTTCTAGCTCATATGTGCACGTTTGTAGCCGCACTTTTCCAATAACATCCGCCGCTGGGAAGGATTTGACGTAAACATGGGAGATGGGAGGTGTGTGAATCCCACTGAGGGGTTTACATATCCTACTATGGCCACGGTTTGGATTATGAATATGAATTAGGTTGGCTGAGAGGACGCTCTTGCAACGTTGCCAAGCAACGTCAGCGCTGCTTAATTAATATGCATATATTAAGGCTTCGCCGTAGTAGGAGGCACGTTTTGACTCTCACGCGTTGAGGATAATTAAAACGAACACATAAAAAACATGTGTGAACCTGGACCACAAAATCAGTCATAAGGGGACATTTTTTGAAATTGAGATTTATGCATTATCTGAATAAATAAGCCTTCCATTGATGTCAGGATAAGACAATTTGGCCGAGATGTATAAACATAAAAAACCGAAGGTTAAAAATAAATAAATAAATAAAAATGTAAAAATGAAAAATATTTTTTTTCCCAAATGACGTTCTTAGCGTCACGATCACCAGCCAGCTCCACCAGAGGGCACTCCACCCTGGACTGTTATGTGTGTTACCCCGTCTGTGTTTCTGCATTGCATAAGGACTCTTATTATGAAGTGTGTTCCTATTTCAGTGTTCCCCTGTTTAGTCTCTGCCCCTGTGTTGGTTCCCATAGCCGACAAATGACAATTATTTTTTTA
>JAUMHR010000048.1:1698641-1724758 GCA_032361145.1 Enteromius fasciolatus | reverse complement strand
TTAGCGCTTATTACAGGACCGGCTTTACTGACAAAACGTGCATTATAGATCGGCCGATCGTGATCGGAGCATCCCTAGCAACAATATAGAAACAACAATACTAAAGACACTTCTGTATAAAATATTGCTTTGTTCCACCAATGAATCAACAACATTTGCATTCAGTTTAATTCAGAAAACCTTCAGCTGTCTGGAACAAGTATGCACATCTCGAGTAATACGTACAAAAGATTGTGTTTTGTCTGGGGTTGTTCATAAACGTCTTTGACTTTATTCAGATTACGATAAACCTACCTTGCAAATTTCCTGAAATCAGCTTTTCCATTTATTCTGATGCACACAGTGCAAGTGAGGTTAATTGTGTATTATGTTCTTCAGAATGCATTAAATGTTTGCATGTGGTCACAAATCGATATAAACTTTTTTTCTCCTCTCTCTCTCTGTAGGTTGTTGCTCTGTGGGAACATTAACTTCATTTCCTGTTCAGGCTGTTTAAGAAGCTCTTCCATTAGTGTTGCATCAGCTAAATGAGGCTGGAAGTCGGGAGAGCTTGCAGTTTGGTAAACTGTATTGTTTTGTTGTTTTACTGGGGTAAATCTGATCTCTTCACATTCCATGGATCGTTTTAAAATAAACCAATAAAAATTGTGACTCGTTTGAAGAAAGCCATTAGTTGTGTCTCAAATTTCACACTATAAATCTTTTGCACTAAGTACTGTACATCACACGTTACAGTAACATAGCCCTTTCCCTTTGGCTACATGAGAAAAACTGTGACAGTTAAGCATGTCTTCATGTTTGCGGTGTTGTGACCTGGTAAAATAAGACCGTAGTTATTCCAAACGATGCACTGTTCAGGACCAGTGCTGGATAGTAACGGATTACAAGTGAAATGGATTACGTAATCAGCTTCCAGAAATGAAGTACTTTCAATTAGATTATACTACGTTTTAAAATACTTGTCAAACTAGTAAGGATAATTCCATTATTACTTATTACCCGCTCAATAGCGATAATTCATTCATGATTTATTGATTCTTCTTTTTAATATTTTAGATTTTCTTTTCTAAAATAGCCCACCACTCTTCCACTCAGAAAGCCAGTCAGTTCCCTTTCAGTCGGTCACGTGGAGGACAGATGAACTGGGGAGGTCATCGATGTGACATCTCTGTTCCCTCCTTCAGGGAATCAGGGTTACGTAGGTCACCGAGATGTTGGTGGATATAATACGCAGCATTTTTCTGCAAAAATTGTATCAATTTGTAAAAAGCGTTTTCTCCACATTTCCACGTTGCATCAACTACTGCTGGATACGTTAGTGAACGTTTTGAAGTCGGTTATTTAACTAAATTTTACAGGTCTTTGTCTTTCAGACACGTTAAATGCACAAATTAAATACAGAATTTATCATTTACGTGTAATGCAGGAATGTTTTTAGTATCTGAACCTTATTCACCCAAAACATTTCCTTGAAGCACCCACTGATACAGTTTTTTAGTAAATGTGTTATTTTGATGATTGGTATTTTAAAACGCCTTATTTTAACTTTACGTTTTTATTAAATGTAGCTATTCTTTAAACTCACAAACACCTTGACTTGTTCAATGCCCTTCATGTTAACAACAATCAATGGAACAAATTTTTTTTCTTTATGATACTGATTTAAATCCACATAATGGGTCAAAAATAATAAAACAGTCTGATTACATTATCTGAAACGTGTGATGTAATGGATTGTACGAACTACAAAAAGTGTCAAGTAAATGGAAATCGGTAACGGACGATCTTCGTAAGTAATTTACAGAGCGCTGTCCAGTATGCACTTATACAATACGCTGTTTAGTCTAATGTGTAGTTTATGAATTTTCACCCAGTTTAATATCCCCTATCCCTGAACTGCACAAGGGCGGTTAATTAAGTGCGTTATCTGAAGTGCACTGTTCAGTGTGAACACTATACTACAAAATGGCTTCGAGTAGTGCATAATTACACATCAGGAAGTGGACTGACTAACTGAGGTTAATGTTTTACAAACTAGACTATGAACTTCAGCATTACCTGTTGCTTAGTGAAGTTGTGAACCTGTTAAATATCAAGCTGTTTGTTAACTTTACTGCCCGTGGTCAAATAAAATTTTGCCCTGAATGAGTGCATGTGATGTACGTCTGCAAAACCCCTTACTTCCCATCAAAAGGAGGGAAAAAAAAAGGCAGTCACAAAGAAAACACTGAGATTCATATCTTTTATTTTTTTCTGGCATGTAAAGTACAAATAATTAAACAATTCCATGAAAAAGTCCTCAAGCGTCTTCAGCTGAAATCCCAGTAATAAATATCCTAAACTAAACTGAAAGGTTTATTTTTTCCCCCTTTGTTATGTGTTTGTCTTTGTTTGTTCATGTTTGGAAGTATGAGATTTTTCTTCGTGACACACAGACACTGAGATCAGGAGTTCTGCTTTTGATCTTTTTTTTATTATTATCGTTGTTCGTTTGTTTTATTCTGTTATTGTTCTGTTATTCCTGGAAAATGGTTTCAGAAGAACGTTGCTAAGTAACTCTGTGTCCCTCCTAAATTAACTGACACAAAATACAACTGGTTGAGAAACAGAGTGACCACTGACCCCTTTATCTATCTCAGCGCCTCGCCTGCCCCGTCTCCCCCGCTGCGCTTTCTTCGCCCACGTCTGCTAATCGCTGTTCTCGAGCCCACCCACCGACTCCTTTATTTTCTAGACCGCTCTCTCGGTCTGGTTTGGCGGCTGTGTGGCAGCGGGTGAGAGGTTTTTGGCGAGGGACGCTGAGCCTAAGGCCTGGCTGTGGGTCCGGACCTTAGACCGGACCCTGCCTCGCCCCGGGCCCTGACTCACTAAGGGGTTCTGAACGTGGCTGGAAAAACAAGACTGTGATTAGATTAAATAATCAAAAGGTTTTCATTTAACAAGACAAACAAAACACAGGCATTAAAGGCATAACATCTAGCACACAGCATGTATGTTTATACACTTCAATTAGTTTAATATAGCAGTGCATTCTTTGCCTATGGAGAACTTTTCCAAATTGTAATTCTAAAGCAGTTTTTTTTTTCTCTTTTGTTTTTTTTTTTTTTTTTTTTTTTTTTTTAAATCTATTTGTTCCCTTTAAAGAAAAACGAAAAGGTGTAACCACATTTTGGCAAAAAGAAAAGTATTTAAACTTGCAAATATAATGAAATAAACCATAAATATACACAAAACATACTTTCATACGAGGCAATAATAATAATCATAATAATGATAATAAATAGTTTTTAAGTTAACAATAAGTTAAAACTACAAGCTTAAAGTCGCCCAAATAATACAAGTTCATTGGCGCTATATTGATTTTTTTTTTCAGTTTAAATTATGTTGCAACAAAAGCTACCACAGACTTTTACAAACACAATTAAACACATTTTGATTGAAAAGAAATAATTCTAACTAATTCTAAAACCTGCATACACTGTAAGAACAGCAACTAATTATAAATAATGGAAACAAATATAAGAAACCGTACCCAATAAAAGGAACCGAAACGAAATACTCGACCCACGTGTGTCCTCTATGGCAACATCAACAACACAAATACGCTAAGTTAACGTGTGATTCTGATATGTAAAGTAAATCAATAAATTACAGGAAAAATGATACTCTGAAATCAACATGGGCTAAAACCGATGATATTTTAGACAGTATTCCATTCACGGTCTTTTAGATTTGCTCTTTTCGGTACCATAGACGGCTGTTTGTTTTAGCTTGCATGGTCAGAGCACTAATAAGGGGGTGGAGGAAGGGATAATGGACATTTTTAGAGACCAGAGCTCTTGGTGCTTGTTTGATTCTCCTAATGAATCTGTTAGTTAACACTTTTTTTTTTTTCTCCATTTTGTTGTTGTTCGTTACATTTGATCCTTTCACTATTCTGCAAACCATTTCAGTGTGACGTTTAATTTCTTTTTTAAAAAATATATATATCTTTTGTTCTCAGTCAATATAAAAACGAAGCACATTGCACTTACTGTTCCATAGGAAAGTTTTTTTTGTCTTTTTTTTTTAATGATTATTATTGTAGTTGCTCAAGCGGTGCAGTATGTTTGTTTCCTGCCATTGTCCTTGGCTCTCTGAGGGGATGGGGGGAGCGGCATAGCTAAAGGGTTCGTTGGGACACTCGGCCAGAGGGATGGCGCTAAAACCTCCCTGTGGTCGCCAGGTGCACTACAGGGTTGCCCTGGTCGCTATATATACCCCATCACTCGTTTTAGAGGGCGGACCAATCTTTACATCTAGGGTTTTTGTCCCCTCTAGGGCACACCACCCATGAGTTCCAGGATGAGTTGCGTTAGCGTTAGCGAAAGAAAAATGTGTTGCGATGTTAATGTGGCGCAAGCTGAGGGGGTTGGTTCAAGGTGTATCACAGTTTTGGGGAATGCTGTGGAGGGCCTAGAGACACTTTGATATGTGTTGTGTGTGTATGTGTGTGTAAGTTTACGTCTGTGTGCGTTCACACTCTTGCTAAATGTTTCAGACTGACTTTTTTCCCTTCATCAGTGACAAAGCTAAGATCCCTTGGTTGGTTAGTGCTTGTGCAAAGGAGCAAAATTAGGTGTCGACGATATGAAGGTGGAATACAGAAGATATGTGGAGCGGAAATTAAATATAAGCGAACATATCTAGACAGCACAATGATAGACGTTTGCTTGTTGCGTTGACATACTGGCGAATATAATTCACTATGGATTATTGATTACATCGATAAGTGCAGCTACATTACATTAAGTCAATTTTCAACTTTTATTTGGTGCACCGAACATGCTGAAGCGTTAATGTGATACTTCTTGTTTGTTTTTGCCGATACGAGATGAGATGTCCTGGGTGTTCGTTGTGACGCCATTTCGAGCTTCACTGCACCGTCATTGAGGCAACGCTTGATTCTTTTCAACACTTTGGAGAAACTGTAACGTCGTTTTTCCTGCATAATGCATACATGTACCTGTCTGCTGATTCTTTTTTTAAAACGTTTCTCTTTTTTTTTGTATTTTTGAAAATGAAATGGTTTCACTGCATGTAAGTCTTAGTCCCCAACCCTCCTATCCCCTCCCTAACACCGCAGACTGGCCCTCTCTCCCCAAAGTTGAGAACTCTGAAAATAAAAGCCATGCGGTGTGTCCAAAGATTTCCACGATTTAAGAATCTGTAAAAATGTTGCACAAGGTCTTGTGTTTTTTCTTTGTAGATATAAAAATATATTAATCTCTAATGTAATCCTTTCAAAGAGATCATTGTCCTCTTTGGCTAACACAGCGTTATTTAGAAAAGCAAAATGTCACTTGATTTGAACACACATTTACATCTTTCAGTTCTTTTCTTCATATATAATGTGAAGTTTTGCGATTTTACAGCGATGTCTCTCCCCATGGAACAGTTTCGTTTGTTTTATCGCAGGACTGTGGACAGCTTGGGCACTGTCGTTAACGTATCTAGGGTGAATTTTTCAGTTCTGAGTATTAAAAAAAAAAAAAAGATTCATTTTTGTGTGACTGCGACTTGCTTAAAAGGGCCTTGAGGACACTAAATTTGATTCGATATGTAGCTGTTTAGATACGCTGGGGCTGCTAAAACCGGTTCGGGAAAGCGAATTATAATGCAATCGTGTTAAGTGAATGGAGCTAAATGAATCTGAGAAGTTATGAAGACCAAGGACGACCAATCCCAGTGGCCCCTGTCCTTCATAACGGCTCACTCAAAGATCTGACAACACAGTCATTCCTACTCCCGAGCCATTTAAACTTGTTTAAAATGATCTAATATGGTTCTGGATTCCGCAGTCGGCCTTCGTAATTGGTTTGAAAGACTTTCAAAAGAATTCCAACTGCCATCGCCATGGGAACACTGCCGAAATGCCCCTAGTTACACAGATAACTGCATGTGGTGGAATCGATTCTAAATTCTAACTCTAAAACTCCGAGTGGAAAGATACGAGGAGATTCTCGGTTGCCATGTTTTGTGATGTTTCGCTACGCCCTCCGGCGGAGGTGCGCTCGTGCATGCGCGTGTATGTGTGTGCGAGTGTCTCTTGTGATGAACGTTGTCTTTCGGTGTGCTGAGGTGATTGTGATGACCCCCGGGTGACCTCTCGATTTGGAACTACCATCCACACAGTTTGTTCAGTGGCTGTTGGGTTGGACCTCGAGTAAGGTGTGTGTGGTAAGGTTGCAACCTAATGTAGAGCCAGGAAACCGTAATCAAAGTTCTAGAAAATGCTTACATATTTGGCTATTATAACCACCTTAAATGTTGAATATATAGTTATATCATAATATATATAAGAGAACACTGTTTTAATCATTTTTCTCTAAAAAAATCACTGATTCAAAATGCCCAAGTGTAAAAAAGTGACTACATCCTCTGAAGCCAGACGAGAGAGTTACCGGGGCAAGATTTCGGGTAAATTGCACATATTCGATTAACTTTTTTTTTTCTTCGTTCGTTGACCAGTTCTCTTACTTTGCCTGAATTAAATTAAATCTCTGCAGACATTCTCTGTCACATTCATTAGACTGTCCCAGCCCCGCCTCACAACTCTGCTAATTCAATACAGGCAAATGTTGGGAAGGACTAGCATGTTGTGTAAAGAGAAAAGAAAAACGACTCTACTTGTGTATTTTTGTTCGAAACAACTAAACGTGTGTATGTGTGTGTGTGTGTGTGTGTGTGTGTGTGTGTCGAACGTGTGTTAGAGAGAGACTCAGTCCAGGCCCATGTAGAGTGAATGTACAGGGAGCTCAGTAGCTCCCCCTGCATGTTAAAGAGCAGTAGTGACTAGGCCTTCCTTCAAGCCTTGTGTTGCTTGCTGGTCTTGAAGGAGACCTGCAGCACGCGGTCGCCCAGGCGGTAGCCGTTCAGGCTGGCGATAGCCATGGCCGCCTCGTCGTAGTTGGTCATGGTGACAAAGCCAAAGCCCTTACATTTGTTGGTGGTGAAGTCACGGATGACCTTGACGTTTGTGACTGCGCCGAAAGGCCCGAAGAGCTGCCACAGGACGCTTTCGTCGGCTTCTGGGGACAGGTTGTAGACGAAGATGCACCAGCCGGCTCCGGTGGGCCCGGTCAGGTTGACGCCGGCTAGACTGGTCATGCTGTCAATGGTTATGGGGGAGAATCTGGGGAGGAAAGAAGGAGAGCTACCATGGGTGTCATTCTGAAGTTCAGCACAGCGTGCTTCTCATTACCACTTTTAATTTCTTTGAGGGCTGGACACTCGCTCTCCACAGCCTTAAGTAGATAAGAAAACGGCCAGCTATTGTATTATTAACTAGGTTGACCAAACCAAACTCTAGTCCCTGTTAGGACACAGAATTCACAATGTAACAAAATCACGATATACTTAGCAAAACAGAAACCTAGAGAGGGATGAAGGCAAATCAGAAACAAATTAACGGAAAATTGGAAACGAACAGAGGAGACGCAAACGGAACCTTGTATGTCCATGCTGGTGGAAAAAAGACATTAAAGCAACCAAAACTGAAAAAAAATAATAATGTTAGTTCAATACAGAAATACTTACAAATCAGTTCAATCAAGGAATCAACCAAAAGAACAAAAAGGTTCAACAAAGCCATGCCAGAATGTCCTGCTGTGATATCAGCTACGTCAATCTAGTCTACTGAAACGGTGGTTTCTCAAATCAAATCTCTACATGGTAATGCTTAAATCAGCAGGTGATATTCCGGGGCATTTTGTTTGAGCTTGTTTAGGCATGGATGCTTTTGAAAGGACACCTTTTTTTGGGGAAATTACCTCTTGACTCCGTAGCTGGCGTTTAGTAAATTGTCGAGTCTGCAATGCAAGAGGGAGAGTGACGGAGGTGAAGATATTAGTTGCAAGATCCAACAACCAGAGCAAAGCGTTTTCATGCAGCCACTTCAGCCACCAGGGGGAGCTCTTTACCGGGCGCCGCATCCACCAATAGGCAGGCGGCGGCTCGCCCGTCTCACTGACGCAGTGCTTACTGAGCCCTCAGGCGATGGATTGAGAGTACTGCCATGAATGCTTGTGAATGCATCCAAGCCGTGACTGACTCACAGGCAGTGTTCCATCTCGAAGCGGCTCGGGCTGTAATCTTTTAAAACGAAGCACTGTGATTTGTCGAAATCCCCCTGATGGCATGAACACGCTGAAAACCGGCAGAGGAAGAGTAGGGAGCGGTAGGGGGTGTGGGCTGCAGGTGGGAGCAGTACCTGAAGCGCTGAGTCTGGTGGTGCAGAGGGCCGGTGAAGCGGCGAGCAGCTGTCTGGTAAAGCTGGGTGAGCAGGGCCTGTCCCGTCTTCTGACTGGGGTTGTTGGCGAACTTCACGGTGATGGGTTCGGCAGCCCCCAGCGGCTTTTGACCATTCAGGCCTTTGATGGCCTCCTCCGCCTCATTTCTTTTGTCGAACCGAATGAATCCTACTCCGCGCGATATGCCTGCTCCGGACAGAAAGCGAAGCAAATGTTAGCCCCGTTAATCTAATCAATGACCGATGAGTGAGTCGAACCAGACTGCATACTTTATGACGGGATTTATAAAGCAGGCAAAAATTATATTTAATTTTCATACTGTGACATGCTTCTTACAGTTGCAGGAAATTTGATTGAGAAAACAAAATGAGTGGCATTTGATTTTGTGTATTGGGAGGCTGGCTTTTGATTAACACTGTTATTAATTTCAATTAAAAAAGGTCCATTTCTTTTATTTATTTAATTTTTTTTTATTAAAACACAGATTAATAATGCATAATAGATGCATCTTTGTTCTTCAGTTGTAAAATTTCTTTGAGATTGTATTTTACCTTTTACATTTACCTGCCTTTTATTAGGTTTTTAATTTTTTCTCATTTTATTTAATCCTTTTATGCACAAAAGATTTGTGCTTCTGCTCATAAAGTTTATTTATTGACTGATTTACAGTTGTGTAGTACGTATTCACATCAGTTTCTTTTTAATCGTATTTATTATATATTATTACATTAAGATCAGGAATCTGGATTATTATAGTTAACTAAAAGATTAAACATTTTACTAAAAATAAACAATAAAAACATAAAAGAGATTTATTTCAAACAAACATTTATCATTATCATTTAGTGTATCGCTACCTATTAAAATAACTAAAACTGAAATAAATAAAAACTAGTCATGTTACCTAAATTATTACTAAAAAGTAAGCTTGAAATGAATTCCTAATATTACTATGCTAGGAATGTGCATTAGATATGTAAAAATGGGGGCAATTCTGATGTCATGTTGACTGTGCTGGAGCACATAGCTTCTTTTTTGCGTCACATCCAGAGTTTTAATTAGATTTTTAATCCTCCCTCAGGGGGCCTACGCTGTTTGTGGAAGTGAGGTAACGTTTACCTGTGACCTGGTCTACCAGGATGCGTGAGGTGATGATCCTCCCATACTGGGAAAACAACTGCTCCATGTCTTTCTGACTCATGGTTTTGGGCAGGCCGCTCACATACAGGTTGGCATCGCGTATGGAAGCTGAGCTTGGTCTGGCATAGGACACCTACATCACACACACAAAACAAGGAGATTTCTTTTAATAGAAATATTAAGAAGCATGCATCAAGACAGCTGTGACAGTCCTAAAACTCCCAGCAGTGCAAACTTTCAAGTGTAGTCGAAGCAGATATGTCACAGCACTGCCACGCTCAAAGGCGAGACATCCGCCCACTCTCTCTCATCCCTCCTTCCTTGAAATCCACATCTCTTACGCGCACTTCACTCGAACCAAACCCGGTTCCCTTATTAAACGCTACTTCAGCTTCACTGTGCTCCTGACAGCAGAAACACGAACCCACTCTCACGTTCACACTTCTCCCCCCTCAGAAACATCGACACCCTCTGCGCTGATTTGAGACCAGCTCCCTCAGGGAGCCGTGAGGAAAATTTGATATCACGGGCTGTTATTCTAGGCGGTGATTTTCCACAAGACAGCAGCATTTAGAACCTGTTCCGCTTTGGGACTCGTCATGTAATATCAAGTCCAATTAAGCATTTGTTTTGACGTTCAAATATTCATCTCATTTTTATAGTCCCTTCTATATTTCCTAAAACTCCCCCACCGAGCCGCCTTGGTCGTATTTGAGATGCGAACAGATTTTTCTCATAAAATATGTATATTTATGAGTTTCTGGTTGAAAGGGGCTGACTTTGATTGATGGTGTCAGTGTGTGCGCATGTGGTTTTTGGAGATAAAGAGATTGGCCCCCTCCTTCTCCTCCATCTCTCCTTTGTCTTCTCTCTCAAGGGGAAACTGCTCCTCTGGCAACCGGCGAACCAAGTAAACAGATTACAAGATGTCCAGCGTCCCTGACAACTCCCCAACACACGTCCTCACAAAATACCCCATAAAAAAAAAAAACAACAAAAGCAAATCTAATAAAAAGCACAATGCCAATTCATGCTAATGGAAGTGTGATACCCTCACTTTACCAAAACTCTGGATTATACACGTACAGTCGTTTCTGTTCAACAGTATCACACATACAAATACTTCTCATTTATAAATGGCCATGTTTTATTTAGAAACTAATTTTTTTATATATATATATATATATATATATATAATTGATTTACTCTTATATTGCATGTGTAACATATACTTGTTCACAAATATAAATATTGTTTATAGAGAATTTATTCAAACTCAATATAATACAATATAATATTTACTTTTTTTATTGTCTTTCTAAACATTTATGGTACCATTATAGCCTTTTCCCCAATGCTAATAGTATAATATATAATATAAAAAAATGTACATATACATTTTATTATTTATTTTTATTGATATATATATTTTACTTATTTACTAATGTACTGCTTTAATATCAAATGTAATTAAATTTACATTGCATGTGTACTTTTTATTATGTTTCTAAACATGTATAGCACCATATAGCTTTTTACTAATTTTATATAATTTACATTCTAAATCGAGAAGAAAACGTTTATTTCTCTCTGTAACCTTTTTCTGGGCTGTATAACAAAGCATTTCGTTTTCACATTGGCATATTTGAATCTGATGACCTTTATGTAAGCGATTACAGGAACAACAAAAAAGTTGACTTGAAAGTACACTTGTTTTTATCAGAAGCAGGAGTCTATTTTAAATGTGTTCAAGGCATTTCATGACGCCCAACCGAGTTATTGCATGTTTCGCCATCAGACCTTGGCAGAATGATGTGTTTTTCCACCATATGTGTGTTTGCATCTTGCAGGCCAGTATGACTAAGCAGCGGTATTGTTGAGGTAGGGGTGTAATTGTGCAGTGAGTGGGTGAGTGTACAGCAGAGACTGGAGGGGGGAGATGTATTGGAGGGATGGGATGCTGCCCCATAATTAACCCTCTCCCTGTCTCTCCCACAGTACAGATGGTGCCTGCAGCCCATATGGCCCCTAATCCTGTCATTGGCATTCGGCTCCTTCCTAGCCTTTACTCCTGCGCCCCGTCTCCCTCCCATCCTCGCTATCGGCTCTCTACCTTTCTAACAATGCTGTATTGACATGGAAAATATGACATTTGCCCGGCTTAAGGATTTGAGGGCAGTGGGCACACGAACGTTGAATGTCAGAGAACAGTGGCCAAGCCGGATGAATGCGCTGAACAAACAAGACGATTAGGACAAAAGCAGTCAGACTCTGTGTTGTTTAAATAACTATGCCAATAACGTTCGCCCATGGACTGCAGTCATTATTTACAGAATAACAGCGCGTTACGGTTTCAAATTAGACTAGGGAACGATGGTCATGCGATTTACATGATATGAGCTCATGCAAGCAGACGGAAAGTCTGGGGAAGCTGCTTAACTGCTGATTCTTGCTTCGGCTTTGATGTGTGGTGATCAGGTGGAGGAGCGGGCCGACTGTTTAATCTCTCACTTTCAGAAGCCCAGGCAGACCTTTCCCCACCCCAAAACCCAGCTGAATTGGGGACAAAGAGGGCCCTAATTAGCCAAGATTGTAGGCAGATGGGGCTCTCCGTGTTGACCTCCGAGCTTCACATTGCGTCTCCCTAATTACATTTCCATCACAATCACCTCAGCGCACAACCCTTTGCTTTCTGACCTCTACTTTCTCTTTTCTTTTGCTCCTTTTGTCCCAGCCAACGATTCCTCCCCCTGCCCCTCCCATTCCCCTCCCCTCCTGCTGTCACGTCTGTCTTGGGCCCTGCCTTATTCCTCCCCATCGAGAGATTGAAGAGCTTGGCTTCTCTTACCTTGATTGTTTTGGTCTGCAGTTTGAGACCGTTGAGCGTGTTGATGGCCTTGTCGGCATCATTGGGATCCACGTAGTTTACGAAACCGTAGCCCAAACTCTGGCCTGCGATAGTGCAAACGAGAACGCTTAGCAAAACAATGCTTTAGTGCTATAATTCTCAGCGAGACCGAATCGCGTGCTCACCTGTGATCTTGTCTCGGACTAATTTGCAGGACTCGATTTCTCCGATGCTGCCGAAAAGGCTCTTGAACTCTTCCTGGGTCATGTTCTGAGGCAGGTAGTTGACGATCAGGTTGGTTTTGCTGTCGTCCGTGGCACCGTTAGTGCTAATCACGGGGCCGTTAGGCAGGCTGGTTCCGCTCGGACCATTGGACACCTGAGTTTCCATGGTGCTAATTATCTGCAGGTGGGAAAAATGACAAATTGTACACTAAGTCGGGTGCAAACGCATAATTTGAGGGGCGTAAATCTTGGCATCCTGGTTTTGAGGTTAGAAATCAATGCGTCTGAGTGGTAGAGGGCTGGAGGAGAACAATATCCCACCTCCCCTCCCCTCCTCTCTCTCTTCAGCTCTCTCCGACTCTCAGCCCCTGGCCCTGCAGATGTCACAGTCCTTTCACTCTTTCCCAGCCCCCTTTATGTTATCCAGGGTCAAACAGCATTACATCACTAGCCTCCGAGAAGATACAAGTAAATGTATTTGCTAACTCTATTTTGAATTTCCTTTTGAGAAGGACAAATAAAGATGAGAAGATAGCACCTTGTTTATGTGAAAAGCATGTGTGTGTCGGGGTCTGCGGTTCATGCGTGTTGCTGTGGAGCACAGCATGATGTTTAATTTGGCCTATAGGGGATTTTCAAAGAACAGATGTATGCAGGTTGCAGACGCCACTTCAGTCTTTAACGGTCCCTTTCTGTCACAACGCACAACTGGAGTTCCCAAAATCTGTGCTCTACATTGTACCCTATGCAATCTGTTATTTTTAACTCTTTTGTGTTTTTTTTTTTTTTTTTTTTGGTATTTATCCTAAGGCTCCTTACTCTCCAGAATTTACAAATTGGCATGTGTAATGTATGTTCATATATTAGTCATCCTCAGTTGCTTGAAAGCACTTTCTCCCCAGATCGGCCCCTGGGGTGGAACAGGGTGTCTCAGCAACTTAATTAACAATGCATCCGTGATCTTTTTTTTTTTTTCGGGAGTCCCACAATCAACAGGCAGAATCTTCTGCCACAAGTGTCTTTGTGTTTTAGATTCAAATTAATTTTAGAAATCCTTCCAGGAATGTAATTTGAAATAAATGAAGTTGTATCCGATACCTAATTAAGCGTTCTATTTAAAAATTGATTTGCACTAACAGGTGAATTTATAGTAGTGTGGGAAGTCTGTTCCTTTGTTCTCCCTTCAGCATTGCCTCTTTCTCTCAACGCTCTGTAACGCTCTGTCTCTTCAGTGGAATGATTTATTCTTGCCTTGAGCCTTACCTCTAACCAGGTTGCCCAGGTAACAGCAGCTTGACGACTGTTGCTATTGGCTGGCTTCTTGATTTTTAGTGTGTGTGCATGTTCGTGAACTACCACTCGGTTAAAATCACTTTTTGTCTTGCATTAATAAAATAAGCTTTTGGGGCAGCCGGAATTTATATCTCAGGCAAATTGACACTGACAAGGAGAAAGCTCGAGTTATTACAGCACTGCAAACATGGATCTGGGCAAGACTGACTGTCACCCGAGCAGGAATTGAATTCTTCCAAGAAAATGGTGTTTGTTTGATCACGAATGGCGATAAAATGGCATCTTTTGCTAGGGCAGTAGCCCGTAGCCTTCATAGCCTCGGAACCATCTCGGATTTAGAATGCAAACCTACTCAAACAGGCCCTGTCTATGCGTTGACACAAACAAAGTGAGCCTTGACGCAAAGTGACAGGATCAGGGCAAATGTAATTCGTGAACTGAAGTAAACCTCCCTATGGCAAGCCACCCATCCTCAGCGACGAATGTAGTGAGTTATACAACACGCAGGCTCTTCGGCCACGCAGACTGACACGTACGCTATCTTACAGCCCAGATACTGGCGCCAGCACAGCAGAGGTAGAGGTGGAAGAGCACTTCATCCCAAAATACATGACTCACATAGACAGGCGAGAGACTGCTTACTGCTGGAGTTCCTTCCACTGCGCTGCTTAAACATCACACACCTTATCAACCGACCCTGAATCTACGCCATTAAAAATAGGCCTTCCGAAAACAAAACGTGGCCACCGAGCGGGCTTTGGCGTTCCCGTCCCAGCCTGTACTTTTCTATTTCTGGGAGAGTTCTCCCTCAATATTTAATGCACCGCATCAGCATCGCCTACACAAGGACCCAGACTCGCACGCAAACAAGAGCCCTGCATCTCATACGCAAAACCTATTACCTTCCCACCAGCGCTCTGAGAAGGATAAACGACTGCAAAGATTCCTCTTAGTGAGTCTGTAATTAGAGTCTGCTGAAATGACCGTCAAACAAAAGGGATTTTTTTTTTCCTGTTGAATGTCACAGTACACAAATGCAAGATAAATACCAAGCCACTTGGTTTAACTACTACCATGTTTATTCTTGAGCGACATAATGAGACTGGCTTCAATAAAACTGTAGATGAGTTTAAAATATGGCAATAAATTAAAACGCACGCAGTCTCAAACATACTGCTTGAAAGAAAACAGGCCTGAAAGCAGCATGAGATAAAAAGCAATCTGACTGTGAAGACTATCGACTCACGTCACTTCCTTAATGTCCCTGTGCAGTGAGGGAGCCATTTTCTTAAAATAAACACAGTCTCGCACAAGATCCTTCGAGGTAAACAAATAAAGCATAAGGCTGATCTAATCTGTAGCTGTATGTAACGTCAACATCAATTTTCAGACTGCCAGACTAGCGATTCCCGAACGAAAATGCATCTTGTGCTCGTGACATTTCTGATGCCTAATGCAGACCTTAATTTGATCATTTCTAATTCATAAACGTACGAGTCTGGACGGGCCTCCTGACTGAAATGTGAATGTTGGATTGCCAATAGGCCGTTTCAGTAACAGATTACAGGATTATCCTAAACAAAAGGCATTAGCCACACTCTCACTGCAGCTTAAGGGATCACTGTGGCAGCTGTAAAACAACAGGACACAAGTCAGAACTGAACGGATAAACCCTGTTCTTTGTTATTTATTTTTGTCGGTGAATTGGGATCATTTTTACTCGTGAAATTTGCAGCGCGAAAGATCATTGATTTACCACGCGGATACACAAGCCTCTCGTATATTTCCCCAAATAGCGCTATTTTATTTCAAAACTATTTGCTTGCTATTTGAAATGATTCGAATTCTGAAAGAACGCGGGAAAAAAAGGCGCTCGCGGTATTCCGGTGTTCCTGTTTGGTCGCTATCCAGAGTGCTGAAATCGGGAGTGGCTCACCACAGACAACTACCTACAAAATATCCTTGGTGCCGCGGGCTCCGTTTTATCAAGTGGGCTTTAAGCTCTTGATGCCGTCCTTATAAATAAACACGTTTGCGAATCGTTTAAACTCGTTATCCTCTCGTCCTTTGATTGGACAAGTGCGCGTGTGCTCTGTGGGCATTCACAAATCCGAGCTCCTTTTTGCTGAATAAACGTATTGACACAAGCGAACAAAAGAGCCACCCGTTCCTCCTCTACAGAGACCATGGCAGCACTATGAATATTAATGTAAACAGTAGCGCTTTGTGTCGAGGCCAGAGGCTGCGGGACTCTCCGGGAACAATGAGCATTGCAACTGTCTTCACTTTTACTCTATTCTACAAGACAATTTAATAATGATAATAATAATAATAGCAAAAATGTAGGCTATATTTAAACACTAATGTCATCGAAGAAATACCAATACATGGTGTATACATGATTAATATAAAAACAGCTGTATAATACTCTATTCTGTTGTATTTTATGATAATGAAAACAATAGAAAATACAAAACAAAATGCTTCAAATATCAAACGCTTTATCAAACAGTAAATAAGATTTGAAGATGGTGCGGTAAAAATAGCGTTCTGTTTCGTTGACATTTTCTTTTTTTCACCCGAAATCCGTATTTAGTTGGCATGGTCGTAATATTCAATCGTTAATTTGATCGTTTTAGCTGTAAAATCAGTTTTTGTGCTGTACCTGCTCAAAACAATCACCGTTCAAATTCACAATAGGCGAGGCCTGGTATCCTGTAGCGCGCGTAACGGCCTTGACAGCATACAAATACCGTCAAACGTTTTTTTTTTATACGCCGTCTTTTTCTTTAATTGACAACCCCTTTTTTATGAACGACTAACGAGGAGCTCGCGTGTTCAGGCGGTTGTGTTGTGTTGTGTATCGTTGTGATGTCCTTGTCCTTGAATTGTGTACGCGCCTGGAGAAGGTTATCTGACTCAACGGTTTTATGTGCTTTGGCACTGCGGTAGAGGCTCGTGCTCACGGAGGACTGCGGAACAACACGCCGAGGGGCCCGTCATTCATCCATCACACCCTCGATTGAGACTTAAAGCGAAAGAGAGGCGCGTCGTTTCCTATCGCCTTTTGTTCGAGGTCACTATAAAACCAGGCAGGCTGTCCCTCAGATTAAACGAATATATATTTAAATATACGTCAAGACTAGAGGCCTCTGTGAACCTCAGACGCAAAATGTTGTGTACTCGACAAGTGTAATATTTAAAGAGTCGTCTATTAAAATGATTTATTACAAAACGAGTCATTATAACCAATCTAGTACTATTACTACGTTCTGACAAGAAACAAAGACGGGACAGCACGCTTCTTGTCGAGCACGCCCGAAGAATTAAACGTTATTAGCTTAATCCATATTTTAAATGTGAACGTGTTTGTGTTCAAATAAGCGGTTCTGTTTATGTTTTCCCTCAGAAGATCTACGCGAAGATCTGTGCGCGTGCCATCGCTGTCTTGTTTTAGAGAAGACACGCCCAAAACGCTTTCCTTCAAGTATTCCCCTCACATTGCTTATTTACACTCTCGGTGTCTTTACATTTTTGGCGAGGGGATGATAAAAAACGCAGCTCGCTCAGCTATTTCGCCGTTTCCATACATGACATTTCGCCTTTTCACCTCTCGCGCTGTCTTATCTAGCGTCGCGAGCTTCAGGAATTTTGTCCTGCCTGATTCAATCCAAACCAACGGATGCATAATATCTCCCCTCCCCCTCTGAGTGACTCGACCCTTTTCTTTGCGTTTGCTCTCGATGGGCTCTCAGCCTCCGAGGCATCGTGTTTTGTCTCCGAGATGCAGTCTCGAGCATCCTTTCCGAGCGAGGCATGTGCCCTCTTACGCCCTTCTTCTGCCTCCGCCGCACCTCAGCTATTTCTTCTGAGGAATTCCTCAGCGCTCTTTGTTAATAATGGCTAATTATCGCTTGAACGCGTTTAATTAGCGGATGTAGGAATAAATGTATGTTGCGGAGGGTTTTACGTATTACGTGATTTATGACGAGCGGCTCCGCACGGCAGGAGAAAGCAATGTTTTGATTCTCCTCAGAAAACGAAGCGAGCTCGGCTGTAGCGATGCTCGCGCATGCCTGTATCACATTACTTATACCCTGGACTAATCGTTAATCTTGTTTACGGAATCCGCGATTAGATGTGCCAGTATGTTTGACCACCAAATGCCATGTTTTGGTTAGCTTGCATTGAAATAGCCTATATTATGTATCTAATTGAATCTGTTAGAATGGATTTTGTAGTGATGCTGATGCTGTTTTTTTTATCAGATAGACCAAAAAGGGCATACGTACAGTAACCATTCTTGATGCACAAAGATGATAGTGATCTAGGTCCTTCAAGTCGCAGGTCTTCAGGCCGTCTTGCAGATATTACGCCGTGGCGTGGCTCGAGAAAGGCGAATGTCAGGTTCCAAACGAAAAGAAAAAAAAAGAAAAAGGAAAAACGACAGTCTTCGGCAGGAAAGCTCAGCCCGTGCGATTGTAGGTTTCCTCAGCAGTGTGAAAATGAGGAGAAGGGGGTTTTCTTCAGGATGATGATGAGAGAGAGATTTCTCTCCGTGTGGCGTGGGCGATGGTTCAGAAAAAAAGAGAAGCAGTGATCCCCAGTAGGGTGTGTCCAGGGGAGGGTGTTGTGGTTCTGCTGTTGTGTGTGTATTTCCCAGCTCCTCGCAGGCTCCTTCTGTGCCTCTGCTGCAATGTTCTTCTTTTATGTGTCCTTCTGGCTGGCAGAGCTTGCTGCTGATTGGCTAATTGTGCAGGGAGGGTACTACATGGCAGCCATTGCAATGCGCTCCTCTCCCATTATCCCCTTCAGGAGAGATCACCGAGAGCCCCCCGTCCCTCCACCCCCCACCATCTCTCCACTCTTCCTTCTGCCCTCCCTTTCTTCCTGCCCACCCCCCACTTCACCCCACCCCACCCCAACACACATGCAGAGCTGAGTGAATAGAGCTCCACCTGCACTCCGAACAGATGGGTGCAGAAAAAGACAGGAGCCATGCTTTCTCCTTCTCTTTACCCCTCTCTCTCTCTCATCCCCTCACTCAAGCCTCAGTTTTTTCCCTCTCTTGATTATTTGTCCTTGCCACGCAGCTCTTCTTCCCGAATTCCATCTTCTCCAACGCGCTGCGTTTTTAAGAATGCCTGTGAATCAGTCTACAGTTTAATACGTTTTTTTCCAAATGCAGAACGGCTATGTGAAGGCATAACTGTGTGAAGGTCATAACACGGCCTGCTGTTCGAATACCTGTTCATGTCAGGTGCTTGCGTTGAATGCGTATATTGCATAATCAAGGCCGGTGCTTGCAATATGGATTAAGGCACATTTTGGTTCTCAATGTCATGTAGATGTCATGCATTGTTGTGTAATCCCATTGACACAACGTCCAGCGATGCTAAAATCAGAAAGCATGCGTCTGCTTATTGTTGCTGGTTTCTGGTGCTGATATTAAACATCGACGCGCGCTGATTGCAGCGGTTGTCATCTCAAGCTCCCTTCCCCCCCCATTTCCAGTCTCAGGGAGTGTGTAGAGCTCACCGAGACAGGCTGTTTGGTCTCATCTATAATGCATCTCCTGCCCCAGGACTTGATGTGTGACAAATGACCTATTTCTGCACAGACCCCCACAGGGCCTTGACCTGAGGGAGCGCGCTCGCTGTATCTCTGTTACGCGGATGTCTTTGGCACTTTCATAGGTGCGAGTCTCCGTTGGGTGAAGTTGGAGGAGATGGTTTGCAGAGCATGTAGGCTTATGGAAATGTACGCTTAGCCGATGAGGTGTGAGGGGGATGTCATTCCCACTAGAGGATGTGTTTATTTTAGTCTGTTTATGTGCGCGCCGGAGACCGCGGGTCGCTGGAACTCACCTACATCCGCATCGGCCTTGGGTGACCTTGTGGAAGTCGAGCGCTGTCTGTGTGTGTATGTGTGCGTCTTCAGCAGAAGTTCTCTGTGATTATGCAGATTGCAGACAGTCACAGCGCAGGTATCAGGCATCAGGAGTCAGAGAGGTACCGAGTGGGTGGTATTGTCGTTGGCGGGCAAAAGCGCTGTAATGCAGATCAGAAAAACAGCATTTTCTCGACATGTCTACTCTTGAGTAATATACACAATTATATATGTTTTGGCTGATGAGTTCTTGGGAAATCATTGGAGATGGACGAGTGGGCAGACATGTTCAAACTCGTTAACCTTTTGATAATCTCGAGAGGGGCGATTGTTGTGCATTTCTGGGTTAGGGGTTAACAGTGAAGGCCAAGCATTCTCCGGTAATTTTGACTTAATCGGGCGCTCTGAAATGGATGGCAATGCAACTGCGACCAGTGTTCTCATTTATTTTGATTACGAACTAGTTTTTCTGGTCCACCCCAAAATGACACTTCTGTCATCATTTACTCCTGTTTGACTTTCTTTCTGAGGAACATAAAAGAAGCTATTTTAATGAATGTTGGTAACCAAATATTTTTTTATGGTCTCTCTGACTTGCATTGTATAGACAAAAATACTATGGAAGTCAATGGAGCCCAAAACTGTGTGGCTGCCAGCATAAAATATCAAAATAATCATCAAAAATAATTTTGTGTATCACAGAAGAAAGCCATACAGGTTTGACATTGCGTGAGTCTTTATATTCTAAATGGAATATTTCTTCAGTTCTGGTCATTTTGTTGTATAATAATTTTTTATTTCGGTTTCATTCCATCGAGTTAAACTAAATGAAAACGAGAAATGTCGCCTTGGCAACTAGCTGTAAAATAGTATGTTTTACCTATTTAATTGCTTTATTTCCCGTAACGTAATGGTTTTGGTTTTAGTTAACTGTTGTAACCCTGGCTGCGACTCATCCTGGCCTTCGTCCTCCTCTCTCATGCTCCCTTTCACTTTCAGTTCATGCTCCTCTCGGTTCTTGTCCCGCATCTCTACCCCAGTCAGATTCTGAGTGTGGGCCCTGTCTGATATTTTACATAATTGCCTTACATAAGTAGCCAGCTCAGCTCAGAGCTTGGATGATATTAGTGGCGATGAATATTGCATGAGGAAGGCACTCGTTAAGCGTTAATAAGAGGATAGAGATGGGCCCCGCTGTCAGTCTGTCTTAACCCCGCCCACTCTGCTCTGTCAAGTCGCGAGCGAGTGAGGGGGAAAGACTTCGCCATTATAGGTGCGGGTGTTGTTTTCTGCTTTGTGAGCTGAATAAAAGCAGCACTTGTGGCACAAAGAGCCCAGGTCCGTTAGCTGCCTACGGTTCCACACGCACCCCGTTCACACTTAGCGTGAATAAACCGGCTTAATTGCAGAGGCTCATTAGGGGTCTTCGCTGGCAGCGGGGCAGCTGAATTCAGCCCGTGGGTAAGAGGGCATCTGAAGCACCTATTCACCACCCTGATTCAGAGGATCAAGCATGGCAGTTGCTTAAAGCTCTTTCAGTAATTTCACTGATGATTTTTAATGTTCAGGAGCCCCTCCAGAAGAGGCGATTAAGAGGCTGGCGCTTTTGTCCTCGGTGGCATTACAGGATAAGAGACTCTAAGGCTCTCTTTTGCTCTTTCAGCGATCATTGATTTTAGTCACTTTTTTATGGCCATCCAAACGTGGCTGTTGTGGAGATTGCTGGTGGAGGAAACTAAGCGCTTGTTTTTGAACTAATAACTCAAAATATCTCTGTTTTACATTTAAGAATTGTGGATTTACATTTATGGGAAGAAAGCATGTTATGATCGCGCTGAATCTATTTAGCACCAGTGCAGGAGATATGATTGTGTGAAGCAGATGTGTTCCATTGCTACAGCTAGTGTTATTCCCCTTATTATGGTCTGATATAACAGATAATGGCTCAAATGCGCTAAAGAAGATTTTCCTGGATTCGTATTTTCGTTTGGCAGTATTTTAAAACAGCTTCTATAAAGCTTGTAATGCTGTTCCTTACCTTAACATGCCTTCATTACCATAAACAAATGAAAAAATACATGTACACTGTAAAACATTATACTGTACACCATCCATTTTGTACATTTTTGGCATTTGGTTCCTGAGCTGTAATATTTTTATATGATTTAACTTGGAAAAAAATGTAGAAATCATTGTTACTACTTAGAAAAGTGCAAAAAGAAAACCATATATATATATATATATATATATATGCATGAAAGGATAGATGAACATGTCAGTCAAATGTGTAAAATGTAAATTAAAAACTAATATCCTTCACCCAAGCACTGTTCTGAAATCCGTTTAATGATCACTGATATCATATATCAGTATCATATTCTCAAATATTTATCCCAGTGCTTTTTTTGCAGTGCTTCAATATTAGTTCTACCTCTTTTACAGACGTCTTATGAATTAATAGCAACTCTACTTGAGTACACCATTTCGGCATAATTTGGACCTCTGTTCACGTACTGAAAGCGGTAGCTCAGGATGTAGGAACATATAATGAAGAGGAATCTCATTACCCAGCTATGCTGAGCGTGACGGCTCATATAATCATAGTCAATACACTGTTTGGCATTTGTTATGACAGTATTTCATGAAGGGTCCTGTCTCAGAATGCTGTTATGTTGAGTTTATATGTAACTTGGTGACACCTACAACAATATGTGCAAACTGTAAATCACACTGGCCAAGGTTCATCTTAAATAATGTACAGCGGGGTCCTCAAGTATGACACCACTCGAAAATCTGAGTTTTTTTTATTTTTTATTTAAACATATAAAATTAAAGAACACAAAGAAATCTTGTTTTTCGAAATCTTGTTTTTGTTTTTTGATTTGTGATGTGAACTCCTTGATCTTCTTCCCCCATTGATGCTCTGTGGATCATCTCAAATCATGCTGGAGAACATGATCATCAGCTCTGACACAAACTTCATGCATCTTGAGTGCTGCTGCCAAGAAAGCAAAAACAGGAAAGACTGAATAAAACTTTCACATTTACATAAATGTTATGCATACTGAGAAATTGCAACACAGTCTCACGACCAATTCGTACGTATTCCTACGAGGTGGCAAAATCAGGCTATAATTCGTACAAATTTGTACGACCTCACTTGTACGATTTGTCTAAATCACAGTGAATGGTAGGTTTAGGGGCGGGACTAGGTGTAGGTCATTCGTACAAATTCATACGAATTGGGAACTCTTAAAATGTACGATTTAGCAAAAATTGCATGAATTCGTACAAGTGAGGTCGTACAAATTAGCCACCTCTTAAAATATGTACGAGTTTCCGGGAACACTGTCGATGTGCCAGCAGAGCAGGTTACTTCTGCTAAAACAAAGTCTCAGCTTTCGAATTCTGTCATTTTAGTAAAAAATTTAAACAACAAATACCATATAATGTGGTGCGACAGATCGCTGTAGCGCCTCAGTTCAACCAGTGAACACCTACCTCATCTCTTCCTGTTTAAGAAGGTATCCTGTTTCAACCAAAAAAAGATATCAATACACGCTATTTTTAAATTTGAAGTCCACCGAAATCTAGTGGTTTGTGATTATGATTGGTCAGATCTATCTATCATTAGCATTAACCTTAAACTTTTAGACCCACTATAAATATAGTCATAATTAATCACACTTTGAGGCACACCAAGCATTCAGTGCTACTTTTCTGTGAAATCTAATACAACAACCAAATTAGATTAAGTGCAGTCGGTTATCCAATTTACAAGTAACAATTTGCAAAACGAAAGCGGGATTTGGACATCTTTGTTGGCGTTCTCTTAAGCACTTTAGCACATTCGTGATGAGGTGTGATAAGAATGCTTACAAGATTAGGCGGTTATAATAAACACTCATAATTAATAAAGAATCCTCTGCGTGTCCGCCATTGTGTCTACAACCTCGTTTTCATTTACCACGTATAACCCACCGGCGCTCGTGCATTACAAACGACACAGCGGCTTTGGTTTTGCGTTTGCTAGGCTGTTGTGATTTTGCTGTGCTTTCAGGAGAGAGTCGGAGCTGCTGAGTCTGATTGGATTAGAGTAGTGAGAGATGGGCGCTCTGGGCCTGTGCTCCCACCGTTTAGTGGGCTCCGAGCCCTCGGGTAAACACTCCCGGCCCCTCCGGGTGGCATGGGCTTGTGGGAGCGAGAGGGCCTGGGGGTCGCTATCAGACTGGTACGGCGGTTCCTAACCCCTCCGCATATAGTTCTGGGCCATTTTCGGGTAATGGATATTGGCCTAATTCGGCCTTGCATGCATTATTTGGCATTTATCCCCCTCACTTTGTTTTTCCTAGTCTGCCTTTCTGCGTTTTCTCCAGGCTATTATTAGAGCAGACAGGCTGGTGGGAGGAAGAATCTGACTTAGACATTTCTTGTCATCTTTTTACTTATTGATTCTCCTCAGCTTGCCATGCGGCGCATGCTTGTGTTGGCACGCACACGTTAGCGCGTGAGGTGCAACAAACTCGCACATACACATTTCCCAGATCCTCGTCTATACGTTTCCTCGTGCGACGTTGGCTGTGGGTGGGAGTGAAGGCCTCATGTCTGCTAGGGAGCATGTTTTACACCCGATCTTGTTAAATATAGAGATTCGGTTATTAATCTTTCATCTCGCCTCGTCTGCGTTGGTATCCAGGGAGAAAACCTTAAATACACAAAGCACCAGAATGCCCTCTTTCTTTCTCTCTTTGGCTTTCCCATCTCTTCCACTTGCACAAGCATTCCGACTCTCTCTCATAACACATAAATGAGCACATCTAGATGCAGCTTGCACTAAAGAAAGCAAAGCCAAGCCCCTCTCTAACATGTCAGCGTACTTACCTTTAATTACACTTAAATGCACTCGCTCGCTTTTGCATTCAAAACATGCGCCGCTGACTGACTCCGGCCTTAATGCAGTCCCGGTTCCTCGACTGGGCCTAAAAAATAATTGTGTTTGAGGATTTGAGAGCAGAAAACTCTACGACGCACACGCTATCCATTTTCTATATTTATTAAAAGCACGGTCGTATTTCTTAAATGTCAGATCGCTAGCTACCCCCGCTCTCGTCTGATTTATCGTCTTTCCCGAACCACCTCGTCTTTCTCCTTCCAGCCTGCCCGCATTCGGTCTTCAGTATTCTTTTCCCTTCTCTTTGCCTTCCCGTTTCGCACTCGCCCTACTGTAATGGGAGACTTGCAATCAATAGCGCATTAGTCTGGCCGGAAACTCTGCTAGAATTAAATATGAATGACTGAGATTGCGGCTCTACCTGCCACTGAGAGCTCAGGATGAGGCCTCGGAGGGGGAAGGGAGACTGTAAATATACCACTTATGAGACAAACAGTCAGGCTGGGGTGTGTTAGGTGCTGCTGAGGTTTTATCAGTTAAATCACACACACATACGATATATCCATGGCCTTGTGAGGCTATTTTGCGTGACCCCAGTTGACAGTCAGTTAGGCGGATGGGTCGGTGCAGGGCGCTTGGAAAATTGAATGCCATTGGCTTTGATCAGCTTTATGGCTCAATCAATCAATAATGTGGAAATGTGCTGGAGCAACACACTGTTTGATTTACTTTAGAGCTACATTTCATCTAAGCAGAGATGAGGCTGTTTGTGACAGATGGACTGATATTGTTCCCTTCCCCATCCCATGAGTGAACCCCTCCCTCTTCTGCTCCTTGACAGATGCAGAGGGAGGAACAGGGCCCACTTCTCTTTCTTCTCATTGATTTGGCTGCTTGAACTCTCGTGGACGGCGAGCAGGGCCGTGGGGGTTGGTGTTTCCTGCAGGTCAGGGGGGAAAAATCAGAGTCATGCAAATCAGAGTAATGCTTAGTGGCTTAATGCTTATTGTCTTACAGTCAAAGAGTTACACACAAAAGCTTTCTAAAACACAATGTCCTGGAATGAAGGCAAGAGAAGGCACTTACGGAGGCTTAATTGCAAAGGAAGCCATTACTTTAATACTTGCATCAGCCTGACACGTGTACATGAATTTTCTTTATTTGTCCGATTGTAAAACTTAAAATTAAATTAACTGTTGTTAAAAAAATATACATATTTTTTTATAGATCATTTTAGCCCTAAATTAGCTTTAGACTATATTTACAAACATGATACCAATTATTATTATTTAGTTATTACAATTATTTAATTTTTGTAACAGTTTTGGAAATATATATATAAATATATATATGTAAAATGTACATAGGTAACTTAATATGTCTCATATTACAGAAAAAAAAAAACGCTAAAAAAACTGCAATCAACAAATAAAAGTCATATATATTTAATATATATATATACAGTATATATATATATATATACACTATATTACCAAAAGTATTCGCTCACCTGCCTTTACTCATTCTATGAACTGAAGTGC
>JAUMHR010000048.1:1659719-1680529 GCA_032361145.1 Enteromius fasciolatus | reverse complement strand
GATTAGGGGCGGGGTTAGGATTACTATTGATTTCAACGAGGGGAGTCATAATTCGGCAGGGAGTCAAAATTCGGCACTACACCGGGAAAGCGGGTTGTGATTTGTTGTTGTGCACTTTACTGCAGCATGTTATGCACGTGATCGAGAAAGTATACCCACAGCTGATCACCATGATCAAACTTAATTTGATCGTGATCACAAATCGAGATCGTATAATCGCCCAGCCCTAATATATATATATATATATATATTAATGCTTTAAGGCAACATTAAATCTAAATTGTGATGTTTTCAATATATGTTCATGGTATTATTGTAAATAATTAATTAGTTATTAATTTTTTTACATTAGTTGTTGTAAAAAAAGTAATGAATAAATAAATTCACAATTTGATATTTATCCGCAATGTTTATCATTAAGAGGAAAACAGAAAATCCACATTATCATTATTATTATCAATTACATTTTTAATATTTATTTTTTGATTATAACTCTAGACTTGGTCATAAAACTTTGATCATTAGCTTGTCATTCATTAAATGAATTGAAGGGACAGAACACGCAGAAATGAAAAGTGTTATCATTCAGAACTTCAGTTATTAGATTTAAAAATATATTTTGAAGAATGTTTGTAACTAAACAGTTTCAGTTCCCATTGACTTTGAGTGTAATGACTAAACTTTCAATGGAAATTCATTGGGAACCAATAGGAACTCTTTTGTTTCCAACATTCTTCAAAATATCTTCAGCGTTACAGGTTTGAATCAACATCCTGGTGAGTAAAAAAATGACAGAATATTCATTTTCAGGTGGACTATCAATTTTATTGAATGACAAGCAAACGATGCAGTCTCTTATCCCACATACAGAGCTGTGTATGTATTTCAGACAATCTCTTTGTTTAGCTGAAGATCCCTCAGCTGTTTACAGACACAGAGGTGGTTCCAGCTCTGCTGCATGGAGATCTCTGGGGGGGAAACGTGGCTGAATGTTCTGACGGTCCCGTCATCTTTGACCCAGCATCGTATTATGGCCATTCAGAGTTCGAGCTAGCTATTGCCGGCATGTTTGGTGGTTTTGGGAGTTCGTTTTACAATGCTTACCATGAGAAGATGCCCAAGGCTGCTGGCTTTGCAAAGAGGCAACAACTATACCAGCTGTTCCACTATCTGAACCACTGGAATCATTTTGGTGGTGGCTACAGGGGTTCTTCTCTACGGATCATGAAGGATCTAGCAAAGTAGATACACCCCGATTTATCAAAACATCCCTTCAAATGGTCATTAATGAAGGTGGAGCTAATTAAGTCACACACTTTGTGCATGACCAGGTGAACTTAATCCAGCTGTACCAGTCTAATGGAAATGCATTGACAAGATAAAAGTCTGCTGTCTTAAAGTAATTTGCGCAGATTAAAAATTTTCTGTGAAAAATCTGTGAATTTATGCTTCCAAACAATGGCCAAAAAATAAGTTGGTTACATTCCCTTTTTGCGAATTGCACTTTAAAATTATTGCATGCTCTTAATGGTAGCATCATTTACAAGATTCCTTGATTGAAAAATGTGTGTACTAAGTAGCATAATATGATAAGTTGCATTCACTATTACTGACTAATCTGTTAATGATTTGAGACATTTTATTAAAAGAGCTAGTGAGCTTGTTGAACTGTAAACTTTCAGCTTTCAGGAGCTTCATCAGATACATGCTTGGACATTCAAATAAAACATTTAACAACAACCTCATGTGTCTTCGTCAATGAATGTTTATTGATGGGAACACATGATTTCCAGTGATTATCGTCGTCTTTACTACAGAGACCGTCTCTGCATTTGATAAATAAAGTTTAATTCTTGTCATTACACATTACCATTACTCTGTTTTTCTGTTTGATAATGTTCAGTGCTTTGCTACAATCTGTATTGTTAAAAGCGCTATATAAATAAAAGTGACATGGATTGATACTCTCCAGGAAGCTAAGTTTTTAATATTGGCAGGCTCTTTTAATTTTTGTCCTTTTTAGTATATATTACATACGATATTGTGGTAGAAACAAAATTATGTTAAAGGGGATATAAGCTTTAAAGCGTTTACGAGATCTGTTCTTTCACTTTGTAAAGACTCTTAACTTGAAGTGAAAACGCGCGTTTGGTTTGTTTTGATCCTCTCGACTTCCCGTTACCGTGTGCCACAGGAGCGGCACCATCATAATAATACGCGGGATGCATTACACTTCTTTCACTACGGTGTTTTCTGATTATGTCATATTTAAAACAAGTTGTCAATCTCTTAAAGAAGACAGCGAGTTTCTTTTAATGTATGTTTCCTAGTGTGCTGCAAAGAGTAAAGCGACTGGAGCTGGAGTTTAAAGAGAAATTGTTGTGTCATTGTGAGCGGTAACGTTACAGACTTAAGCTTCAGTCAGATCTTCTCCAAACAAACAGACACGCGAACGTTTAGCGCAGTTTTCATCTGATCAGCCAGAAACCTCGCTGAGATTCCAGACACGGCTGGTGTCGCTGATGGAGGGTGTGAGTAACGGAGAGGAGCCAGAGCTGGTGGCTCAGGCGTGTGTGCTGTCCGGGTTCAGTGAGAGCGACGACACTCGAGCTCTCATCAGCAGTCTGCCCGACATCCATCACGACACGGCCTGCAGAGAGGCCACCATCGAGAAGTTTGTGGGTAAGACTGTCTCTCGTGTATATGATTCTGTCTAACCTGTCTATCTGTCTGTCTGTCTATCTTTCTGTCTGTCTGTATCTATCTGTCTATCTATATCTATCTATCTGTCTGTCTGTCTAAATCCATCTTTCTGCCTGTCTGTCTAAATCTATCTATCTATCGTTCTATCTATCGTTCTGTCTGTCTGTCTATCTGTATCTATCTATCTATCTGTCTGTCTGTCTATCTATCTATCGGTCTATCTGTATCTATCTATATCCGTCTTTCTGCCTGTCTGTCTATATCTGTCTGTCTGTCTGTCTATCTATCTATCGGTCTATCTGTATCTATCTGTCTATATCCGTCTTTCTGCCTGTCTGTCTATATCTATCTATCTATCTATCTATCTATCTATCTATCTATCTATCTATCTATCTATCTATCTATCTGTCTGTCTGTCTATATCTATCTATCTATCTATCTATCTGTCTGTCTATATCTATCTATCTTTCTGTCTGTCTATATCTATCTATCTATCTATCTATCTATCTGTCTTTCTATCTTTCTTTCTGTCTTTCTGTTTGTCTGTCACAAAGATGGCATGTATAAAATTTCAAGCTGTGCTTCGGGCAACTTTTGCAGTTATCATGGATCGCTACCAGGAACAGCCACATCTTCTGGATCCTCACTTAGGTAGGTTGAAGTCATGAATGCGATGGATGTGAGGATTGTACTCTGTGATTAAACACCATCAGTAATGCTGCATTTGTTTTGGTGCAGAGTGGATGCTGAACATGCTCTTAGATATGATCCGCAGTGAGAAGTCTCCACCTCTTCTGGTCCATCTCTGTTTTAAATTCATCTACATCATCTCAAAGGCAAGACTGATAATCTCTTTGAAGTCACGATAGAGTGGTTTGTGGGTTTCTGTCTGATGTTGATTCCTGGTGCTTCCACAGGTCAGAGGCTACAAGATCTTCATGCAGCTGTTCCCTCACGAGGTGTCAGATGTTCAGCCCGTTCTGGACCTTTTATGCAGACAGGACCCAAAAGACACTGAGGTCAGTTTTATTACTGATCGTAGGCTTTGTAATGAACCATGCAGTGGGACAGAAGCTAAATTAATTTAGAAGAGTCCCAAAAAATACAGTTTCCTTGAGTCACAATTATGTAACCTATCCCTGCAGGTGGGGCTTTCATCCACTGGTCAAAGGTCTCTATATACAATGTGTTTTGCAGCACTGAGCAGTGCCAAAGACTTGAATACAGTCTTTAAGTTTACAAGTATTCTCTTCTCAAAAAGTTGGATTGTGTTCAGTTTTGACTTATGCAAGCTCCCAAATCCTCGTATTATAACAAACAAAGTGCATTACTATTTAAAAGGTTTAGTGTGCAGTCTTCAGCTTCTTAGTGATTATAAGGGGAGGTTTTTTGTTTTTTTTTACACTTTTTAATCTATTCAGACTTTGAACAAATTCACTCACAGATTCAATACTGTCGTTTGCCATTGTGTATCAGTTACTAATGTGAACTGTTGGAAAGAGGAGCATGAGCTGGTGTGATTGAAAAGTTAGTATATGATTCACATATATTAAACGAGGCTTAACTACAGTAACATTCAAGCTATAAAGACATAAAGAAATTATTTTCATTGAGTTTGTTTAATAACAAACTCAAATAAAACCGATAACTCAGTTTTTAACAATTGTCAGAAAGGCCTTCTAACTTATAAAAGGCACAAACTCAGATGTCCTTTCAAACAAATGTGAGTGAACAGCTTCAGGTAGTAACTATATGTCATGTCTGGAAGAATTGCGTTGATGTGTCATTTGTAATTTACCCTTCCCAAAAGCACAAACTCATTTAGTTAGTGACTGTGTTTCTGTACTAGACCTGGGAGACACGCTACATACTCCTCCTCTGGCTCTCCATGACATGTCTCATTCCCTTTGACTTGTCCCGTCTGGACGGCCACCTGTGCTCTGAGCCCGGGCTAAACAGAGAGCCCATCATGGATCGTATTCTGGCTGTGGCCAAGGTAACGCACACAAACACAGACCACACATAGACTTCACAACACATGTACTGTATGTCGGTGATGAGTCTAATTAGTTTATCATTATTTTATGAACAAATTTAAAATGTTCCCTAACATTACCAATGTGTCATTATGACTTATACATTTTGCTGTAGTCCTTTCTCAGAGTAAGTGACAAATCTCGAGATGCTGCTTCAGTGCTGGTATCTAAGTAAGTTATATCTCATGTATCATTTTCTCATGCGTGTTTATTATCTGGGTAGCACTGGTGTATATATCAAATAATATGGCCAGGAATATAACATTTTTCTATTATTTCCTTATTAAACAGTACACATCATGCCGTGTTTTACCAGTTTGAGAGTCTAAAATTGTTTAAAAATATCTCTTATTAAACTTGGGTGGACAGTTCACTTTCAGGAATGATTTCAAACACTGATTAGAAACATGTATAAATGTATAAACAGATAAATTTTGTTGTTTGGTACTCTAGTATACCAATGAGTGTACAGTATTGGTGCACATAAATGAAAGTGATGAAATATTGGAGAATGTCATTTTATTTTTTACATTTTACATGTAAATGTTAAATCCACTTGTTTGAATGGCTGTATGGTTAAAATTCTGATAAAAAAAAAAAATCTACCAATGAAAATTTTGCCTAATGTTTCCAGTTATTGCTACATTTATGTCATTCAGAAGTGTTGTTCTTTGCAAAACAATATGAGTTTCACTCCCTCACCAGTAGATGACACTGTTTAAACACATATAGATTGAATAATCTGTCTTATATGCACAGGTTTGTGACCCGTCCAGATGTGAAGCAGAAGTGTTTGGGTGATTTTCTGGACTGGTGTCTGACCACCATCTCTCAGACCAGTGAGATGACCATGGAGGGAACTATCACCCTTGATGGAGCTTTGAAATCCCTGGTGAGCCTCAAATCACACGCTAGACTGTTCATGTTCTCCACTTCCTCCTTTATTTTTTCGGGAGAATTAAAATATTAAACATTCAAATACTTGATAATAACAATCTAAGAATGCACAATTGTAAAGAACAGGGAAGTCCACACTGCAGTTTTAACAAAAATGACACTTGACAACAATAGTGAGTGATACAAATATTGATAGCTGATGAGAATCCATGCGACTGGAGAATTTGAAAAAAGCCAGATGATAAACAGAATATGATCATAAAGTTGATGGCTGCTGAAAGTATCTTTGTAGTTTTTGTTCTTGGTGTAAATGGGCCTTTAGGCCTGTAATTCCGGTTAAAGCGGTTACATGCCCTCCTTCCTGTATTTTTCACTGCTTTGTTAAAACGCCGATAATCTTTCATTTGAGTGACTGATCTTTATCAGAGTTATTTTCATTGTACTGGAACATCCTGCATGGTTTGAAGTCCAGAGAGCTGTGAAAACGATCCTGCTGTTGTTATTCTTTTGTGAAGTGCGTCTCTATCACCCGAGGCTCTCAAAACTGGCTCTGTGTGTTAAGAAGGCCTGCAGTGCTAAAACTGCCATCAGTGTTTTGCATATATGCTTTAAGTGCCGCAAGGCAGCGAGCAGGAACATGTGCGGTGCACTTTTAAAACTCGATAATTACGTGAGACTGCTGCTGGCCCTGAGATTAATGGGATTCAGACACGTTGAAAATGGGTTTGACTTAACATCAACTTGATATATAGGTAAAGCATTGCTTAAAAGATTGCAGGTACATTTCAAATACATGAAATGAATCTCCTAGATGTTTTGATATTAAAAAGACTGCATGTTAACATGATTTCCCACCAGGCCCAGCTCTTCAAGCACGGGAAACGTGATGATTTCCTGCAGTATGGTGTGTATATATCCTTTAGGACTTTCTTTGATCTCAGAATGTAGATAAATGCTTACTAATCTTTACCTGACCGTTCAAAGTCCCGACGGTGCTTCAGTGCCTGAACCAGAAGAGCATAGCTGAGAGTAACCAGGCCACATTGCGTAAGCTGGGAGTGAAAGTTGTCCAGAGACTTGGCTTGACTTTTCTAAAACCACGTTTGGCCAAATGGAGGTAACTGAGGAGCGACTTACTGACAAAATATGATGAAATGAAGCAAAGGATGCTAAAGTATTAGCTGGTTTGTAAGGAGTTTGTATGACTGTATTCAGATACCAGAGAGGAAGTCGTTCACTCGCTGTGAACCTGGCCCAGTCTTCTGTCACTGCAAGCGTAGAGGCTACAAAACCTGATTTAGATTCTGTCGGTCAGGAGGAAGACTATGACATACCTCAGGAAGTAGAGAATGTAATCGGTGAGTATTCATGCGCATGTTTGTTAAATTGCTAATTGCTCTTATGTACCGCTGATTTGCTTATTCATTGTTGCAGAACAACTGTTGGTGGGTCTGAAAGACAAGGAGACAATAGTGAGATGGTCTTCTGCCAAGGGGTGAGAACAGTTACTTGGTGTCATAGTGCCTTATTTCAAACTTCTCAACAAAGCAAAATGATTTATCTTTTCAACTCGTCTTTCTCTTTCAACCACCTGCAGGATTGGAAGGGTAACTGGTAGACTTCCTAAAGAGCTTGCAGATGATGTGGTCGAGTCAGTTTTAGAGTGTTTCAGGTGCGATGTGATGTAACAGCAGGCCGAGATGTTACAATGTGGCTCAAGTATTTACCTAGAGTGGTATTTTTCATCATATTATGTCTTTATATATTGCAGTTTCCAGGAAACGGATAATGCTTGGCATGGAGGCTGCCTGGCTCTTGCAGAGCTTGGCCGAAGAGGACTGCTGCTTCCTTCCCGTCTCTCTGATGGTCGGCTTGCAAATTTTTTGTTTTAAACTGTTGTTTTCAGTTTGAAAGCTATTGGATTTTAGTTTTACTTAAGTTGTTGTTCCTCTGACAAATTATAACATCAGAGCTATAATCATTGTACATACCCTACACCATACTTGGTTTCAAAAACATTCATAAGCAAACATAATTCACTTCATGCAAACACTTAATTCAAATACTTCAAGATCCTTTATTTAAACATGCCACCACCCAGCTCCCTTTAATGATCTGTTACATATGGTGTCAAAGCGCTCAGAAATCTTAGTGTACATTCTGGGCTTCCTTTTTTCCCCAATCAGTGCTTTATGTTGTACAAAAAATAATATTTTGGAATTACCTATATTTACATTTATGCATTAGGCAACTGCTTTTGTCCAAAGCAGCATACGTTAACATGTGTATCCTTGGAATTGATCCCATTGCATCTGAACTCAAGCAATTTTACAAACATAAATACAATAATAATTGAAGACTTTAATGTAAATGTTGTCCATCTTCCTGTAAAGTCTCTCGAATATTAATTTTGAGCATTGCTCCTTTTTATTTGAGAAGCAGCAGTCCACACTTTGGGATCTCTGAATCAGCAGTTTTGTGACCTCTTTCTTTGAGTTCGAGCAGGTTCTTTGACCTTTGCTCTTTTGGTAGTGTGCCTCAGAGGTCTACTGTTTACCCGTTTTTGTCCCAGTGCCCGTGTGCTCTTTTTTGGTGTGTCTTTGACTGGGCTCTTGTCTGGGGAAGGGAGAGTTTGACTTTTCTGGCCCTCAGTTGTTTGTTGTTGACCAGCAGAAGAGTCACTGATAATGTCCTTCGAGCTAGCTAGCTGACACAAAGCAAAGGCGGCAGTGTGCCTCTGGTCACATGGGTCTATTTCTTGTTCTCTGGGTGGAACAATTGTGCATACCTCAGCATTTATAATGGTTGGTGTTTCTGGAGTTTCTGAGCCTGTGGTGTTGAGCAAGGCTTGGTTGTTGGTCTGCACCCTGAGGCAGAGGTTGAGCGGTGCCTCGTCCTGACTACTTTCTGAATCATAATGGAGCTCTCGATCAGGGTAGTTGTTGCTGGATATGACCTGGTCCCTCTTGGAAAGGTTAAGAGGCCCTGGCTCCTGCTCCATTTCTTCATCTTCCTTTTCTGAAGAATTCTCATTGCTTGTCGCGGAAGCTGTGGTTTGTGGTTCATTCCTAGAAAGATAAGACAAGATACCGTTGTTTTTTTTTCTAGTTATGTAACATATAGCATGCTCCTTAACTTGTTTGTGGGAAACCTAACCATAAAAAAGTGTGACATAGAGTTCACCTACCTTTCTTTCTTTTGTGTCATGTCCTCTTGAGATTGTCCTCGTGATTTCTTGGGTAGGTTTTCAGTTGCTGTAGTTGCCCCTGGATCAGTGTGCTGTGATTGATTGACTGGGAGTGACTCCCCATGAGAAGCGTTTCTAAATGTAGCGGGGATCCGCTGGGTTACATCTGCAGTACTAGGCCTGTCTGGAGACCCGGAGGCGGCACACCCTTCTAAAGGACTCTGGCGAGTACCTTTGTCTGCTGTACTGTGCTCCTGGAAAGCCCTGTCCTCAGAAAGTCTTCCATAAGAGTCAGGATGAGATAGGGATACTAGATGCCCTCCATACTCTCGAGGATAAAATCTGTTGCTATACACATCCAGAGGAAGATACCTGGTTCTCTGTAAGGACATGGACAATTCAGGGTGTTGGTAGAGGCTGTAGGGTAGCGGTGGACCAGGGATAATAGAATGGCCGTATCTATAGTGATAAGGATGGAGAAGGGAAGTGCTGGGTGGGACCAAAGGTGATGGAACTAGAGGTCTCTGGGTTTCTCGTGGTGTGAGTTGGTAGGCTGGGGTGTTGACTTGGTTGTGTGAGTAAGGTGTGTAGAGAGAATGCAAGGACCTTTCTGGTACCATGTACGAAGAATAATCCGGTATTAAAGGAAGAAGGGGTGCTGTGGAAGCAGGTGGGACCCATGGTGCCATTTGGTGGTAAAACTGAGGAATGGCTGAAGATGATTGACCATCTTTGTGTGGAGACTGAGAACGAGCTTCGCTTTCACATGTTCTTGCCACCGGCGAGAAAGCTGAAGATATTTTATTTGGTCCAATGTCCATGTCTGTATTTTTGTCCTTGGTCTCAAGGATTGGCTCGGCGACATCTTTAGTAACCTCCTTGATGGGACTTTCATGCTTTTCTCTTGTCTCCTTACACATCTCCTCTTGTCCAGCCTTGTCATTGATTCTTTCTGTTAGTTTGCTGGCTTCGTCTTCCGCCAGGGGTGGCTCTTTACTCTTGTGGTTGAACGGAAAATTATGCTGGGAAGCTCTGGGTGTTTTCCCAGTCTGTTCCATGCGCTGAGACACCAGAGAGATGGAGTTCTTGCACAGGTTGTACTTCATGTGGTTAAAGAGATGAGACTTGATGTTGCAGGTGAAGGGACACTGGAAGCACTGATATTTGAAAGGTTTGCCAGGAGGGCGGGGAATGTAATGGGGTTTCTTCGGCTTTCTTCCCTGGAGAGTGTCCATACTGGTGCAGTCAGCTGATCTGGCAACAGAAATAATAATAATAATTAACCCTGGAGCAAAGCGTCATCTGTTTGTTGGGTCAGAAAGGTAGTGACCCAATAAAAAGTAAGTTTTCAGCGTGGCTGTATCAGTGTATTGTTTCTTGGCCTTCGTGTTAACATGACATGCTCTAGCTGCACTGCCGAAGCCAGGGTAGGCCTGTAGGAACATGCTCCCCTTCTTAAAACCTGATGGCGTGGGAAACCTCATACACCTGTTTCCCATGACCTAACCTGCAGGATACAAACTTCAGACATTTAAAAATGTATCTCACTACCCACTACTTGAAGCTACCAGAGCTGTTGAAACGACATTTCGTCTGTTATAACATCTGCAACCAACTGGACTGCTTCTTAAAGGAAATTAATTCTGCACTACTTGAGGATACATGATGGTCCGGTAAGTGTGCAAAGATTTTGAGGCCTGAAGGTTTGTATTGGGAAGCAGAAGATTGAAGAAAGAGATTGCCAGGCGAGTTCTGCAGCAAATGACTCCGCCTTAAGGAACCTGTTTGTCACAAGCTGTCGCAAGAAGTGATTGCTCAGGTTTGGCTCCCATGTTTCATACGAAACCGCTCCCTCCTCAAGGCACAAATTAATTTTTTTTTTTTTTTTAATTGTGAAATTTCATTTTGCGTTCTATGTCTTGTTTCCTTGTTTTTAGTACTTAGTCATGCTTCTGTGGGTATGCCAATATTTCAGCATTATAAGAGACTTTGTTCATTTTTAAGTGAATTATTTTTTGGACTGAGTATGTGTACAACCATATGGCAAATATTGAATATTTTCAACCAAATGTTGTCTAACAGGTGCATCTATAGTCAGCACTTTAGATCTACCTGCTACGAAGCACATCAGCAATTCAGCCTTTACAAATCCTAAAAGTACATGTGAGCAGCAATAAGAAGAGTTGCCACTGGAAATTGCGGCCTTACCTGTATTTCGACTCCAGGTTTGGGATGTTGGATGTATCGTCGATTGGATTTATGTCCACAGCTGACCTCCTGAAGCGTATGATGGTCCCACAGTGGAACGGTATGGCCGACGTGGTTGTCCTTGAGAGCAGGTGTCTGTTCGTTTAGGCGCTCCGTCTAGTTTCTGATGAGTCTGATGAGTCTCTCACGTTCTGGTGAGAGGTGTTGACTCTGTGGGGTGGAGTCTATGCCCAAGCAGTAGAGCCCTGAGGCAGCATCAATGTGCTTGATATTAGGCAAGCCCCAAGCCACGATACGTTGTTAGTTTGCCTCTTCTCTCACCTTCTAGTGAGTATCCACATGGACGAGAAGCCAGACAAGACTGTTTGTGGCTTTTGTTTGCCTGAATGGTTGAATTAGCCCAGGAGTGGTGGAGATAGGTGTGAAGCAGGATTGAGGATGTTGTCAGAGGGGTGTGGAGATATCGAGGACAACCAGTGAGATTTGCATGAATCCAAATGTGTGCAACGCCTGAGTGTCTTTCAGTATGGTTATAAAAATGCAGTTATTTTTGCCAGATCTGGATCTTAGTTCAATTTAACCAAATTTAGAATTTTTAGTGTTGCTTTGAAAAATTGTTTCACGTTTATTTGCATATACAGCATGAATCATGAACTCAATTTCGGCTCCACCTAAGATTTTAGAAAATAGTTCCTTATAACAAGGTTCTACCAAAGGTCAACAATCAATTCTCTCTCTCTCTTGTTTTAAGGATTGAAAACTTTTATGGCTGCATTAAATTGATCACAAGTGTCAATAAAGACAATTATAATGTTCCAAAAGACTTGTATTTCAAATAAATACTGTCCTTGTGATTTTCCTACTTTCTTTAAATTATTTTTGCATCACAGAAATAAATGTACATGATAAATAAATATATTCAGATAGCAAACATGTATTATAAATTGTAATAATAATGGACAGTGTTGCACATGTGAATCTTTTGAAATGTTTTGCATTCCAAAACGAATTATTTTTGTGTATTAATACGTCACCTGTATTTTACAGTGGTGCCTGTGATTCTGAAAGCCCTGACGTATGATGAGAAAAGAGGCGCATGCAGTTTGGGATCGAATGTCCGAGATGCTGCCTGCTATGTGTGCTGGGCTTTCGCCCGTGCCTATGAACCAAATGAACTGAGCCCTTATGTCAACCAGATTGCCAGGTATGAACCCACCACCACCACATATTTATTAATTAAACCTGGTAAATTATTGAAACGGCGCCAATGTTCCTGGAAACTTCAGGGGGTGATTTACTCAACACAATCTCATTTACATATCGACCAATCAAAGCTCAAATTAGTGTAAGGATATTTTTAGATTTGGATCATGTGTTCTTCTGGGATTCCGAATACATTAAAGATAAGTCTCTTTCTTCTACAGCGTGCTCTCTGTTCTCTGCGCTGCTTCCTCCTACCAGCAAAACTCGCAGCCATTTCAAACCCAAAATTGTTTAAGAAATGCTTTTTTGGGCGTTAAATGAAGTACTTTTCCTTCTGAAGGAACATGTTTGCCTTATACCAATTGTTCGTGTTTAAAGAAATAGTTGCCCAAAAAATGCAAATTCTGTCATCATTCACCCTCAAATAGTTCCACATCTGAATGTATTTCTTTATGTCGAACACAAAGAAAGATAATTTTGTAACCAGGCTGTTTTTGGTCACCATTGACTTCCATAATAGGAAAAATTTTTTGAACGTTTTTGTAAGCTCTTTCCACTCGAACCGACTAGGGTGAGAGCTGATCTGGTGTCAATGATGGGGGAAAGTTACAGCTCAGCCTGGGTGGCTCTGTTGACCTTATAGCTACACTTTCTCTCCAATGAAAATACCTTTTTATGTAAGTGAGGTCAGGCTGTGGAATTTGATTAGCGAGCCTGCAGCCCACGTACTGAGGGCTCTTTGTTTTTCAGTCAGCATGCGGTAAGAGGAATGGACGTTTTTCACCACACTACCTGATAGTTACTTTAAGAAAATTCATGTCACAGCAAATTATATTTCAAAGAAAATGTCTGTTTGACATAATTCCATAGGAGGAATTGTGTGTGCTGCATTTTATTTTTTGAGCATCTATGGGGAGTAAATGAGAATTGAACTTCCAGGAGGAAAGTTTTATTGTAAATGTACAAAACTGCTCAACAGCCTCTTCTCATACCTGTTCACCTGGCTGTAGTTATTTACCGCCTTAAAACCAGTTTATACACCTCTCACAGCTCAGAACCTCTCCCTGCTGATGATATATAGTGTAGTCTGTTGGTCTGCTACATTACCTAACGTGAAATGGAGTGAGAAGTAACAACATTAACTACACAAAGAACAAAGAGGAGAAGATACTGCTTTGCCAAACCTGACAGAAGATGATCGAACTCATAAAGCTAATATTTAGGCAGAACATTAGATTCACATTTCAATGTTTGTGTGTGTGTGTGTGTGTGGAAGAAAAAAAAGGAGAAATGTAAAGAATATTAACAGTGGCCTAAAATGAACTGCTGTTTCAACAAACACTGACACAAGTTTAAGACAGCAAGCATTATATAATGGATATTTCTTTATTTTCTGTGGTGTCCCATGAGAAAGTTGTCTATTCGCTTTAATTGCGAAGACTTATGGTTAGGGGTTTGCTGGATTTAACTTTGCTGCGTAACTGTATATTGTAATTCTTCACTAATTCGGCCGTGTTGTGTTTGTGCGGTGATGTAGCGGTGATTCAGCTCAGCGAAAGACTTTCATCAGCATTTGTTTCCCTCCCAGGTTCAACAGTAAGCCTTTCAGTCACCATAAAAACATAATGATATTACGAGAATGACAGCTGAAAGATGCTCCGCTGGCCCCCCCCTCCCCTGTTTGGGACAAGTGTGGGCCTGTGGTGTAACTGACTGTGCACTTTGCATTACTCCTTCGGTTTGTTGGCCCTCCCCGTAACTTCCCTCCTCCCTATCCCCACGGTGCTGCCAGGTTTCGTCTGTTGTCGTGGGTTTCGGTCGCCATTTGGCACCCAGGCTGTAGGCCTGTCGAGTCCTGTTTTAATTTCATCAGCAGTCAAAGGTTGTTTCTATGAGCTTACTGACGCTTTCTGAAACTGTGTCATTGCATGAAACTATTCTTTTTTTTTTTTTTTTTTTTCTTTCCTAGATTTTGGAAAGTGTGTGTATATGAAGAGTTCATTTGCAAAAACTGATAACTCTGTTTTGAACAATTTGTCAAAAAAAAAATATATATATTTTTTTCCGTTATGCATTCCAGTTAACTCACTTAACAAAAAAAATGCAGCTAACTAACACAATAAAACTTGATTACATTAATTGAAAATTTTAGAAATATTTTTATTATTTATATATTTTTAGTCATCAGTTTTTGCTAATAACCCTAATAAAAGTAATATAAAAATTGAAGAAATTAATTTACGTATGCATTAAATGAATGTTTCAGATTAAGAGTAAAGATTAAAAAAAAAAAAGAAATAATAAGATTTTTTATTTTTTTTACTTTTTTCAACTCTGATAATAAGAAATGTTTCTAGAAACATTAGAAAATTAACTCCATAAACGGCAAAAATTGATTTCTGAAAGATCATTTGACACTGCAGACTGAAGTTTAGGTTCAGGAAGTTCAGCTTTAATTGTATTCCTTATATTATAAAAATATTTAAAAAATGAAACAGACATTTGAAATTGTAATGCTGATTCACAATATTACAGCCTTTACCGCACTCAAATGCAACCCTTGTGAACACAAGTGGCTTTTTTTTCAAAATCATTTAAGAAATAATAATAAATCCCAGACTTAAAATTGTTTAACTGTAACTTTATAGGTAAAACAAAGCAGATTCTCGAGGAGAATTAATCATCTATGTTCTCCTCTGACTTTTGGGACTCTTCTCTCTAAAAAAATCTCCCTCAGAAATGATAATTCTGTCATTATGTACTCAAACTCGAGTAAACCTTTTTCAGACCTGTGTGACACTTTCTTCAGGGTAACAGAAAACTAAAATCTGGAGAATTTGTATGTGTCACTTTTTAAAATTGCAATTACAGTAAATAATTTTGTTCAGTCTTCATGTTGCATGAGAAAGTGCGTCAAGGAAAGAACAATCCCTTTAAGCTTAAAGTAATTTACAGTGCACAGGCGGCATGTTTCTATGATTTCCTGGGTGATTGCACAATCGTAAGAATGCGAGACAATATTATAAAACAATAACAGTGACACGTCTTGCTCTGCATGCATGTTCAGTCTCTGTCCATTTTATGCTGCTCCAGGCCACTATCAGTTGTTCATCGAAACCAGCGCAGCCGTGTTAAACCCGTAGGGTTGTGCGTGTGTATGTTTGTGTACTTCATTCTCCCAGGCTGTGAGTGACGGTGGGAATACCTCGCGGGCACGTTCACACAGCTCCGCTGAGGAGGAGGAGTGCTGGAATAAAGGGAAAATAGTGCAACAGGCTTATGGGGGCACTGAAATGATAGATGAGTTTTGAGATGAGACGCACACGCTTGTTTGTGATATGCCTCATCACTAGGGGTGAAAGATCTGAAGGCTTAGAGTGCACGTTTGAGTGAAAGCAGTCACCTCAGGCTGTCAAACTAATGAAATCAGTGAATGCACAAAGATTTTGTTTTGTTTTGATTCATTTTTTGTTGTTGTCATTATATCGTTTTCTTTTGGCTGTTCTTTTACAGCGCACTTGTCATCGCAACTGTATTTGACAGGAACATCACCTGCAGAAAGGCCGCCTCTGTGAGTTTATCTTGGACAAACTCTTTAAAGCTGAAGCGTGTAAAAATTTGGGAATTGTGTGTCAGTACAAACACTCAATCTGTCTTTCATTAGTCAGAGAATAAGGCTGTCCAACCCTAAACTGCCAGCAATGGTTGAGTCAGTGTTACATCAGTTTCACACCACAGGTGCACAGCACTAACGTAGGGCCCTATATAAAATATTTATTTTTTTATTCTGATTTATTTGTTGTTAAAATTTTTCTGGACTCCTTTTTAATTGTTAAATTAAATGTTATTACTCAGAAAACATGCCTAATTAATCAAAATTGTTTTGTTTTTTCCTAACAATCTGTGTGTTTAAAGGGCTAGTTCACCCAAAACTGAAAATTCTTTCATTAATTACTCACCCTCATGTCGTTCCAAACCCTTACGACCTTCGTGCATCTTTAAAACACAAATTAAGATATTTGTGATGATAGACAGCATAGATAATGATCCAGATCCAGATATGTACTAAAAACACTGTCCCATCAGTGGATCAACTTCACTTCTGCGATGCTACAAGAACACTTTTTTTTTTTCACAAATTAAACAGAATTAACAGCATTTACTCTTCTCCCGTGACTTGCGTCTTCTGCCTTGTTCAACACAAGCTTTAATGTATTTGACGTAATCAGCCTTGTTTACATCCGGGTGAAAGGCATTAAATATTAATTTAATTAATCTTTTCATCAAATGAATGTTTTGGTGAGCTAAGGTGTTAACGTTCATAATACTGTGGGATTATTGCTTTAAAAAAATTGTAATATGTGATTTGATTGGTGGATTTGATCGTTGTCTTAGCGTACTGAGCAGGGATAGGAGAAAGGGTTTCGCTACAAAAATGAAGTTTCTGTCATTTCGAAAGACGTTTCATGGATGTGACTCCTTTACAGAACAGCAGGTTTAGAACAGTGAAGGGTGGGATTAGGGATCAGGAAGGTCCCATTTATCAGATTCCAAAAATTAAATACTTGTATTTAAATTAGATTAAATTACATGTTCAAATAATTACTTAGTGTTTTTACTACATATAAATAGCATTCATTGTCATCTTAATATTTTGTTCTGGTATTGTAAAAAAAAAAAAAAAAAAGACTAACATTATGATTTTACAATCCCATTAATTATTCATACACTTGAAACTTATTTTCTTTTCACATTCTTACTTAGATATTACTTCCTAAAGTTAACGACAGATCTATCTATCAAATTTGGTAAATTTATAATAGTGTTTGATAGGAGGGAGTATTATAACAGAAAAAGAATGACACGCTTCAGCTTTAATTTCACATAAGGTAACTGCGCACATAAGAAATTCCAGGAAACTTAAAGTTTGTCCTTTTCTCTTTTTCTAGGCTGCTTTCCAAGAGAATGTGGGCAGACAGGTACAACGAAAGAGAATACACTTACATAAACACCATTCAGGTCCATTTTAAACAAACGCACTGTTTTTTTCATTGCAGCAGGCCACTTTTTGTGTAGCTTTCCGAGTCTGTGTATGTCTAATCTGATCCTCTCCGCAGGGCACCTTCCCCCATGGCATAGACATTCTCACAGCGGCGGACTACTTCACTGTCGGTAACCTGAGCAACTGCTACTTAACTATCAGGTAGGTAGAGTAAGAAGGTGACAGTGTGTGACTAAGAGCTGTTTTGGCGTGTGTAATTGAACCCAATTGTTCTGCATGGTACACTCTGCTAACTTTACAGCAGCAGATAGATCAGTCATACACCCCAATTCTCAGAACACTTCGGTTCAAAGCACAGTCATGGTATGTTTTGAATGCATGAGTGAAGCAGCGGTTATGCTGTCGTCTCTTGTCGCACCCTACACAAAAATGTCACCATTTGACTGTGACACCTTAATGTATTAAAAGAGTAATGTGAGAAATGCTAGCCTTAGGGAGCAAAGAGCCACACTCACTTCTCTCACAGCCCGCTGTTAAGTATCATCAAAATGTTGCTTTAGCTTGGATGGGATCACAAAAAAATTCAAATACTCGCCCTCGGGTGTTTGTTTCTTCATTGAAACCGATTCTGAGAAATCTAGCATAACATCGCTTGCTCACCAATGTATCCCTTGTAGTGAATGGGTGCCGTCAGAACGAGACTCCAATAATCTCACAATAATCTTTGAATCAAATTTTAAATTTCACGTAAAATAAAATAAAAATATGACCGAAACTTTCGTCCGTCGTTTAAAAAAAGCACAAATTTTCTGCACTTTTCACATCCATAGCACGCATTTTGAGAGGTGTTTTGAAAATTCAGAGCTACCGTACGAGCGGACACCAAAATCCAGAATGGCGATTGTCAAGTTCACCCACTTCGTGTCGCAGCACAACACACTCTAAAGCTTCTTGCACATAAAGTTAAAGCAAAGTTTGCTAGCAAAGCATCAAACTAAGCCACTGACATCCTGAAGTAAGGTTCTGATCGTTTAGGATAACAAAAAACGCATATGAAGATTTCCTACCGAGTGTGTAGTGACCCCCTCTTAAGACCCGAGAAAAACGTTTTCATTTTAATTTAAATTTGAATTAAACACATATTTCATTAAGTTATGCTATGTCCTTGTTTGAGGACATCAGGACTTAATTTCTTAAATAAATAAAAAAGACATGAATGAATAAGTAAAAATATGCATAGGCAAAAGCAGATGATTTTTTAAATCGGCAATACATTTATTATTTACATTTTTATAAACTATATATACATAAAGATGATTTTCAACTATGTTATAACAGAATGATTTTATGTACCTTTTTTTTCTGCAAAATGTGTGTAAAATGGTCATAAACGGGTTGTAAATTTGCATATTAATATATTTATGGGGCAACATATCATGAAAAAAGAAGTGTTACTATGGGAGTAATGATTAACCAGTACCACATAATAATATATAATATTTAATAGAATATTGAAATATTTGTTATGTCTCCCAAATTGCTTGACGAACATGCTTTTAGTCCTGGTGTCATCATATGAGGACATGTATAAAATTAACATCATGTAAAATTAAAATTAACCCAATAACATTTTCCTGAGATTTTGATTCATCAAAAAATTACAAAGAAATAGACACATTTAATTAATAATTACAAACTATTATAATTTCCATAAGAGTGTCACTAACTTAATTTCAGACATTTTTGAAGACCAAGGAGAGGGAGTGGTCATGATGATGGTATCGCCCTGAATGTGCTCTGTACAGAAGATCCAGACTAAAACTGGCGTGTACAGTCTCAGAGAAATTCACTGAAAAATAATGTTCTCATATGACATGGATGCAGGGTTAGAAAAATATGCCAGCTTCAGAAACAACCGCTCCATAAGCCTATAAAAGGCCTTAATATATGACCAACCACATACACTCCTAACAGTTGTCGTTGACATACAGTATGTGTCTTAAAGTAGCAAAATCAGCCTGTTGAATTCTGACAGTCAGAGAAGAAGGAAAATGGCTGTTGAAAACTGATTTATGACTGTTTTTTCCCCCAGTGTCTACATCGCTGGTTTTGAGGAATACACCAAACCCTTAATTGACCACTTGGTGGCTATGAAAGTCAATCACTGGGATGGGTAAGTATATGTGCCCTGTTTCATGTGGGTTGCTTGGTTTTATATTTTTAACTGAGGCTTTATTGGCTTTTATCAGGGTGATCAGAGAGCTGGCCACGAAAGCCCTGCACAATCTAACCGCCCGGGCTCCTGAATACATGGCCAAAACTGGTGAGAACAGCTCCATATGTCTCCATATATGCCAACACATCTCCTTCACCTCTACACCAAGTGAAATTTTTATGGTGTCTTGTCTTTCTTAATGATTTCAGTTTTGCCCCAGCTGCTGCCCATGGCCACAGGCATGGATTTACATGGCCGTCACGGCGCTATCCTGGCCTGCGCTGAGATCACTCATGCTCTCTATGAGCTTGCAACCCAGAACAATAGGTTACAGCCGCTTTTCTGTTAAAGCTTCCCCAACCATGGTTTTATTTTATTTAATGCATGTGTTTCCTCGTAGTTCGGTGACTGACTTCCTGTCTTCCGACACCATAGAAGGCCTAAAAAACATTCATCAAAAGGTCTGCAGAATTAGTCTCTTGTGTTATTTTGCCATATATATATATATAAACAAATGTGGTGTTATTTAACTGAAACTGGCGTATGTGTGTTCTCTTCAGCTCTCGGACAGAAAGCAGTACAGGTAAGCACTTGCTTCATCACCTGGCAGTAATCAGCATCAAAGCTTTTTAGAGGCACTTATTTGTCTGTAGCTTGTAACTGATGTTATTTTTTCACCCTAGGGGATTTGGTGGAGAGCTAATGAGACCAGCTGGTGAGAAACTAACGATCATTTACAGTTATCCTATAGAATTGATTGTTTCGTGTTGAAATGATGAACTACTATTGTAAAGCGAGTCTTATTACTAATATAAGAGATTTGAGCAGATCTCAAAATTTTTTGTTTTGCTATAGACGTTAATAAAACCCCTAATTGTGGAGCTTGGTGAGGAGAGGTGTGTACAACTTCTAAAATAATCTGACCTGCCAGAACATAAAAAGGGTGCAGAAAATCTGGAAAGGCCCAGTAACATGAAAAACCACTCAGGGTTCAGTTCTTCCTTTGAAGGAAGCTCAGTTTTTCAGAAGATAAGTTTTGTAGGAATACAGTTCTTCAGAAATTCTTTCTTTTCTTTTTTTTTTTTTTTGTGATCATGGAGCACAAAACCAGTCCTAGGTCACTGGGGTATATTTGTAGCAATAGCCAAAAATACATTGCATGGCTTAAGAATGTATTTAATTAGGATATTAGATGACTGTATTTTGTAAATGTAATGTAAAAATATCAAAACTTTTTTTTACAGATTTACAGATAGTCGTATCTCAGCCAAATTGTCCTATCGTAACAAACCATACATCGATGGAAAGATTATTCATTCATCTTTCAGATTTTTGGTAGATTTTTGTGGTCCAGGGTCA
>JAUMHR010000048.1:1583421-1601827 GCA_032361145.1 Enteromius fasciolatus | reverse complement strand
GAATGCGCGAGATGCGCGGCCCGCCGCTAGGAGGTTTAAGGAGGCCTTGCTCGCTTGCACGTTTCGTGCCGCTTTAATGGCTGTTGTCGCTGTTTCGGAATGCGATACCAGCATGCTGCATTACTGCGCGCGGCTTTATTTTGAAGTTACACGAGAAGAAGTACGCATTATACAATGTTAAAATTTTCATTGACGTTCCAGCCACTTATTTCGGAATCAAAATAGTGAACATGGTTACTTGTGGCAACCAAACAGTTGACAGGAAATGCGATAAATGGAATATTAACTATGCACCGCATACTACACACTGTAAAAACAGTATGCAGAGCTCCATGTTCATCAGAGAAACATTAAATATCAGAATCGTTATATATATATTTTATGTATATAAAGATTATGGATCAAAGTACTTCTGCTTTAGTGATCGTGACTCGCACACTAGAAATAGAAGGTCAAGTGCATTGCATTGTGGGATACGCTGTTGTGTTTAATTATTTCCATGCATCTCAAAAAAGAACTTGCCCAGCTTGTGCAGGTCCCCCCTCAAAATTCACGTTAAGTTATCCATCATCATCTGATGCCAGGTCAATTTCATGCGACTAATGACAACACGGATCCACTTTTTTATGCTTTTAAGTACCCTTCAAATAAAAATCAGGCACAGTAGTTAACACTTAAAGTTCATTTAAACAAAAAAGTTTAATGCATTTTGGCAAAAAGAGAACTTTGATGGAAGGTTTTGATCCTCTTCAAATGTTGTGTGTGTACATATATAGTTTTTTTTCCTGTGACAGATTATCAGAACAATAACATTTAAGACATCACCACATTCTTGTAATTTTAACAATTAAAACTTTATTGGAATGATACATGTTGCAAAATATTATTCTGTGTATTTTTTTTTTAAACATACTCGATGTGTCCTACGGGTATCCGTCAACTTCTCCAGAAGGTAAAATAATTAAGACTGTTAAAGGCAGAGAATATACAGTATTGTTTCCCGAGAAGGTACAATAGACTACACCATCACCATACCCATTTCGGGAGGAAAGAGACTCCTGTTATTGAAAATACACTTAGAAAATATGCAAAAGTAAATCAAATGTTTTCTTCATGATTTTTTTTTTAAAAAGCAAATAGAAGAGTGTAGGAAACTGGATGTGTACAAAGGCAAACTGTATAATGGACTGATGCGCGCGCACACACAAAAAAAAGATGACTGACGATGTGAACGAACAGACTGAAGGATGTGTGACACCCATGTATCTGAAAGGAAGGGACGGGACGGGACCCAGAGATAGAGGGACGACATATGAATACCGCCAAAAATGTCACATTTTTCCATGCTCTGACAAAAAAACAAAATGTAATGAAAAGTGCATCTGAGCCATGATTTCCCAAAAAAGTCACTGCTTAAAAACAGTGCTGCTTTCAACAGACCCCTTCCACGTCACCACGATTGAGCTCAAAGATAAGGAAAAAACTCTTGCGTGAAGCCAACCTGTACATCATAATTCGATACATCAGTTGAGAGGATAGTCTTATGTTGCTTCTAGCGTCACAAGACCAGCGCAGAAGAGCCTGCTGGGTAATCTAAACGTACAGACGCATTCTTTAAACACTGATTGTTTTGTTCTCCAGCTTTTCAAACCAAGAGATGGAGCTGTTTCTCCTGTTTGCACAACCATTTTATGACAAAGTCCCCAGAAGTGGGGCAAGAAAATGTCCCGGCAAAAGCTCGGCATGCAGGGAGAAGAATGAAGGAGAAAAAAAAAAAAATCGAAACCTACCATAATGTTTTGTAAAATATATAAACTCCTGCCGCTTGCTCGCTTCTAAAGCTACATCAGCACCCGGATGATTAAAAGCTGACCTGATCTGGTGTGTTTCGGCTGTGAATCTGGCAGAATACATTGACATAACGTTTCCTGAGAGGGAAAAGAACAGTAATTTGATGTCATACTGCAATTTAAACGGCATCAAAGCAAAACCTCTGCTATTGAAGAGTCATTTTAACCTGGCACCAATCTGTAGTTCGCACACATTCGACAAACTTGCTTATCATAAACCAAAACAACCGAAAATCGATGTTGTGTGATTTTAAAATCAGCACCTAATGAGCAGCTGACTCCTGAAGGACTGAGCTGTAAGCGATGGGCATCTCAGTTTTAAAGGGGAAGCGTATCAATTCTGCGCCACTAGCAGCAGCAAAAAATAACGAAATGACGACCAATTCTAATATAACCCGTACTATCTGTTACTCAAACAGGCCGCGGTTCACTGTTGGGGCAGAATTCACACGTCACCTTTACAATGAAATATTCATCGCCGCGAAGCTTTCGAGCATAACGAAATAAAACCTCTGCAACACTACGCATTACCGCACACTTCTGGGAACTAAACAACAACACAACAACAACAAAAAATATCACGGGGACATTTGCGTTTAGATTGTCTTGCATCCAACAAGGTACAGAGCAAGAGAGAAAATGGACAAATTTAGATCAGATCGTTGGACGATATTTTAACGCATCCACTAACCGGTCGATATCTTAATAACACACAATAAAGTCAACGTGAACAACAAGCGTATTTGAAGCAGAAATGGGAGATTAATTCGTGAAGCCTTAGAGAGCTAAAACGTATTGGCCTAATTTTTAAACAACTTCACTTTCATGTGGAGGCTACTCTTATCGTTGATGAGGATAAGAAGAAATACCAGATTTTTTTAGTTAAACAAAAGGTTTGGTCACTAGCAGGCGGCACGGCAGAAATGAATAAGAGTAATAATAAAAGAAACAAAACAAAAATATCCCACCAGGAACCCAGTGTAACCACAGAAACCGTGCCCTCCTTGAACGTTTTCCTTTAAAAGCATATTTTTTAAAAAAAAACAACCAGCCTTTGTGCTCGCGTTAAGTTCATTGTATTCCTTTAGTTCGGCGTTTTGTTAGTTTATCTCTGGAAACTTTTCTTAGCCATGGGAGAAAATGTGATTTTGGAGCTTCAAGTATGCTTACATGCTACAGATGTGTCATTTAAAATAGTGTTACGGTCTTTTCAGGGGCCGCTTTCAACTCAAAGCACACTCTATTGGCTTAAACACAAACATACTTGCTTAAAATACACTAAATCATCAAGAGGATGACACCGAATGAACAACCTTTATACTGGTTCTGCCTGATCTTAGAGCGCTGTAGCCGATTAATATGCGATGATACATTTGAAGGATGGTGGCGGGATGCTTGAAATCCAAATGAGAAATGGGTGACGTGTCTAACAAAAAGCCAGAACTCTTGAATTCGGGTTGATTTGGTATTGAGTGCCAATAGGTGCACAGGAAGTAAACATGTTGTGACATGGTGGAGAACTACAGAGCAAGGACACCTTTGCTAATTAAAAAAAAAAAAAGGGGTTCATTTTCTCTGGAGAAGCCAAAATTCAGTACCAGAAAGTAACCTCTATATCTCTGGAAAAAACAAAACCAAAAGAAGTAGTCACAAATATCCCCATGCCAGCCAGTCACAGAGAAGTGACCGAATCTCTGCCCAGTGGACCCTGGCTACCAAACAAGAGGGAAAACATGAAAATGGTAACAAGTAACAAGTGACGAAGGATCTGAAAAGGCAACACTGCTGGCGTCTCTCTCTGGACTTTGTTCTTCTTCTCCCTCGATCGGTGTGTGAGGGCTCTACGTTGTTGTTACCAGATAAGGCTCAGTCCAGTCCGTCATCATCACCACCACCCTGGAAAACGTTTTCTTCTCTCTGTTGCCCCACATCTAATTTCTCTCCATCCCTCTCCTCCGCTGCTGCTTCTAGAATTCAGCAAACTCCTTTCCACATTTCTCTGTGAAAGAGACCCGGATTTCTTCCTCCTCGTAGTCGTCGAAGTTGCTGGTGTCGCCGGGGCCTTTGCACTTAGGGATGAAGGGGGCTTCCACCTGAAAACACGGGTCATTACATTCTGATGAAATATTATGTGGACCAAAACGTGCTGATGATGAGCCTTTTACAAATGGGGATGGTGAGAACGTTACAGTATGATCGAGGTACCTTCTTCTGGTAGATTGCGATCCAGTCGGTGGTTGCAAACCATTTGTGGCCCTTGATGTCATTGACGCCGTTCTTGAGGTTACCGAAGCGCTTCGTCAGATCTACCTGCAGCAGGTTCCTCAGCAGGTCCTTCAGGTCAGAGCTAAAATGTGAGGGGAAGCGAACCTAGAAAAAGATTAAGACACACACGGTCAGGGTTTGGGTTTCACAAGCCCTTTTACAAGCTGATGTTCAAAACTCCAGAAAGTCTATACATAATTAACAGTAAATATTTCATTTTAAAACCATGTAGAAGACAACAGATGTTGGACCCAAACCCCAAAACCAAGGAGAGCAGCAGCAGATGACAGCAAGCGAAAACCTTTAGATGACTTGTAGCTAAATTGTAAACTTTCATTTTTAAAATTCCCTTCATAAGGACATATTGATGGCAATAAATATGTAATCGGACTTCTTAATAATACATCACAATAACATTTTTTCAGTTTAATAATAGATTAAAAATAGAATTTGTCCTCTGGAAAATCATCTATGAGAGCAAAACATCCTAATAAAATAAAAATCCTTTACTAATTTAATTCATGTAAATTTAAAACATGGTTTTTTTTTTTTTATCCAACCCCCCCCCCCCCCCCCACACACACACAAAGAAAAAATATATATAACACAAGCCCATAGGTCTAACTTATAGTTCTGTTTTTTTTCTGTTTTGTAGCAACTTTTTAATGTGCCTTTGTGATTTTTATTTGGTTTGCTTTAAACCATTTTTTTACAGTTAGTATTTCTTATAGTAAACACATTTAATTTAAACAAAAATGAGAAACAACTAAAGTGTTTTTCATTTAATATTTTATAAATAATTTTATTTCACCTTTATTTTAAAGTAATAGAAATATTTTTAGAATTTCAGTTAACTGTAATAACCCTGCTGTTACCAAAACCCCATAAAAAACATTAAAAGATACATAAAACATGATTTTTATTCATTTAGTTTGTCGTGTTTATTAATATTTTGAATCAGCTTTCATATAGGTGTGTGTGTTTTAAATATAAATATTACATAGGTTATCATGTTTTTAATAAATTCTTATTTAGCTTTATTTTTTATTTCATTTTTAGTAAACTTATTTTATATGAGACAGTTGCCTAAGCCTAAGCTTTTCATCTAATATAATCTATATACACTCACCGGCCACTTTATTAGGCACACCTGTCCAACCGCTCGTTGATGCAAATTACTGATCAGCCAATCACATGGTGGCAACTCAATGCATTTAGGCATGCTGACATGGTCAAGACGAACCGCTGCAGTTCAAACCGAGCTTCGGATAGGGGAAGAAAGGTGATTTAAGTGACGGCGGGCTGGTCTGAGTATTTCAGAAACTGCTGATCTTCTGGGATTGTCATCTCTAGGGTTTACAGAGAACGGGAAAACATCCAGTGAGCGGCAGTTCTGCGGGTGAAAATGCCCTGTTGATGCCAGAGGTCAGAGGAGAATGGCCAGAGTGGTTTAAACAGACAGAAAGGCAACAGTAACTCAAATAACCACTTGTTACAAACAAGGTATGCAGAAGAACATCTCTGAACGCAAAACATGATGGGCTACAGCAGCAGAAGACCACACCGGGTGCCAGTCTTGTCAGCAAAGAACAGGAAACTGAGGCTACAATTCACACAGGCTCACCGAAATTGGACAATAGAAGATTGGAAAAATGTCGCCTGGTCTGATGGGTCTCGATTTCTGATGCAACATTCGGTTGGTAGGGTCAGAATTTGGCGTCGACAACAAGAAAGCATGGATCCATCCTGCCTTGTTTCAACGGTTCAGGCTGGTGGTGGTGGTGGTGTAATGATGTGGGGGACATTTTCTAGGCACACTTTGGGCCCCTTAGTGCCAATTAATCATCGTTGCAACGCCACAGCCTACCTGAGCATTGTTGCTGACCATGTTCACACCTTTATGACCACAGTGTATACATCTGATGGCTACTTCCAGCAGGATAATGCACCATGTCACAAAGCTCCAATCATCTCAGAACATGACAATGAGTTCACTGTACTCAAATGGCCTCCACAGTCACCAGATCTCAACCCAATGGAGCACCTTTGGGATGTGGTGGAACGGGAGATTCGCATCACCGATGTGCAGCCGACAAATCTGCAGCAACTGCGTGATGCTTTCATGTCAATATGGACCGATATCTCAGAAATGTTTCCAGTACCTTGTTAAATCGATGTCACGAAGGATTAAGGCAGTTCTGAAGGCGAAAGGGGGTCCAACCCAGTACTAGCAAGGTGTATCTAATAAAGTGGCTGGTGAGTGATATATATAATAATAATATAATTTCATCACATTTTTTGTCAGCTTTATTTCAAATTATGAAACAACACCGGTTTAGATACCAACAGGACCACTGACATGAGTGAGCAATGCAGAGTAGCCACTACACTATGTGACATCCAGCACAAAATACTGTGATAGTCTCTCGCAGCGCTCACCTTCCCAGAAACAATCTTCTCGTAGATCTGGATGGGCTGGTCGGCGAAAAACGGAGGGTAACCAGCAGCCATTTCATAGATCAGCACTCCCAGAGCCCACCAGTCCACTGCTTTATTATAACCCTAAACAGAGAGAGCAGCAGTTATGCCAAAACGACTTAAACTGTAGTTGAAAACAAGTAACGCAGCTTCAGCACTCACTTTACTGAGGATGATTTCTGGCGCCAGGTACTCAGGTGTGCCACACAGTGTCCAGGTCCTGCCCTTTACACGTTTAGCAAAGCCAAAATCCGTTACCTGACAAAACAGCGAGAATGAACATTGCATGAATTCATTTGTGGAAACCTGTGAGTGAGCCTGGGACGGTCTCAACAAGACACTCGAGCACAAGACAGGTATACTCTTTTCAGTCATGTGACATTCTTGGAGCTGCAATCATTACATGTCACGAAGTCATCTGATTTGAAAGCCTGTGTGTTTACCTGTATGTAGCCCTGCTGGTCTATGAGCAGGTTTTCAGGCTTCAGATCTCGGTAGATAAGATCAAGTGAGTGAAGGTATTCAAAGGTCAGAACTATCTGGGCGGCGTAGAATCGGGCATGAGGCTCACTGCACCGGACAGAGACAGACAGACACAGCGTAAATGTACAGAGGTCACAGGACCTGCGTACACAGCCATACAAGAATAGGATGACTGAATAGTTTTTACAACAGCATGTACTGTTTGGCATCATATCAACTACCCCAAAAAATACCATTAGTGGAACTGAAAATAAACATAATGTGCACTGCAAGTCTAATGAATCTGCATGTAGTTTGAAAGTTACCTTTCATGGAGTGTGTTTGAAAACATCCTGCAAAGTTATTGTCTCTCAAAAGAAAGAATCATTTATCATTTAGAAATCCGTGTCAGCAAGAATGCAGGGCTGCTCTAGATTTGACTATTAAATCTCTAATGTGGTATTATTTGGAGTATGGGACGATTTTGAAATTGTGTGTCATCATATAGATCAGTGGTTCCCAAACATTTTTATAGTGATTCGAAAGAAATGTCAGAAAATATCTACCGCGCCACCCGACAGTATTAAGCGCGCACTGCTCAATGTGTGACGCTCTATGAATGTGCAGCTCACGGCTCATATGAACGCTCCACTCGTGTACCGCTTATGCTCAAAGGAAAAGCTAAGTCCGCTCAAATAACGCACAGACAAAAAGTCTATGTATGCTTGTTCCTGTTTTCAATAGCGCCACATACTGTGCTGTAACATGCTGTAGTACTGCTGTACTGGACAACGCTGGTAAAACGATGCTCTCCTCTCGTGACGGTATGCTCCGATAACAATAGCTTTGTAGGACTACACATTATTTTGATAATTAGTCAAATTATATCTGATTCGGTTTCATCGAACTGAATAAAAATGATATATTGAGATTTAATATTCATATATTTTCTGTTTTTTATTGTTACTTTTAATAAACGTGGTTATTTTATTGGCTTGCGTTTTGTTTTTCAGTATCATTAAAATGATTTAGTTAAATTAAAAATCTTACAAAATTACTATATTGTTTAATAAAATAATAAATAATTATTACATATTTAAAAAAAAAAACACCATTGTGGTTTTACTCTAAAAGCGACTTCTTTATTTAGTAAGTAAGTACTTTCAGGGGGTGGGGGCTTGAATTTTTGTAATTCTGCAAAAGGGGAGCCAGGCAGAAAAAGTTTGGGAACCACGGATATGGATAATGTGGGACAATTTGTAGTATGACACTAAAAATAGCAGAAAACAACAATAAATGGCTGTAAAATGAAAATAAAACCCAAGAGTGATTTCAGAAGGAAGACTTAAAATAATTCAAATCGAAAAACAAAGAAACACATTTCCATAAGTATAATAAGCCTGGTTGGAAGTGAGCTCATGAACAGAGATAAAAACTCACCTAAACCGGCCGATTCTACGTAAGTGAGAGAACATCTCTCCTCCAGGAACATACTCCATTACCATATACAGGTTAGTATTATCCTAAGAACAGAACACACAAAGGCATTGAGATATTCATAAACGCCTAATCAAAAAATATTACTACACTACATTACAACAAACAACATACAATCTAATTTATTCCTGTGATGCAAAGCTGAATTTCCAGCATCCTTAGAACATCCATGATCCTTCAGAAATCATTCTAATATGATTAGTTGATGCTCGGAAAACATTTATTATTATTATAAATGTTAAAAGCAGCTTAATATTTTGGTGGAAACTTGATTTGAACTGATTCTCTGATGATGTTTGATCAATTAAATGTGTTTGCTGAATAGAATTATTAACTGTATTAATTATTTATCTTTGAAAGACACCTAAAGGCTGAAAGACTGAGATGCATAGATTTTTTTGCTGCATCATCCCTGTCCAAAACATGCAAGTATACACACACACACACACACACAGAGAGCTGGTACCTTGAACGAGTGCTCCAATCGCACAAGGAACGGGAAGCTGACGGCCTGCAGGATGCGTTTCTCATTCAGTGTGTGTTCTATCTGTTTCAGTTTCACCACCTGAAAGACACGAGGAAATGAGCTCCAGCACACAGACGCACGGCTTTCAGCACGGATTCCTCTGAGAGTGGCTTACCTTCTGTTTGTCGAGGATCTTCATGGCAAAATGCTGGCCTGATTCTTTGTGCTTGACTAGCATGACTCGTCCAAACGAGCCAGTGCCTAGAGTCTTCAACCTCTCAAAATGGTCCAGAGACGCAGTATTCTGAGGAACAGAAGATGAAAATTGTTGGTAAATGCATGTTCTTTTATTTTTTTTCAAAGACAAATTTGAGTGTTCCTGATTGATCTCGAGCGCAGTCAAACTTGCACGACTTGCGTGATTATTTCACTTATCTGAACGATCGCTAAACAAGATCAACAGTTTCAAAAATGTCATTGATTTTATATCAAATGTATTACTTCCTCAGGCTCTCTAGTACAAAAACTGTCTGCTATGGAAAAATCACTCCGGTGAGAGAAAACAAACAGCAGGTCACTTCACCTTGTGTCCAGAAGGGGGCGCAATGCAACTCGAATTAGCTCATTGGTTGACAAAGTGATTGTATGCAGTGCTGTAAATGGTATTTACTGACCTGTGCTGGGTTCTCCCATTTCTTTAGGAAATCTTCTTTGGCTTTAGCAAGAAACTCCTTAACTGAAAATGGAAAAAAAGACAACGTGTGTTGTTATTATATAATTATGTGCACAACAGAACAACATTGCGTTTGGAGACATGCTACTTTGCTTCAAGTCTATTTAGATACTGACAGTATGAGCAGACATGTAAAAACAGGCATGGCAGTCAACATCAACCTTTTACAGCCCCTACAACACATTAAAGTCCAGAGTTGCTAGTCTACCCTTATTTATGACAGCAATTTACAACATTTCATCAGCTTTGCTGCGTAGGAGCTGCAGAAATGCCTGGGAAGACTGCTGAGAACTACTTTTTCCACGTCACACTGCTGTGTACATGATTTTAATTATACAGTGTTGTAGTACATTACACATATTACCAGTCTTTTTCTTTTCAATTTCAGCAATAGGCATTCCAGCATTTTTATTTATTTTTTATTGTTCATTAAAAGTATAAATCAGACTCTGTGTGGGCATATATACAGGTAATATAAAGGAACAGCTCACCCAAAACCACACACTACAGCACACTAGTAGCCAAACAGGAGCAACTGATTTTCATAATATATATGCTCGGTCATGAAACTCTAGACGGTGCAGGCTGATGGGTTGTTAATGCAAACCCATGTTACTGCTTAAATTCACTAGAGCACTTCGCAGAGCGCTTTGAGGGTTCCTCTGAAACCCCCCACCCTCCCTAGCTCCGCCTTTCTAAATCTGCTACGGGTTATTATACATGTTACTCGTGCAGCAGCAGTACGTCTTAAATACTTGGAGCATCGTATCAGCGCATGTATTGGCAGTAGCTAGTGCCTGGAAAAGGAACATAACCAACAGTAATTCAGCAAATCTGTTCTGCCAACAACTGCTCAGTTCCCAACATACTTAAATATAATATCAGAATCAAGTAAATGATATCAGAACTTCCAATTTTGTGTGAACTGTCCCTTTAACTCCCAATGCATTAACATTTTATTTAACAGATAATAAATCCCCTAGTGTCACATTCAGATATTAACCGTTGCGAGTAATGCCAAAGTGAAAATAGGTTGTTTTCTTGAAGATACATGCTAGAAGGTTTTCTCCAGATTGGTTATAAGTTCCCTATAACAAAACAGCACGAACAAACTCCCCACAGCATTCCCCACTTCCGTTTTTCATCATGTTTGTTGTATGTTCAGAGCCTGTGGCAATCACTCTCACTGGCTGTTCGAGGTAAGGCCTGTTCTAATTTCCACTGTTGTTAAAACCACATCGACTGAGCTCATGTTATCTAATACTTCCTGAGCCCACCATGACAGAACAAGAGCTCAGACCCAAATCAATATCTACAGACTCTCTCTCACTTCATATTTCTCTCACCCTGTGTGTGTGTGTGTGAGAAAAGTCATAGCATCATAATTTCTGCTTCAAAAAAACGGCGAGAAAGAATCAAGTCAGGAAATCAGGCGAGCACACCAACGCAGTGCTACTTTCCCCCCTGTTTTCTTTATAGAGTTGTGTGGGAACGTTCAGATTCCAGACTCTTCCTCATTCCACACTACCAGCGCTCCCTCTGGGGAAAGGCAAGCTGTCACAGCAGCTGAGAAGATCCAACTGTTGCAACTGCTGCGCCCAGAGGAGACGTACAAAGAAACGCAGTGCGATTGAGTGCAGTGAGGACTCTACTGCGGGACACACCCACACGAAGCGTTCCCAAAGTGCAATGCTTTTAAATCCCAAGTAGGGGCATTAAACGATCTCTTTCTGTGGTGAAAGAAGCAGACGCCGTAGAGCGAGGTTAGTCACGCTCAAATCTACTGCCATTATCTCCAATCCACAGGCTCCGGGCAGAGCCAGAGAGAGAGAGAGCAAAAGCCTCACCCCACAACTTCCCATCAATTCCCCTGCCTTATTATCTCTGAGAGAGATTCAGGAGTGTCTCTCTCACAAACGCAGTGGTTGATGGGACTGCACACACTCCAGGGTCATATTTCTACTTCGTTTAGATAATCTGTAGAGGAACTCCAGTAGAAGATAGAGGCAGGAGAGAGGACAGTGTCCAAAGTTCACCTACGCTTAAAGCTGATCCAACAGCTCCATAAAACCATGTGACAAAAGGTGCTCGGAGCAGATTCAAAACAAAGGTCAGGCCTCAGCCGCTACGCCGTGCAAACAAGCCGAAAGAAGAATCAAAAGACTTACAACAGCCATACGTAAAAATAGCCCTGCTGCAATTTCAGAAATGGATCCTTGCCTTTGTGTTGGCTTCCCTAACAAATGGGGTGCCGTGACTACAGGAGAGAAATGACCGATTCCCACACAAAGTTAGCCGTGCCCTTACCGTCCACTAGGAGCGTGGGACCCTCCACTGCTCCTCCACCACCACCACCACTACTACCTCCCCCTCCTCCCTCTACTGATCCTCCTGAAGAACGAGATTCTCCTGAAGAACGAGATTCCCGCTTCCCACCATGCCTCCTGGAGCTTTTTCGGTCACACATGGGCCTTGCAGAGACGGTTCCTCCTTCTCCTCTTCCTCACTGCATCAGGTTCATAGCCCTACGCCTCTTCCTAAGAGGTCCTTGCTCACTTGACCCTCACATCCACTTTAGCTAAGAGCTACAGGTCTGATTCCAACGCTGCTTTTGTCTCCGAGGGTGGCCAATGATTCAGTCTGCGGTTCCTGCTCTTCTTCGAGTGCCGAATGCTGAACTAAAGCCCTGGCTTTGTGCGGACATCACCCTGGTAAATCAATCCCCCTCATGCTCCGTTTGTATCAATATTTATTCTGTACACAGTGCCATTCCACTCACCCTCAAGTGGAACACACACACCTAAAATGCAAGCACATACACAAACACACGCACTACATTGATCCAAATAGGGACCTGGTCGCTTAGGGGAGGGCCAAACTTATAACAGCAGTGTGGCATCTAATGAGAAACATGGACAAGAAACAGACAGTGTGGCAACTTAAAAGAAGCAAAGAAATAGTAACTTGGTATTAGAAGTGTAGAAATTAGGGTTAAAAAGTCTCCAGTGCCTCCAAAAATGAAGTGGGATTAGTGTTCCGCATAAAGCGCGCCCCTTTGGTCCCTCAAACCTTGGCAATGTCCTCTAGTGGACAGAGTCCACAATTGATTAGTCAGATCAATCAGTGTGGCCCTCGGCTGCTGTTGCTCCCTCTGACGCACACCAAAGGGGGTCGGCTAGGGGTGCATTGACAGCAAAAGCCCCACTGGTTCACAAACACACACACACACACACACACACACACACATCTGAGAGCAGCACCCATTTGCAGACAGTGCAGCCCCAGGCATGGCATTTCAGTCTCTTTCAGGGAATAAATGCAGTGGCAGTTGGAGAGTAAGGCAGAGAAACAGGAAGAGTCAGGGACAGATGGATTTAAAGACTGAGCCAGATCCAGCCACCCAGGCCAGGTGGAGACTCAAGGGACAGTGACACCTTTGGTAAGTCTCTCCCTCCTCCATGACCTCATTTCTCAAGACTATAGGTGCTGCTCTAGTCTAGGTGTAATCTCTTTCAGCTCTCAGATACTCGGCAGGCTTCCACAGGATAACTTTATGGATACAGAGTTGGTAAAGGTAGTGTATTGAAAGCAAATGTCCATGTGCCCCGGTGGGAACTTTAAAGATGACATCTTAAAAACATGGAAGTCAACCAAAGAAAATGCGGGAGAGTTGACAAAAAAATAAATGCTGATTTAAAAAAACATGTCAAAAACCAAATCAAATGCTTGTGGGGCAATCGGCAAATTTTCTAAGAGTCTGGAGTCATCTAAAAGAGTGGATAAGTGCTGCATGAACGGGTAATGCCGTTAGCATTACTTCGTAATTCAGACTGGCAGGAACAGCAGAACATCGGGACCCCAACAAAGTGGGACACATTGACAGGTTTCCCAGGAGACAGAAAGGCAGCTTCCCTGGAACTCCTGTATGACGCAGCCAACGCCAGGCAACAGCACAAACATTAGAAGATGAATAAAAAGGGCTTTGTACCCAGGATCTGTGTCTCGGCAGTCCCAACATCAATCCATGAAGCACAGCGAGAGGTGCTAATCTAAACTAGTTCTCCATATCACCCATGACTTATGTTTACAACATAGTTTCTGTTAAAAACAAATCTCTTTTTGATCCCATTATGAAAAACATCTATACATTGTGGTCAGGCAATATGGGTAATATATTAACATTCAGACAGATAATTAAAACCATGACATTTATTGGAAAATAAATACCTAACAAAAAAACAAAACTGTTTATCCTACATCGACTAGAATTTAAGCGCTCAAGCTTCAACCTAATAGATATATTATCCATATTTAAAAGGTGAAGCATTCAAAAGGATAAGCGGTTAATCTCACACACTCATTTTGGAGCCAGGCCAGCACTTCCCTATAGATCAGATGAGGAGGTTAAACCTTCAGACATGCAGGTTTCTCCGCCCCCTTTGCCAAGCTCCGCCTGCAACAGTTATGTCCAAACACTCACTGTGCCAACAGCCTTAACCCACATAATGCCTCAGGTCAGTCACTCACTCCAGCAAGAGGCCTCTGACTCTTCCTGGGACTGGTAGTAGCCGCCCTCCCCACCGCTAGAGTCTCCGAGACAGGGACCGGCCCGCTGGAACAGCCTCTCTGCCAACCGCTGCAGCGCTGACATGTTAGACAGCCGGGAAAATAAGTACGGCGTAGAGGCATCCAACTTAGTACGGCTGCGTCTCCCAACTCTTTTTACAAAACAGACGTTAGGGTCACTTCTTGCAACGAGACTCTTCCATTTTGACCTCTCTCAGGGCAGGCAGGGCTGAACCTTCTCCGTTTCCTTGCCTTCCTGCGCGGGCGGGCACACACACACACACACACACCCCGTTTCCTCCCGTGGGCTTCCTTGAACAGTCAGGGACTTCTGTTTCCACCACAGCCCACCTTGGCGTTAACCCTTACTGTTGCACATTGATCTGATCCGCTGCATTGTCTGCCATGTCGTCCTCTCTTGTCCGTGCACACGATAAAATACGGCCCTCCCCAGCCAGCGGCCCCGGATGCCACCCAGCACCTGTCTCTGGGGATTAGGGTGGTCCACCGGCGATCGAGCAGATATGGATGTGAAGCATGACGTGAATAAAGCCCCCCATTCCGACCAGGGGATGGTGTGCTAAAACCCACCGCAAAAAAACAAAAAGCACTCCATTTCTGCAACTGAATGTATCAAGCATATTCAAATGACATGCAGTCACATGCAAATAGAAATCCACTCTTCACACATAGATTCTAGCAGCAGCATGCCACTGAGATCCATTTCACACATATCTGTTTCACCGACATCAACTACGCCTTGTGCAGACTGGGCTTGAAAGGGGCCTTGAAAGGTTTTTGACTTGATCAATTATATGGCAGAGAACTTGTATGCTGGGTAGATGTTAAATAACACGTGCTTGAACTTTTTTTCCCCGACATCATTTAGGGTTAACTCTAAATATATATATACATATAAAGAATATAATTAGTTTTATGAAAAAAGATAAAGACAACAACAACAAAAAAAACATACATGCATTTATCTAGATATGTATTAAATGGAAGGGAGGGTCTATAAATAAATAGCCATATTATTATTTTATAGGGATGGGACAATAAATCGATTCTTGGATCGATTTCGTGACTTTCTGAACGCAGCGCAATTCTTCTGGAATCAATTTTGAGCTTTGAGTTTTTAAGTAGGCTAACCTATTATCCCATCTTTATACCTTTAATGTAAACCATCTTATTTACTTTTCTCTTTTCAGTAGAAATGTGTTGGATAAAGAACAAAGACTTAGCGTTAATGTTTGATGCCATTGAATACCTCGCCTATGATATCAGATGAATTTTACATCGAAGCAGCAAAACAACTAGTTATGTCTAACAAACACCACTTAGTAAGTTCTACCTCGCTTAACACCGGTTTACTTCATGCTACCCAGTCGTTCTCACATGAGGTAATAAGGTAAGAATTGCTGCTTGCTATGCTATGTTGTCAGTATCATGGTAAACGGCATAGCAAAAATCACTACCAGGTGAAACTTTTCTGCTTTGTGTAAAAAAAAAAAAAAAAGCATGCCACCCATCCCTTGCAGGCAAGAAGTGCTTATAAAATGAAGGACTATCCTAGAGACATCTGATGCTGTGATTCAATGCTCACACAAGAAAGCAGAAGCAAAGCAAACTTTAGCAAAAGTAAAAGAGAGAAAGCAAAGAGATTACATCGCCTGAAGATGCAGACAGAAGGCCACACACAAAGTGGTCTTGTTCATAACAGTGGTCATCACATGATGTTCAAGAGACTGTTCAGCGTCAACACTCCAGGCTGGCTGGATCACACAGGCTGCATCATATGACCCCGCCTCCATGACTTTACCAGCCCGGACCTCCTCCTCCTCTTCTTCACATCGGTTCCCAAGTGCTCTCTGAAGACTCATGGCAGGCCTGTGTTTATGTTTCGGGTCCTCTTCACTCACATCCCCCTCATAAATACAGTTATTGGTGGTTTGACCTTTGGGGTCAAAGATTCTTTTCTCATGAAACCCACTGCGGCTGCTGAATTAGGCCTCCTTTTCTCAGCTGTTCCTCAAACATGCTTCCATTTATGATACATGTAATCATTGTCGTGCTATGAGGTTCAAACGGGCCAGGATATCAGGCTATTTAACTTAGAGATAAATTCGATTTATTGAGAGATGGAATACCAAAGAAAACTGCAATTATGAAGACTGCCTGCAACTTTATTATCGTTTAACGGCAGTTTATGGTTTCAACTGCTAAATTAGCAAACACCATATTGGAGAGCTAGAGTTTTAACTCTTAAAGCTCTTGTTCTTTAATAATAATAATAATAATAACAGAAGTAATAGGACATGGCAAGCATGCAATTCACCGGTAAACAATAAACAAGACCTTTTTCGCTCATCTCTTTCTTGCAAAAGCTTTACAATCTTGATGTTTTTCCACAGAAGAGCATGTGGTCTTAAAATTTAAAACAGTTCTTTGTTGGCAGCAGTGGCTCCACGAAGAATGTTCCATCTGATCCATGGAAACTTTACATTTTGCAGAAGTGGAAAACGGTTCCAAGTTCACACCGAGAAACAACGTTCTTCTAAGTACCGTGGACTGAAAGGTTTGAGGAACCCAAAATGGTTCTTTTATGGCATTGCTGTGAACACACCACCCTTGGATTCTTTATTTTTGTTCTAGTTTTTAGTGTGTGTGTGTGTACTTCATGGACTCTACATACTACAGAGGTTTCAAGCTTACAAGCAAAGCAACTTACAATATACAATGTACAGTATCGTAAGCCATAAAATAGCGCGGTCTGACAAACAGACACAGATTTAAGAATATTATTCAAAATTCTTGCCTTCCAACATGAAAAACCAATGGCGTTCGACATTACTGGTGTTAAACCTAGCCTGGTGTCTTCATTTGGCATGCTTGAATATAAGCTCCTGTGCGACTAAAGTGAGATCTGACATCTGTGACAGGGCCTTCAAAAAAGTATGGATTAGGTTCATAGTGCTTTTTGACAACTGTGGAGTATAGCCTAACACCCCTAGGTGTCCATTCTTTGTATGCAAAGAAACAGCTTGGACATACTTCAAAGTATCTTTCACGTTCATGAAAGAAAGAAATCCATACGGGTTTTGAATTATTTGAGTCTCTGTAAATGACACCTATTTCTTGCAGAAAGGTAATATGTCTACATTTGTTTTCAAAGACATAGAATAAATGCATTCGGCAAGCATCACAACAAACAAACGTATCCTAAAATTCACGGCCTGCGCAACATTATTGCAAGAGGGTGGAGAGATCCACCAAAACTTCCGGACAATCTCAAGTGTTTACACAAAAGAATCCTTGAAAACACTTCCCTGGAATCAATCCCAAGCCATTTCTCATGCAGAAAGCACAAAGCCATTTTCATATTTTTTGCACCGCTGTATCAAACATCCTTAACTGAATGACGTTTTAGAGCAGCTATAATATCCGCTAAATCTAGAAGGTATTGATGTTTGTCATGAGGTCATTAAACGGTTATGATTAGCTGCAGAGGAAGTCTACAATCTGAATGTGAAAAACAAATATATATAACCCTGGACCACAAAACTAGTCATGAGTCGCATGGGTGACAAAAATACATTGCATGGGTCAAAAGGACCCTTTTATTTTCCTTAAAAACGTATAGAATATAAATAAAAAAAAATGTTGCATAATTATATTTAGTAAATGTCCTACGTAATTTTTATTTATTAATAAGCATTGCTAAGTAAGTCATTTGGACAACTTTAAAGGCAAATTTTTTTTGCATCCTCAAAATCCAGATTTTCCAATCTCTCTCCGATCATAACAAACCATACATCAATGGAAAGCTTATTTAATCAGCTGATATACATATCTCAGTTTCAAGACGTTGAGTTATGACTGGTTTTGTGGTTCAGGGTCACATGATGTTTTGTGATTTGTTTTATTTCACTTACTCTCAGTGTCACAATCAAGGACACCCTGGGTATGACAATCACATTCAACTGTAATATCTCATAGCAGTCAGTGAAAGTGATTTAAGAGGACAGGCCTTTATTAGAACATCATATTGCATCCAGAGATCCTTAAAGGATTTTTAATATATATATA
>JAUMHR010000048.1:1562766-1574008 GCA_032361145.1 Enteromius fasciolatus | reverse complement strand
GACTGAACTGTGGTGTGTGCTTATGAATGGTGTGAGTGATTGCTGGGAATGCTTGGCAGGTGAGCAGACCAGGTGACAGTGGGTGACAGTGAGGGTGGAGCCTGGTGTAGAGCCTGTTGTGGATGTTACAGTAAGTGGCCGTATTTAATGTGTTGAAATGGGGCTGATTTGCATTCCAGGTTGGCCTCTTGCCAGCCAGCTTCCACAAACCCCTCATAAGCTTATGGATTCAAACAAAAATGGTTTCCCAACATTATAAGAACACAGAGAGTGAAGACTAATGTTTTTTATTATTATTTCCAATTTGAAATGCACACTTTTATTTTGGCTAGACTGTGTCTGGATTAACAAAAGCGTGATAAACTGACACTTTGGAAAGATCTTTGGGAAATATGGAAACAAAGTATACATATATGATGATTAAAAACAATCACAGGCCTGAAGACAACCACACAGCTTTACATTTTACAGGCGGACCCCCCAGTATTGGATGGACAAGCCATAACGTGCTGTTTGTTCAGGTCAATAAAGATTCAACTGAGAGGCTTCTACTTATTCTTACATTGTCATATGTGGAGAGAGGGAGATGGTTTTTACATTTCCAAAAATTTTACAAGACATTTCTAAAAGTACCTCCCCAACTTTACTCCACCCTTCCTCTTTCAGACTGAATGAAACAAAAAGCAGCATGCTGTTGGGAGAATTTAAGCACCGCAAATGATGCATCTATTTATGAATACAGCGGGTTCTGTGGATTGCAGAAGGGGAATCAAAAGTTAGCCCTTTTCTTCCTCTTTTGTTGGTTGGGGGTGGGAAACGGCCGTGTAATTGGAACCAGAGCCTGTTTGTGTTTGAATTTTTCCATTATAAACCTAACCTTTCAAAACTACCTGGGTTCTCATTATAGTGTGCCTGGCATTATTACAAGGTCATTTTGAGCCGGGCTTCTAAAAAGTCTTTATGTGAATCTAGTGAGCTTAATAACAACATGAGGATTCATAATTGCATCTGCAGCCCTGCCAAACTGCAAACACCACAGAAAAACAATAAAAAGTGCACATGCATATATAGAACAAAAATAAGCGATTAAGGTGACGGGAAGGCCAGTTTCACTGGGCCGTTCACTAAATATTTTGCTAAGATGAATGAAGAGATAAGCCCCTCACATGAATAAATAGATGAATGAGGAGATAAGCAAACAGAGGTTTCTCTGCTCCATACGTGGACAGCTGCTGACATTATCACACACAAAAACATGTGAAATTTTTTTGAAAAAGATGATAAACTAAATAATAACTTAAGTAACATTGCCATTTATTTTCAGGTTTCTGTCAGGTTAATGTCCTTTACATTTAGTAAATATTTGGCCATGCCATATTAATACATTTTATTCCATTTGACTCTGACTGGAATTGCAAATAATAAAAATACAACTAAATTAATGATAATAATGACAACAAATGTGCAAAATGACAATATTATGTAACTGCAGCCTACCAAAATGTGTATTAAACACATATATACACATATACAGAATTAACAGTTTATAATGACTATCCTGTAATAATACAATTTTAAAAGCCTATTTAATTTATTGCATTAATATTGTTATGGCAACAGTATATTTGAAACACGAGCTACACTGTTTAAACAGAAGATGACATTCAGGTTCATCTGCACTCTCAGAAATAAAGGTACAAAAGTTGTCACTGGGGCGGTACCAGTTTGTACCTGAAGGGTCCATTTTGGTACCTTAAAGGTACATAGTACCTAAAGTGTACATATTAGAACCTAATACATACAAAAATGTACCTTTTGAAAAGGCACTGCCCCAGCGACAGCTTTATACCTTTATTTCTGTGAGTGTATACTGTATTTACAAAAATTAAGCAGCAATACTGTTGTCAACATTGATTATAATAATATGTTTTTTGAGCAGTAAATCAGAATGATTTCTGAAGGATCATATGACATTAAAGACCTTAGTAATGAAGCTAAAATTCAGCTTTGCATCATAATAATTTTTTAACGCCGTCAAATAGAAAATAGCTATTTTAAATTGTAGTAATATTTTACAATATTTGTTTTACTGTATTTTCTTACTGTATTTTACTTTCAAAAACATTAAAACATCTTATCAACCCTAAAAGTTGATTCAGTGGTGTAAATTATATTATAATAAGTACCGCCAATTAATCTCCTGTGTATGAGCTGATTTACCCACCTTGCAAAATGCTTGAGTTTAGCAAAGTTCAGCTCTCAAGCATCGCAATCCACAACACATATATGAATCCAATCTCTGAGGAAATCAAACAGCCCTTCAGCAACCAACACACTGACAGGATTAACACTGATTATAAGTGGACCTCGGAGGGGGAAATTAAATAATGAAACATGGTATGATGTCTTTAAAGCCAGGACATGCTTAATGTGTACACGTGTGTGCTGGTGAGGATGAAACATCTCAGTGTCCTCATGTACTCCTACCATACGCCCCATGGGCCAAAAGAGCAGTGACATCACCCTGCCTCCCCCCGTCCCACTTTGCATGACCCTACTCCACCCTGCTAGTCTGACACACACACTGATGCTGGAGAATAATTAAGAGATAATTAAAAACACACATACTGATGGAAATGAAAAAAAAAAAAAAGGTTCTTCATGGTTTCATCAAGAACGTTAACACCCACGGAATCTTTAAATTCAAAGGTTCTCTTTAGATTATTAGAATGTGCTTCAAATTTTTGGAACCTTTATTTATATACATACACAGATCTGTGCAAAACGCATCTATAAACACAGACAGAGGAACGAGAGCGAGAGACACATTCCACAAATCGCAGTCAGTTTCATCTTTTTGTTTCTGCACTCATATTTTCCTCAAGTGGCTTCACTCAGCTTTGGGGTTTCACACCCACATGCTGATCTAATTAAACTTTCTGTGTTGTGGTTCTGTATGAATGAAATGGAGGTGTTTTAACATCGCCACATTTTTTTTTTCTTTTTCAAGGTCAAAAGAAGTTTAACCGCTTGGGAGGAACTCTGGGTGTCATGTACCCCAGGAACAGCCTCCCAAAGAGAAAATAAATATGCCTGTTTTAACTCTCTACATTTCATTTATCCTAAAAGAGAGGAATGCTTTATGATTGAAATTGCATGCCTTCATGCAAGTTTGACCAAATTAAGTTGCACATAGATGAATAGGATGATGAATTAAATCACATGCGCGCTAGCCAGGAGTCAAGAGTTCACAAAATGTTTGGATTTCAGACAGACAGAGAAAGATCTTCATCACTAAGGCATGAGAGTATATACACATACCAGCACATATAAAAGGGGCCGTATTCTGCTACAAATGCTTTTTTAGTATAATTTTCTTATTTAAATTTATCTAAAACTGTTACTCAATTTAATTTATAGACTTTTCACCCCTTTTGTTAAACAGGTTTTTTTTTTTTAATTTATATATACGACTGCATGTACAGTAAAATCACTTTTTTATGATTGGCTAAAAAAAGTGCAACAATGTATGGCTTCAGTAAAAGTGAAATATATTTCAGGTTCTGCACAATGTATCCAAACTGTACTGTAATATGTACTAATAACTTTTCTTTTTTTAAACGCTACTGGTTTTATGCATACTTTAAGTGGTTAGAAAAATATTTACTTAACTTTACTGTACTTTACTTTCAAACAAGGGGTTTTCAGCAATGCCAGAAGAACCATTATGGGTTACCCAAAGAATATTTTAGTGAACAAACTACTGAAAATAAATATAGTAAAATGTATTTGAAATACGTTTATTTCATGCCAAGTATGCTAGAAACACTAGTGCTGTTCTAAACTGGTATTGTTGTGGGGCGGTCCTCTGTGGCGCCGTCCGACAGTCATCAGCGGGAACCTTCGCCAGAATATTAGTTCCACCCAGACCCATTTCACCCACACACCTCGGGGATTTCCGCTCCAGGTGTTTTCACTCATCTCCCCTTTAAAAGAGATCGCTTGACTTCCGTCAAGCGCAAAGTATTGTTTTGCCGACAATAACTGAGCGTTACTCTTGCGGATTGGATTGTTTATTTGGTGGCTTACTTGGACTGTTCTTCGACCTTGATTCTTGCTTGTTTCCCCGACCTGTGCCTGGACTATCATTTATGATTCTTGCCTGTGACCCTGAACTCTCTCCGGAACCTGGTATTGTCTCTGCTTTATCTCCATTGTGTCTGTCTGCCCTGTTTAAACTTTGCCTTTACGACTTCTCTTAATAAACTGCCTGCAAATGGATCTATCGGCTTATGATGATTTACCACAGAATACTTCGCCAGACACTGTTTCAGTGGCAGTCTATCACTTAACTGAGGAAGTTAAACGTCAGGGAAGCAAGTTGTCAGCGCATCACGCTCAGCTGGATAAACTGACTCGCTTGAGTGAGGAGATGGGAAGGTCGCTTCACAAAGCACAGTCACTGCTCAAGTTGTCACTGCACCACCGGCACCGCCACCACCCGTCGCTATGTTTCCCGTCATGTCGCCCGTATTTCACTGCCAGAAAAATTTGACGGATCTCCGGGAAAATGTAAGGGCTTCCTTATGCAGTGTGAAATATATATCGCTCAGCAGCCAAGCAGTTTCCCCACAGATGACTCCAAAGTATCGCTGACGTGCTCACTTATCACTGGAAAGGCACTGGAATGGGCCACCGCCCTGTGGCACGGACAGGGTATGTCATTCCTCAGCTATGCTGCCTTTTTACCACAGTTTCAAGAAGTTTTCAATCACATCACGCTCCTGGAGGAAGGGATCCCAGTGAGGAGATTCTCACGTTAAAACAAGAAACTAGCACCGCAGCGGACTACACGCTCAGGTTCCGCACCCTCGCCACACAAACGGGTTGGCCATCAGCGCCCCTGAAAGCACTGTAGCGCAAAGGTTTGAGTCATGAGTTGCAGTCTGAGCTGGCTTGTCGCGATGAAGGCAAGACCTATGAGCAGCTAATGGAATTGGCTATTCAGGTTGACAATCTCAAGCGTTCCCACCGCGGACGGCCAACCAGCTTCCCGAGGCCTTTCTCATCCACCAGTAGTCAACCTTAACCAATGCAGATCGGGAATACGCATCTGACCGACGCTGAGCGAGATCGTCGCATACGGGACAACCTGTGTCTGTACTGTGGACAACCAGGACATATTCGTGCCAGCTGTCAAGTTCGCCCACCACGAGCTATGCAACCCAGGGTGAGTCATGAACTTCTTCCTCATTCTATGACATTAACGGTAGAACTTGAAGTTAATGGCCGAAGAATTACTACCACAGCATTTATAGACTCAGGAGCAGAGGGTAATTTTATCGACGAAAAGTCCCCTTTATGACAGAGGACCTGAAGCTTTTCCTGAGCCCCATGCACAGTAATCCGGTTATTCACCATTAACTCTCCTGATCACCCCATCATCCTGGGACTCCCCTGGCTCGAACTCCATAACCCTATCATCTCCTGGAAAGATCACGAAATCCAGAAGTGGTCGTCAAGCTGTCACCAGAACTGCAAGAGAGGAATTTCTGCTCCTTCTGCTACCACAACTCTCACTAAGAACGAATTGGAACATCTGCCCAATGAATACTCGGACCTTAAAGTGGCCTTTAGTAAGGAACGGGCTACTCAACTTCCTCATCATCGACAGACAGACTGTGCGATCGAACTTCTACCCGGCACCAAGCCACCTCAAGGCAGAATCTTTCCTCTATCCCAACCAGAAACAGAATCCATGAAAACCTATATCAAGGAGGAACTGGAAAAAGGATTCATCCGACCATCAACCTCACCGGCTTCAACTGGTTTCTTTTTTGTTAAAAAAAAGGATGACAGTCTACAACCCTGTATAGACTATTGAGGACTCAACGAGATCACCGTCAAATACAGGTATCCACTCCCGCTCGTACCCTCTGCTCTGGAACAACTCCGCAAAGCCTCTTACTACACAATTCTAGACCTGAGGAGTGCCTATAACCTCATCAGGATCAAAGGAGACGAGTGGAAAACTGCCTTCTCAACCACCACAGGGCAATATGACTACCTGGTGATGCCGTTTGGCCTATAAAACAGTCCCTCCGTTTTCCAGGCATTAGTTAATGACATCTTCCAAGCAGAGCTGAATAGTTACGTCATAGTTTACATAGATGACATCCTGATCTACTCAGAAAACTTTCAGGACCATGTTCGTCATGTAAGACATGTTCTACAACTTTGGATACAGCATCACCTATACGCCAAGTTATCAAAATGCGAATTCCATCGCACCAGCATATCCTTTCTGGGCTATGTCATCGGCCACGACGGTGTGGCCATGGAGAAGAGTAAAGTCAACGCAGTGCCACTTCCTCGCACCATCAAAGATTTACAGCGGTTCCTGGGTTTTGTCAATTTCTACCGTCGCTTTATAAGGAACTTCAGCCAAGTGGCAGGCCTACTCACTACAATGACCAAGAAAGGCCCAACCATCCTTAAGTGGAATCCGCAAAGCGAGCAGGCGTTTGCCAATCTCAAAGACAGGTTCACCACAGCATCCTTCCTATGTCACCCCGATCCAGAGAGGGCCTTCACAGTGGAAGTCGATGCTTCAAGCACTGGGATCGGGGCCGTGTTGTCACAACGTCAAGAGGATTCAGGCAAACTTCATCCCTGTGCCTTCTTCTCTCGCAAACTCACCAAAGCAGAGCAGAACTATGACGTGGGTGATCGAGAGCTCTTGGCTATGAAGTCTTGGAGGAATGGCGACATTGGTTAGAGGGTTCAAAATTGCCATTCACTGTACTCACGGATCACAGAAACTTAGATTATATTCAACGTGCTAAAAGACTTAACTCTCGCCAGGGACGCTGGGCTCTATTCTTCACACGCTTCGATTTCCAGATCACTTACATCCCAGGTTCCAAAAATGGAAAAGCCAATGCTCTCTCCCGACAGTTTGATCCTCAAGTTACCCACAGTCCTCCAGAGTATATCACTCCATCTCCCAGAATCATTGCACCCATCCACTGGGACATCACGACTGAGATCACAGAGGCTCAAGCTGTAGAAATTTCCCCTCCTGAATGTCCCAAAAACCGCACCTATGTTCCAGAACCACATTCATGATTCCCCCAGCACCGGGCACCCAGGGATCTCTGCCACCATTGAACTGACGACCAACCGCTTCTGGTGGTCTACATTATTCACCGATGTCATTCACTTTATCCATCAATGTACCACTTGTAACGTCGTTACAAATTGTCTCACCAAAAACCGGCCAGTCTCCTTCAACCATTACCAGTCCCACAGAGACCCTGGTCACACCTCTCCATGGATTTCATTACAGACCTACCCGCTTCCATGGGCTATACCACTATCCTCACTATAATCGACCGGTTTTCTAAAGTTTGCCGCTTGATACCTTTACCCAAACTTCCCTTCGCTTGGGAGACAGCACAAGTCATCATGGACCAAGTCTGTCTGCCCTGTTTGAACTTTGCCTGTACGACTTCTCTTAATAAACTGCCTGCAAATGGATCTATCGGCTTATGATGATTTACCACAGGTATACTGGAAATATACTAAACTGTAATACCTAAATTGCGTAATAAATGCATTTCAATTGTGCGTAATTGTTGCTAAAGTCCAACTGCAGATACACATGCATGCACGCACACACACACAGTAGCCTATATTTGATTATACATAAGGTACACTTTAAATATCTTGCATTTAAAGACTCATCAACAGTGACATTAAAACACATTTTCAGCTTAATATTTAGAAATGTGCATTGTGCACAAGTAGTACTCGAAATAAAGAATTGTTATATCAGTAAGTCTTGGGTGATATAAATATATTAATAATTTAAAGAGATTTAAATTAATGCATTCCAAATATGCAACTTTTTAGGGCAGTTTAAAAAACAAACAAACAAAAAATTGCGGTAGTTCTAAGATTAATTAATAACATAATTTAGCCAATCTACAGAACCTTTATTTTTAAGTGTAGAGTAACTAAATCCCTTACTATGTTTGGGGTTGAGTTAAACCCTCAAAAATATATAACCTCAGTATAAAGGCGGTTAAAACCACTTCTTTATTTTACTTTTAAACATGTGATATTTTCCCAGAATTAGTCAACACATGATAACATCTGAAGATTGCCAAAGCTTGACAGAATCCACAAAACTGAGGACATTTTGATAAAACGTCTCCATTGTGTGACTGCCCAAATTCCATGAGGATTTCTGAATAACTCAGTACATTTAGTACATTTTTTGTGTCCCCTTTGTACAAGTGCACTCACAAGCCTGCACCCATTTGGCAATACATCCTATCCCAGCTGCAATTTACTCCCGACTCTTTTACAGATGCTTCTGTGAGCTGGTATGAAGTGCTCAGGGAAATGTCAAACGCCCCAGTATTTTTCCTCCTCCCTCAGCAATGGGAAGACGTCAGGCTTCGGAACAGGACAGACAGAGAGGATGCCAATTATTTTGCAGCAAGGGCTTGGACTGATAGAATAAGTATTCTAAAAGACAATCCATCTTATTGTGTGCAATCTTGGAGAGAGGACGTGAGAGGAGCAAGTAAAAACAGGAAACAGTGTGCAGTAATGGAAAAGTCCAAGCCAGAGTTAACGTTAATGAACCACTGTAAGATCAGCATTGCTTATACACAGAGTGGACACTATGTGCCTTTAAAATTCATTGAAGGAATGCTCAGCAGCTTCAGAGCCCAGGCCTGCCTGCTTCAGGGCCTCTCGCACAAAACAGGAGTCTGAAATATAAAAACAACATCCTTTGATTTACCCTCTGGGAGGAGAGTTGGAGAAAGTGTAAATATAAGTTAGCCATCCGCTCATGCATAAGCATGAGAAACGTCACAGGGATCAAAGAGAGAATCAGGAAGAAATTCTTCTGTTAGAAGAGAATTACAAAGTAGATTCATGTCCAGTCTTCCTCTCTTCCTGTTTCGGACATTATTTATTTCTAGAATATATATAGTTCATATTCAGTAGAAACCAAATGCAGGCTATACTATGCAGTATGCAAACAGACAGTTATATATGCATAAAAAACCTGGATGATGTATAATATAAAAAACGAAAGAGGAAAAAAAAAACAATTCTATGTATTCCAGATTGCCTTCCATTTCTAACACGACAAATAAACCATAAGTAATATTATCCACAATTTTAAAATATTCCAACACTTTATCACAACCGGCTAATTTGTACGATGATTTGAGTAGCGGGTAGGTTTAGGGGTGGGGTAAGATGTAAGTCATTCCTACAAATTTATACGAATTGTGCAACTTGTGAAGTACATATATCCGATTTAGCAATCTGTGTGAGATCAGGCTATGTGAATATTCACATTTACTCATTATTTAATTAAAACAGCAATAAAAAAAGAAATGGATGGAAATCAATTAATCAGTTAATAAATCGGTAAACAGTATACAAAGAGAGACGTTGTTTCCGAATATCTACAGCCTCATGCATAGTTATGAGAATGATACTGCTTTCATTCAGCAGATTAATACACAAAGGCCCGGTTTCACAAACAGGGCTTAGCTTAAGCCAGGACTAGGCTTTTTTTTTTCAATCATGGCGTGTGGGAGCATTTTCATACGCATATTGCCAACACGTACACTTACATCACCAATAGTTCCTGGTACTTTTTTAGACCCTACTCTGAAGTAGGAGCTAATTTAGTTTCTCCAAACGGAGTTCCGGAACTAAAAATTGTTCCTAGTTCCTGCGGTGAGAACACGCCAAAGAGTGGGTAGTTCCACAACTAGACATGGTTCCTGTGGTGCAAAAAGGCCCTATAGTAAGGAAGTAGGCCTATTCAGATTCAGGAAGTTTGTTAATAATGATCAGTGTGTTTGAACAAATGAGTTGATTGAATGATTCAATGACTCCCTTAGTCGTTTGTTGCCACCTACTGATGTAACAAAACGTTATTTTAAATTCGCCACCAGTAGAGCAAACAGTTTTGGGATCTGCAAAAAGTTCCAGATCTGTTACATACAATATATTTGATGCAATTTATGCATGCAGTATAACAAGAACTGCATTCACACCCTATGGGAAATAAAACAGATGGTGCTGTAGTGGGGTTGAAAAAGAGGTGGAAGTCTGCAGGGGTTAGAGTTTAATACATGCCCAAAGCAAGTGACCCCCTGCGATCTCCCACTTCCTGGCCAGATCTGACCCCATCATCACCTTTCATGCTTTCTCTATATTAGACTACATACCACAAGCCCAGTGTCAAACAAGGCCTGCATTATGTGGCTTTTGTAAACAGGAAAGCATGCATGTATTGGGTGTTGTCTTTTTATTTGGTGGAAACTTGTTCAAATTCATGAGATACTCCACGAATCAAAGTACACCACAGAAAATAAGAAGAAATGAATGAATAAGGGAAAAACTTTGGAGTATGCATACATTGGGTATTCTCGCATTGCTAAATGCATTTAGCACACAGTGAAGGTTTCTCTGCGGAGAGAGAGATATGAATGAAAGAAAGGGAAAGGGGAAGTATTTAATGGGCCCTATCAGCAATATATGTGGGAGGAGAGGGATATCAATACCCAGAACGTCAAACACATGTGGAAAGATTGGAAAACATTTGATTGAGGAGTCTTTAGAGATTTTAGGGTGCCTTTGAGTCCATTTGACATCATATTTTAATTTCCTTCAGGTTAGTTTCTGTATGCAAACATGCAATAGATGGATGTTTTTGACTGGTGTGGTAAAAAAAAGAAGTAAAAGCGTGTTTCAAGACTTTGCAGTTTGTGTTCACTCCACTGTCCCGTGCCTCACGCTTTTACATTCCACTGCACTGCTCTTTAGTTGTTTTTATATGTAAACATGCTCTATAGTCTAAACAGATATTTGATTGTTGCACTTTTGCAGCCCATGACACTGCTTTCAGTGTTCTAATTCAAGTTAAAAGTTCAACCTTATTTATTTATTTAAAAAAAAAAATTGTCACTTACATTACTACGGAGCCCCTTAAGGGACGGGGTGGAGGAAAAAAATCGGGGTGGGTGAAAAAAAAAAAAAAAAAAAATCAAGGTGGAAAGATTTATTATTATTTTTTTTATATTATTTTTTTTGCTTTCTCTCGCAAAATGGTTTGTGTTCTCTAACATAACCAATTGAGCTCAGATAAACACTTTCTGTTTACTTTAAGCTTCCAGTGTATTAGACAGCTCCGTAATGGAGC
>JAUMHR010000048.1:1547557-1562666 GCA_032361145.1 Enteromius fasciolatus | reverse complement strand
GGAATACCAATATGGCGGCGCGGTGGCTTCACTTCTATGACGTCATGAGCTATCCAGTTCTCTATATAGATCAGTGGCTTTAAGTCATTTTTGCAAATCCGGGTAAACAGGTATTGGTCGGACAATGCTGTCATCCATAAGTGAACCTTTTCAAAAAGGGAAGGAAAAACTTTTTTTAACGTACCTTTAATTGTAAACAATTTCAGAAATTATGAGCAATTAGATAAAAAAATATATTTATTCATTAATCGAGCATTGCTGGTTCTGATTCTGAACACCTAACAGCAAACACACATGACTTGATTGCTGACATATTATCAGATGAAAAATATTCCCAGGTTGGCATATTGGCAGAAAGGATTTATCATGTTTTACTGGGACACAGCAATATTCTAGCTGGAGCACATCGAAATGTTGTACCTTATAGCCTTGAATATCCCCATTCTGGGCCTCCACTGGAGGAGGATCCCATGTGACATCTAGCTGAGTCGCTGTTGAGGACTGGATAGCGACATTCTGAGGAGCAGCGGTGGGCACTGATGAGAACAGAGAGAGACCATGAATCCTAGACAGTTTGAACTGATTTATTATACTGACTGACAGCACTACTACACATTTTTATTAGACTGTGAAATCAACAATATTGAGAGGAGGAATATTTGTACCCTTACCCGCCTCACCCACAAACACTTCCTGTGGCGAGCTGGTGGGCCCCTCCCCTACTGCGTTATACACGCTCAGTCGGATCTCGTAGCGTTTGTGTTTGTTCAGATCTGAACAATGGAGAAAATGTGCACACATACACACTCTATTCAATATAGCATGATAAAACCTTAAGTGGTGCTAAAACATAATGATCCCGTTCCAATGAAGTGAGATGTTGAGAGGAAAAGTCAATGACAGTGTGGAGAGAAATGGGCACAGTCAGACAAGACCAGACGTGAGAAGAGAGACAAATGAGAATGGGCTCCCGTGTGAGCAAATAAACGAGGTGTGAGAAAGAGATGTTACTAGATTTCAGAGATTGAGTTTGGCAGGAGGGAATGGATGAGTGGAAAGCAGTGTTGGGGAGTGACTAACCAAAAAATTAGCGATAGCTGCTAACTTAATGTTCCTTAGTAGCATGATGTTTTAACAGAGGTGTCATTTTTACACTAACAAGCTAATGTTTATCTAGACAGAAAAAAAAAAACAGTGTGAAAGGTTATTTACAGATTTGAGTCAAATGTGAACATCTTTATTTGTATAAATATGCAAAATAGTAAAATAATACAAATTAATATGAATTTTTAATATAAAAGAATATAACTTCTTTGCAGTTTTATTTTAGCTAAATGTTCAATATTCTAATTGAACTACTTAAATTATGAACAGTATAAAGTAGTTTTCCAACACTGATGACCATGAGCATGACGACAAAAACACTGATGAAAGAGCGAGAGCGACTCTCAGGACTTACTGTCCAGCTCGTATTGGGTAAGTGAGGATTCGGTCAGGTTCCTCACGCTGTAGGGGGCTGAAGACGGTAGGGTGAAGGGGAGAGGAGGCAGAGGATGGCAGCGAGGAAGACCAAAGGTAAAGAGGGGGATGTATAAAGAGAGCGTAAGAGAGAGAAACAAGTGCTGGATTAGCGCATTAGCTCATGCTAGCAGAGAGGCTGGCAGCTTTACAGACTCTGAGAAAGAAACTAACTGCTGAGGAGACAATTAACACAGCCCTCATACACTGTAAAGCTCTCATTACATGCATGGTAATGAGATGAGCCACTATAGAATCTGCGCTTACAGGGTAACACGAAACAGATGAGTTAGCATTTTCTGCTGAATTAGCTTATCGCTTCATGTTCTAATACATGTTGTAGCCTATAATAATAACTTGGTTTCCAGGGTTAAGGGTTGTTGGGAATAACCATCAATCTTACAAATAAATAATATATAATATTATTATAATAATATAACTGAACAACAGACTCATTTATTTAACAGACATTAACAAAAAGGTTTTTTTTGTAAGCTTGGTACCATGGTACGGCTACATATTTTTTAAGTACTTGGTAATACTACTATAAGAATATAATAGTCATCATATTATGTCAAGTTTTCATGTAATGCCATGACTGTACCATTAAACGCCTATACCATTGTAGATTTTTTAAGGGACTAGATAGACCAGTTGATACTAAACTTTGTCCTTTATTTGAGTAAGTAGAATGAAGACTTACCTGTGAGCTCGGCCCAGGTGGCAGACGGATTATTGACTGTGCGCACTGTGAAGCTGCGTAGGCGGTCGTAACGCAGTTCTCTGTAGCGTACTCGAAAACCAAGCAAAATACCATTGATCTCCTCCTCAGGGGGTGGCTGGATGGGGTTGAAAAGATTATGTCATTATCTCTCATTTGTAAACACAACGCTCAACAACAGATAAACGCCGGTGTTCCCTCTCAGAACAGCGTGATGAATCGGACCTCACCTTCCAGCGGACCAGCACAGATGTGGTGGTGTGTGGTGTCACAGAGAGGATTGTTGGAGCTTTGTCGGGTGCTAATGGAACACAAACAGACAGTTTGTTCAGTTAATGACTGCGGAGCTGCACGGACCCTGATAAGAGTGGAATAACCAAGAGTGTAAATCAGTTAATAGATGTTAGAAGTGTTCTGGTTAAACGCCAAAGGTCAAGCATGAGGTAACCCTGCAGTTTTTCCCCTTCACTGACTGTGTCCTATTTTGGTCACATTATGATTCATCTCAGGCCTCAGGAACTTGTTCCCTGACAACATTAAAGCGTTTCACAGTTGCCCCTACCGTCCTGTAGAGTAGTGATTGCCTCGCTCTCCTCGCTGTACTCGCTGTCCCCAATATCATTAGTGGCTTTCACTCTGAACTGGTAGGAAGTGAAAGGCTTCAGCCTGTGAATAGGAAAAAAGCTCAGTAGGACTGTGGTGCCACCAGTTTTGTCCTCTATGACCTTCAAAGTTTATTAAGTTTGGCACAGGCTCAATTTAGGCTTACTTGTCTATGATGTATGATGTGGCCTCATGGTTGACCGAGGCAGATTGGACAGTCCAATTGCTGTCGGGCAGCTCTCTGTACTGGACAGTGTAGTATCGGATGGGAGACAGACCATCGCTGCCTGGTTCCCATGATAACAGCACACTGCGGGCCTGGACCTCTTCCTGAGGCACAACGGGGCGACTTGTGGGCTGAGGGCGTGCTGAAAGGAGATCAGACAATGTTGTATTTAATGGCATGTAGTAAAAAGCACCTGATCTTGTGAAGAGAGATGAATCAGTACCTCTCTTCTCTGTAGTGACCACCAGTGCCTCTGCTGCTTCTCCCCATCCTTTTCGAGTCTGGGCCGTCAGGCGGAACACATAAACACTCTCTGGTTTCAGTCCAGTTGCTGTATACTGTCGTTCACTTGGGTTGAGAACATTAACGTTGGCAGAGGTGATACTAGAAGAGTTTTTCCGGAAAGCAATCTGATATGCTAGAGACGAGACACATAAACATTACAATCAGAGGATTCAGAATTTAATCACCATTTAACTGGTTTTACATGCATCATTCTAATTGGGATTCAAACTAGTGTAAACCCGGCATGAGGGGTAGACACAATAATAAGGATGCTAAAGACTACATCCTCTAGCATGTGAAGACCCAAGTTACCCTAGCTACAGTTGCTATTGAGGCCAGGGAAGTTAGATGGTTCTACTTGCCACATTCTGGAAGGGATTTGAATTGGCACCAAAGGACCATACTAACAAGGATGCTAAAGACCACAGACCCTTGCATCAATCCCCAGTGTTCATTATCAATCCTCATCAATCATTATACCTTCATTATACTTATTCCCTAAAACTCACTCTAATCAGTGTCATGGCACCAGTGTCTCTATTCCTTCTTGCCTCTTTCTGAATGAAATTTGAGTTTACATCAAGTGACCATTATATCAAGGACACTAAAGTCACAGTCCCTAGTGTCAGTCTCCAGTGTGGCTCGTGAGTGCCAAGGAAGTGAGGTTACCTGTTCAACTATCTCTATAAACTGCCTTACACTCATCTGGGTCACGGCACCAATTAATCCAGGGACAGTTGGCACAGAAAGTGAGCACGCTAACAAAGACACTAAAAAGTAAGCTTAATACAGTACATTGGCTAGTAATAGTCAGATGATGTCCTGGATTACTACTCGTTTACTTTTGCTGCAGTACAAGTCCCAAGTTTCAATATTCATATTAATTCAAGACTGGTTAATTGTAGATATTCTGCTTAACAGTCATGCTCCAACAAGATAGTCCTACTCGGTGGGTGAATTTTCAAGTAGTAAAATCACTATGAAATTAATTTACCAAGGATAATGCCATTCGGCTGGGCAGGGGGTTGCCAGATCAGTCTCACAGAAGAGGTCCTGACTTCAGGGAAAAGAATCCCGACTGGAGGCCCAGGCACTGTTTAAAACAAAATTTAATGTAACTAGCCCACCACAAGCAAGATTAATAAGTTACGGTGGTTGTTAATTGCAGTTTAGACTCTCACCATCATCAAGCGTGCGCTCAAAGATGGGCGGAGAACTAGGCATGCCATCTCCTATACGGGTGAAGGCTTGAACCTGGATCTCATAAAGCACATACTTCCCAAGACCAGTGAGCTGAACACTATAAGTGGTATTTCCCTCTACCGTCCAGAAACGCAGGGCTGACTCTGCATCCTTCTCCTTGTATACCACCTGAAAGTAAAAATAGATGCATCTCTTCACTACTACAATGGACTCAAGAACAGTAAATCTGGAAAGAAGCCTGTTGTCAATGTACCTTATAGCCCAGAATTAGTCCATTGCGGTCAGTCTCTGGCACTTCGCCCCAGCGGACCAGGACACTGCTGGAGGTGGTGGCAAAAGCTGAAACATTTGCAGGGCCACTTGAGGGGACTAATGAATGGAGAAAACAAGTAAACAAGCAATTAACAACCGTATGAGCAATCCTACTTTCAAACAGGAACAGCGTGCATTTTGTCATTCATTGTACCTGTCATAAGTTTACAAGAAAAAAGCATATGCCAAAGCAGTCTGGTTACAATTCAGTATGTGATGGTAAAAACGTGTTGCCGACTGCGCTGCCAGCTGTTAATCAAACTGTGAATGACAGACTGTTAGACTGATGAGAAAATAACTTCTGTATAAAAATAAAAAAAACCTTGCATGAAGCATAACTTTTAACGGACTAAGCAAAGGAGAGCAAATGGAGAAAAAGACTTCACTTTCATTCCAGAACTCGACATTCTCACAAACTCGAAAGTCGGTATGAACTCAAATGCGTCTCATCAGTTATCCGAACTATATGATCCACGTTCATTTTATAGCAATATTCTCTTACTGTGTGCCAGCAATTGTCTCATTTATATCTATTTTTATTTCTCCTCAAGCTACAGTATTTTAGGAGATACAAAGTCAGCAGAATCATAACTACAAATTCCATTAAGACCCCTGGGCAATAAAAGTACAACCTTTAAGCAATAAAGTGTTCTTGTGGGCCGCCATCATAATTAATTCAAAGGTCAGCAGTGTTTCGAAAAGCATTCAAGAAGGTTTTTACAAAGTATAAGAGGGAGAGAAAAGAAAGCATGGCAGATTTCTCACCTGACTCCCTGGTTCTCCCGTGAACTGGTTGGCTCCACGGTCCTGACCCGATACCATTGAACGCCTGCACTTTGACTTCATATTCTGTCCACTCTTCCAGGTCTTCAATGGTAAACTCCCTCTCCTGCCTGTCAGGAATGATGTGGGACAGGACCCCAACCTTGGAGCCTAGACGAGAGTACTGCACCCTGTAACCCACAAGCTCTGGGTTGCCATTGTACTCCCATTCTGGCAGCGGCTAGAATACAGACACACTTCAACTTAGAATACAAATTTAGGAATATGACATCACAAATGAAACATATCCAATTGCTAAACCATTTCTCCCACAACAAAAAGATTTTTCCAGAAGTTCCAGAGTTGCGACTCATGCGCTAATAACTGTGGATTATCTGTATTCATACATACAGGTGATCTTTCTGAAACATCTCTACCTAATTCACAACGTGCATATGCACATGAATTTGTTTTTAACCTTGTTCTAATGTTAATGAATTTTGAAATGAGTAATCAAGCACCGGAGGTTAGATATTTGCATAAAACACGCCCAAACCATCTCCTATCCAGACCCAGATTTAGAATCTAGCAAGTTATACATACACTTTTTTGCATTCCTGTGGTGTTCCTACATTTTTTTGCAAATTCAGAACGAACTATGCAAAAGTTATTGATGAACCATGATTTGTTTGTTTGCAGCTAACATGAATTTCTTTCATGCAGGTTTCACCAAAACAAAGTTAGCTTGACACTTCTCACTTGTGCCAACTAATTTTTTTAAGTAATCAAGAATAACCATGAATAGGAAATTTTGGGAACATCAATATAATTTGCTACTTAAATAAAACATGAGACTGGGACGTCCATTAAGTCTCCCGAGCTGTGAAGGAGCAAACACAGAGCAATGAAATTTTCCACTGGGTGGAAATGCAATCTCAGGACTACTTAACAAAATTAAGCAAACATAATCAATTCCACATTCTTTTCCCTCTTAAGCACATCGATCACATTCCAGGACACACACATACCACCCATCTGAGCCACAGGCTGGTCTCGCTGGCCGTGCGGAGAGTGATGTTTGCGGGGGCGATGTCAGGAGGAGCCTGTAGGGTTTGGATCTTCCTAGATGGCTGGCTGGGTGGGCTTGTGCCTACTATATTCACCTGCCTCATTCGAAATCTATAATAAGATGGTAAATTAGGATGCAGCCTACAGACAATGTATTTAAGTAAATCCCAGAATCCAATGGATGGACCTGTAGTATGTGTAGGGGTTCAGGCCCTGGACCTCAAGGGATCGTGCATCGGGTTCATTGGACAACTGATGGACCATGACCCACTCCTCGTTTTCTCCGATAACACCGATCTGCAACAAAGGAGAGAGAGAGAGAAATCAGTGTTGGCCAATAAAAAAGGTGACCACTTGAGGTGAATTAGTTCTGTACTACCTGAGCCTCTACCAGCCAGCGTGAGATGGATGTTTTGCCATCATAGCCCGGTTTGAACTGCAGGGTTACTGAACGCGGGCTGATGTTAGAGATGGCAATGTTGGTAGGAGGTCCAGGCATCTCTATGGGAACAGGAGAGGTAAAGTATGCAAGATGAATGGTTGAAATGGCTCAGTGGGAAAAAATATCACTTGGGAACAATATTATTGCCCTTCACTCAAACTACCTCCTGCTGAAGTAAAAAACAAATTAAGTAAGTAACACTATATTGAACAACATACAGACGACTTTCCCACCTCACGCTTTTATCCTTGAAACAAAAATGCATTCAGAATCAAAGAGAAACACACGTTGTCCTTATTTGCATGACACACATTTCTTTCTGCCATCCGTTAATTTTTGCATGCAGAAGCAGAAGCTTGCAAATTAGCATCACAGGGAACAAAAAGTGAGACAAGATAGGTTTGATTTAAAAAACAGTGTGATCCATCTAGCATACCGATGGTTCATTACAAGCGTCTACAGAGGACAACGCCAAAACATCTTTCCACAGTGTCTCGTCTCACTGTGTTTAATGTCTGCTTCTGTCTTAGAGATGGCTGAAGATTACGAAAATTAATGCACAAAGCCATCTTATTCAGTGTGCCTTCATTAACTTTAATATCAAGAGTAAGGTTAATAAGGCCACACAGTAGAAAGTTAACATCCTAAGGGATGTACAACCCAGTTGTCTTTTCAGCTCTTACATTGACATCAGGGCTTAATGATAATTATTTTTTGCTTCCTCTCTCTCTTTCTCTCTCTCTCTTTCTCTTTCTCCCTCTCTGTTATTCTGTCTATCTTATGAACACAAATTAAGATATCTTGATGAAATCCGAGTTTTCTGATCCTGCAAAGACTGCAATGCAACCACCACTTTCAAGACCCAGAAAGGTAGTAAGGACATCATTAAAATAGTCCATGTCACATGAGTTGTTCGTCTGTAATTTTATGGAGCTACGAAAATACGTTTTGTGCTCAAACAACAACAAAAATAACACTTTATTCAACAATTTCTTCTCTTCCGTTTTAGTCTTCTAACGCACAAGAATACTACAAAATGTTGCTGTCTATGCAGAAAGCTCTCAGATCAAAATATTACATGCATTTAACTGAATTTAAATGAACTTACGGGTTTGGAACAACAAAAATTAAATATATTTGCAATAGTAATTAATTATACAATTTATGCAATCATTATACTAATGTTTTTATATTTATTTTCATATTATTATAGTCATAACATTGTTTTATTTTCATTATTATATTATAAAGAAAACTTGAAGACACATTGCTGGAGAATGATGACATACATGACGGCATAACTGCAATCCTGGAGTAAGAGAAAGCATGAGCGGAAACTCACCTGGCGGCACGCCAGAGGAAATGGTGGATGATGACAGCTGACCTTGACCTTTGGAGGTCATGCCGGCCACCTGAATGGTGTAGGTAGTGAGTGCCGTCAGTCCAGTGACCCGGTACTCCTGTGTTATGTTGGGTAGGTAATGCGTGACGCGAGTGTTTGTTCTGTTGAATTCCTCCCAGGAAATGCGATACCCTGCAGGCACAAGACAGAAAGCGGTTCAGCAGACAGCCAGGAGATCAGGGGAAATCACTAAAGGGGGTGGTTCAGATACCTGTGAGGAGACCGTTCTTCTCTGGTGGGTCTTTCCAGCTGACTTTGAGAGACGTATCCAGGATTTCTGTGAAGCTCAGGTGACCTACAGGTCCAGGAGCTGAGCATACAGAGACCAACAATGAGACCTGAACACTGTCACGGGTCGAGATGGCTAGAGTATGGAGTAAGGACACTCACTATCTTCGTGGGTGCGTATGCGCAGCGGAGTGCTACGAGGGCCATCTCCCGGTGTAGTGAAGCACAACACACAGGTGAAGTACTCCGTGAACTTCTTTAGTCCAGAGATGTAACCTACATGAACACTGTCTTGAAAATTGGGTCTCACGGTAACCAAGGTAACATCTTCCTCGTGGCCTGGTTCCCATGCCAACAGCTGAAGCAAAAAAAACGGACAGATGTGACCACAAGCCAATGTGAATCCTTCTGCTGTCTCAGCATGACATATATTGGAAGTAATGAAAGGATTTTTATAAAAGGGGTACTACAGTCTTGTGCTCGACCACTAGAGGGCAGTGGATGGACGCTCACCTTGTATCCCTGGTTGATGCCGTTGATGAACTGTGGGCTTGGAGCACTCCATGTGAAGCGGACTGTGGTGGAGTTGACAGCCTCAGCCTGGACGTTCCCTGGTGGGACCGTGGGCACTAGAAAAGAGAAGATTTGACGAAGTGAGAATGTGAAGGAAATCAAAGAGTGGACAATGATTTCTTCTTGTGACATCTATTAGACATGATATAAAAACCCTTATTTTTCATAAAAAATTAAAAGTAGTTAGTTTAAATTGGTGTTTTTAGCACACCTCACAGGTCTGTCCTACCCTAATTCAAAAATGTCATGGTAAGTCAAGTAATATTCCTTAAAATTGCAACACACAGGAAGTGACATCGTTTGGGACCTTTCTTCAGCATGGCAACAAGTAAATCTCTTAAAAAAAAATGTCAGTTGTAGTTTTGTTGATGGCATTATTTTATGAGAACTTTTAAACAAAATAATCCTATCTGCTATTAAATCTGATATTGTGACCTGCATGTAACTGCGTGATCTTCACTTTTAAAACAAAATGTAAACTGTGACACACAGGAAGTGACATCATTTGATAACTTAAGTTAAAAAGTCCCCCCTTTTCTAATTTTTTAGACAAGCTGTCGTGTTTATGGCATTTGTCAAGTGTAATGCTTACAGAAATATGAACAAACAAATAAACTAAAATATTTAATATCAAATTGAACTTTACATCTGTTGATATATCTCAAGATCCTCACCGCCTTGCAGGGTCCATTCTGTGACTTTGGGGCTGTAGACGCCCTGTCCTGCCCCATTATAAGCAGCCACCTCAATCTCATAGTTGGTCCAGATGATGAGGTCCTCCAGTAGGAGGTTTGTTTGGTCTGGGTTGGTGATGTTCTTCATCTGACAGTCCACCGGCAATCCAGACAGACAGTACCTGAGCAGCATGGTGAGAACAGAATGAGACGAGGGAAAAGCATCAGCCCCCTGGCTTCTGGGACACAAAAACAGGAGTTCTCGCTGAGAGGACACTATTGGCTCCGATGGGACGTAAATCAGTCGAGGGCTGGTGTACTCTAGAAGATGAAGTGCTGCTGAGAGCAGCTTGATTGTGTAAAGGACAGTCCCAGAGATCTCTCACCTGATGATGTAGCCTTGAAGCGGCCCATTTTGGTGGCTCTCAGGGGGAGGCTGCCACTGGATCATGATGGACTGGTTGGTTCGGCCACTGGCTATCACTGTCTGAGGAGGGGCGCTGGGGGGCTCCTCGGGTAATGATACTCTAAAAACAGGGAATTGGGAGAAAGACCAAAAGAGATTAAAAGAGAAAGTGGAATGCTCATGTGACACAAGTTTGAGGCTGTCCGCTCTCTCTCTCTACCCAATCTTTTCCTGGTTTTAGTGTACCATCTAAAACATAGGGAGGCAAAAATCCAAAATGTATCATTTAAAAGAAATACAGAGAAGAGGAATATCTGGAAGATTAATATTAAATAGAGTGAGGTCTAGATCTCTCAAACCACACTAAAATTGTGGGATTTTAAAGTAAATAATAAATATGTTAGAATTTCTTGCTCTGATTTTCCAAGCTAACAAAAATATCTTCTAAGAATAACCTTCCCATTAACTTAATATTAATATTCAAAATAATATTTTGGATTGTTCTTCAAACTTTTAAAACATCCAGGTCTTTTTCTTGGTTTTGCAAATGATAAGGTAACATTCTGTTTTATCATTTTAGAAGCGTTACTTGTTTAAATGTTCTCAACGTAGTAACATTTTTAAAAAGTTGGACGAACATCTAAATAATCTAAACATTTTAGCTTACATTTTAAAAACCATATAACTTTGAATGAACATTCTATTAACGTTACAGAGAGAACTTTGAGAGAAACATTGCCATAATGTTCTAAAAACAACCTAAGATAGTACATGCGTGACATTGACTATGTATGTTCAGCTGATTGTATCCATGTGTCGTTGTAATGCAACGAATTGAAGGTGAATAACGATTACGAACTTTGATGCTCCATCTCGGAAGTCTGCGTTTCGAGCAGAGGCCCTCGAGATACGTGCCTCCTCTCTGCGTGAAGATGATCAAAGACGCCACAGCCAAAATTGGCTAATGCCAGAGAGCAAGAAAAAATCCAGCAAGTCTCTTCTTAAATCTATTTAACTTGACATCTTGATATCTCCTGCGTGAGAGCCGCAGTTCAGAGTCTGAGATAAAGCGCAGTGTTTTAGGATCAAAGAAATAGGCGCGGATCCTTGAGCGGCGCAGTGCTGTTATGTCACCCCCACCTCTGCGGATTCCCCATCTGAACGCGCTGAGAAGAATGTCTTCTGATCTGCACGCATGCAAGTTGCAAAACGAGTGGAAGTTGTTAGCTGAGAGAATAGATCTGGTGCGAGATGAGCTCAGAGTCTGTGGGAATAAACGGATGGCACTGTTTTGCATCAGTGCGCGAGTTTGGGGTGCGTTTGTCTGAATCAAGGAGCTTCGTAATACCTGTTAGCATTCTCATTCATCACAATGGCAGCTGCTCGCTCAGAACGTATGTGATTTTTAAATCTGCCATCGTGGCTCTAGGGCGATCGGTTTAAATCAATGCAATAACTCACCCATAATAGATAAAAGATGCTCATTTGTTGCCAACTACTGGTGTTAATGTTTAATTCATTTGTTCAGATTCAAATAGGAGTTTAATGTGAGACTAAAGAGTGGAGATCAGCTTTGCTGTCACAAGAATAATTCTTACTTTAAATAGTAATAATACTGGTAAACAATTTCTACTGTATTTTTCATCAAATAAATGCACTCTTGGTAAGCATAAGCGACTGTCTGGAGAGTGAGTAGTTGCTAAGCACTTTAAACCTGCTTTTTGCCTATGCTAATTAAAATGATAAATTAGCTGTCGAATGATGAAACCTCTATGAAGAGTTCACTTCCACACCTCTCCGACCACCAGTATGTGTGCTGGAGAACAATGTGGCATTCTCATAATAGTGTGTTGTTCATTTTCGCCCTCAGGGATGTTAGCTCTTGACGGGGCATTGCATCAGCAACACGTTTTTTCCCCCTAATATTTTCCCGGTCTGTTTCTTTTAAGTCCGTCGAGGACTTTGGTATCCTGGGCGGCAGATTATTGATTTGCCACAGCTGTGCATGCGCAGGATGTTGCAGACGGGCAAAGAATGTTTACTTCCCACATGCTTTCAGATCTCATCCTCAATCATTGATTCCAGCTTTTCCATTTTCAATCAGCCTCCCTCCCGCTGTAAAGGCAGCAAACACGCCACACTCTCCAGCTGATCCGAAGCAACTCCAAATGTGAGTGTTCTATCAGATTACAAGAATCAAATATCTGCTTCCTTCGTTCCCTTAAGACACAAGCGGATATGAATATTAATGCGCAAACACATCACATTCGCGCAGAAATGTTGTTTGGCGTTTTCACGTTTTTTTGGGGCGTCTTTGAGTCAGGATGTCTCAGGCGTTCCCGTGAGATCTGAGCACGTTTGAAGGCGCGAGTCACTTGGCGCTCTTTGTAATGCTGTAGGAGACAGAGTGGAAAGCAGTTGTACAAAAGCTGCTAAAAATCTCTCAGTGCACGGTTCCATTCCTCACAGCTCTGCGGGCTGCAGGCTCCGATTCAGCTGAATAATGCACTACCTCCCTCCTCATGGGGCTATAGGTCAGCGAGAAGAAAGTCTTGCCACTTTTGCCATTCTTCCACGCCTAAGTGCGATTCTCACAGACATGTCTGCGCTAGTCCTCCGGACACCCCAGGAAACCCTGTTCATTGACCGTTTGATGGAAAGCGTCGACTGAAATCACTAGCTCCAATCTGATTGGCTGGGATTATTCACTTCTGGAAGTACAAGAGCAACAGCTTTTCTAGCAGTCTGTCTGTGCAATGAGGAAAGCTACTAGATTCGTCCAAGTTTGCCAGGCTGGTGGAATCAAGTTATTTTCACTTCTGATCAGACAAGTATATTAACATTTTCAGTATTTTCCTTGTAACTATTCATGAAGCCTGCGTGGCACTATTAAATTTAGATTTTTTTTTTTTTTGCACATTTCGCACAGATTCTATGGAAGCACGTTTCCGCCGCTGAGTAAAAAGGTGGAATCATATATATATATCACACAATCATAATTGCGTGATATATAACCTTGAAATTGCAAGTTATGAAGTTAAAATTGTGAGATATGATCAGTCTTCGCAAGAAATTTGACTTTGAATTGGACTTTATAACTTGCAATTGTGAGTTTATTATAATAAAGTCAGAATTGCTTTCTCAATGCACACAACTGTCCAAAAAAAAAAAAAAAAAATTAGAATTGCAAGTTTATATCCTTCAAGTATGACTTAACTCAGAATAGTGAGTTTTTTATTCAACTATTTTATTCAATTCAAATTTTATTCAGCAATTTGTTATGGAAGTCTGTTTCCGCCACTAAATGTAGAATAAAAAAGCTTATTGCAACTTTTTATCTCACAATTCAGACTGTTTTTCTCAGAATTGCACAAAACAAACTCGCAATTGGGAGATATAAGGTCATATAAACTCGCAATTGCAATTCTGACTTTATATCACGCAATTCTGGCTTTTTTTCTCGTAACTGCAACGTTATATCTCGCATTTCTGAGAAAAAATTGTGAGATTAAAAAGTCACAATAACCTTTTTTTTATTCAAAGGTGGAAACAGGCTTCTACTTGTACTAAAATTACTAAAAAAAAAAACTATAAAAAACTGATTTTTATTATAATTAGTTTTTTTTATATTACAAATGACAAAAAACTAAACTTTAACACAAATTTGAATTAAATATAGAAAATATATATAAAAAAAACTATTAAAAGAAAAAAAAAAAATCAAAACTAGCATCTTACTTAGAATGTCCACAAGGTGGCGGAATTTTTGCCATACGTTTGTAGATAAAATAATTGAAAACAACAACAATATAACTTCTGTAGATGTGATGACAAAAGACGCACTCAAGTGCTTATGTGAAGGTGTTAAAAGATACACAAATAATTAAAATACAGTTTAAAAGAGTACAAACATTTTATTATCGGTCATAACATCTGGAAAAAAAAATTGCGCAGACACTTTCTCTTCTCTTTCTGTCAGTACTTGACCTGAATAAATTTTGATGAAGACTTTATGCTATAGTCAAAAAAACTGGCTGTGTAAACACTTTCTTCCTTGAATGTATTTAGGCTCACTTTGTTAAACACTGAATCTCACAGTTTGACGTCCTAAGCTTTAGGCTTAGCTGTGAGAATATAAAAAGTGATCCAATGTTTCTCACTTTTTCAGTTCCACGCTCACCTCACTGTCTCCCTGCTGAACTGGCCCTTCCCCACGTCGTTGACTGCACATAGGCGGAACTGGTAAGAACGTGCCGGGATGAGGCCCCCCACGAACACGCTGGAGGCTTCTGGATCGATGTTGGCCAAGAGCACAGTCCAAGGTGCGTCTGTCACAAACAGATATTGAGAATAGACTCCAGAGCTGAATGAAGAGTGACAGAAATATACAGCAGGCCAGAAAACTCACTGTTCTCTGACACTTCTAGGATGTAACGGATGAGTGGGCTGTTCCCGTCAAAGGCCTGGGCCCAGGTCAGGTTGATGGTTCGTCTCTCTGAGCTGCTGAGGGTGGCGATGAGGTTCTCTGGAGCATGAGGCAACTGCCTAAAGAGACAGAAAAAGCAAGAGGAAAATAATAAAAACGAATGAAGATTCTAACATTTTACAACAGTTAAAACTGCATTTCAATTCAGAAGAGGTTTTATAGTGACCCTATTACGGCTTTTTGACAATGAGTTTTCATGC
>JAUMHR010000048.1:1523661-1547457 GCA_032361145.1 Enteromius fasciolatus | reverse complement strand
CACACTTCAAATGGCTATGGTTTAATTGACTAAATACAAAATCTGCAAGTTTCAACAGTGCTGCGATGCTTTGTTTACTGCGGTTACCGTGGAAACGGGCTATACAAAAGACTCCGCCCCTTCCCCCACATATTAAGTTGTACTTAAACTTCAATTTTTCATATTAACATGGTATTTTAATCAGATAAACCCAGCTTTGATGAACATAAGAGCCTTCTTTCAAAGAATATAAAAAAATCCAACCTTTGTACATCTTATAGAGTAAAACTGCTTTGTGATTGTCTGCTGCAAATGAGCTTGTTTACTATTTTTGTAACAATTTTTTTTCAGTGTGTTATTCCAAAGAATATATTTTCCTGATCAACAGTCAGCGAATAAACTCAAGCCCCGACCTTCGTTTCCTTCTGTCTAAATCCTGTTTTTGCTTTGAAACACGTGAAAATATTGAAGTAAATGGATTACCAAAAGCGTTTCACAGTGAATATAAATGAAGAGCAAAGGGAGACTTTCTGTATTCTTGTGCTCATGAGATTGTACTTGTGAGGAAAAACACCTTAATAATCTCCCATGTGTCTTTCAAAACAATACCACACACAAAAAAAAATTCACAAAACAAGAGATTTTTATTTTAAGATCCCATGAACGTTTCTCATCTAAATTCTTGCAAGCCCAAATCATGTGAGCTCTACTTCTAGTATGAACTTCACAGCTCCACACTTTTACAGTATGTATACATTTTGCGTTCTTCTCTGTGGTTATGCAGCGAACGGCCGCTCCATGACCCCACTGGAGCCATTTTGGAGCCTGTACCACCTAGAACCAGAGATTCCATTTGAACGAGCAATCTCTGAGCAATAAAAGAGAGAGAGAGAGAGAGAAAGCCAGAAGGTGCAGGTAGAGAAAGTAGGCAGACATAAAGATAATCTTAAAGCCCAGAGCACTTGTTCGTCTCTTTCTCACAGCCCTCTCTATTATGTGCTCAGTATTATATATGTAATTGTCTGCACACTCTCTTCCTGTAAGTGCACTGTAATACCTTCGCTAATGTGCCGTGCTGCAGAATGGGGCCTGATTGAGAGACGCAGTCGACATGATTAAATGCCATGCAATAATTTGCCAGCTTCTGGAAACCTTTAGCTGTCCATTGATTCTCTGCCCTCAATCAGTGATCTCTCTTTTCTCCTGTCTTGATCTTATTCCCCTTTATTTGCCTCCTTTTCCATACTTGGACCCCTGGATAAGAGTTACAGTAGGCCACGGCCTCACGGAAGGACTTTATGGTCTTCCTCTCTTTTTCATAAATCTGTTTTTGTGGGGTCTATTAAAGAGAGGGGTTGTTTTTATGGGGGTGATTAATCTCACTGTCATTGTGGCACTGCAGGACCACAGCTATCATACAAAGCTCCATGAAGCTTCACCACACGCCACATACTCGCAATCTACTGCGCAGCGAGTTGGGGAATATTGATTCTTGAAAAGCTGAAGTCTGGCCCAGTGTGGGCACTACATTAGTTGTCATGCACAGACACTAGGGGGCGATGGAGTTGTTTACTTTTGAGAATGCCAGTTCACCCGTTGGGTAGTGTGAAAATTTCGTTTGCAAATTAATAAGATTGCCTGGCAGTTTGTGTAAAAGCGTCAGCACATTGAGAGCCGAACTTATGTTCGAGTCCAGCAACATGTTCTTTGTCATTTCAGGTTTATTCTCCAGTATTTGTTACTGCTTTAACTGTATTGTTGGTAAGACTTGGTATGTATGTCTAGTGACCATGCAACATCGTAGAACTGCGAACATGCCAAGGTGATGTTAAATGTTTTACTTCAATGTAAAATCTAAGGGTGTACAAGTACTGTGAATATTTTAAATAAGGAGTTCAGCTGACTAATAAGTTTGGGAATCCTTGCCCTAGGAGGTCGCAGACAGACTGGACATAAGAAAACATGTGTTGATGCTTTTTTCGAAACTCACTTTCTACATTCAGGACAATGGGCTGGCTGGTCTTGTTCTCTCCGTTTTTGTCGTTGACGGCTTGAGCGTAGTACCTGCCCGCGTCAGGGGCCACGGCAGACAGGATGACAAGGGTGTTGTCCAAAGTGAGGGCTCTACGACGTCAGATACAGAACAGTAGTCACAGAACTAAAAAACACAACAAACGTGTCAGCAAACACACAGCGGCGCTGAGGAAAACTGTTTACGTCCAATAGGCTGGGACGGTAATGCTATTTGCATTGAAGACTCGAGTGGATAAGTGTTTTAGGATCGCCGGAGCTAAAATGCAGGTCATGCGTGAGTGCGTGTGGTTAAATGAGAGTCGACACTTGGAGTGCAGCGAGATTAGAGCTTGTGTATCTGTCAGCACAGGCCTGATCAGCCCAGATTAAACCGACTCCAGAACAATTAGAGCGAGGGCTCTCACAGACTCCAAACCAAACGCGCCACGGAATATCAATGCATTGAAGGAGCAACAAACAAGCGGCAAACAAATCGTATGCTGTCAGGCCCTCTCACAATCATATAGGACCATTACTGCTCAACAGACACAGAGAGAGCGAGACAGAATGAAGCTCGGAGCAGCGCCGCTGGAACCTCAGATGTTTATATAACCCCTGCCTCAACGCTCGGCGGCTCATTGGGGATTCCTCATATACTCCAGCTGAAAAACAGTGTCTGAATGTTCTCCAGCTAGCTGTGGAGGGGGGACACAATTCGGAGTGTCTAAAGCCCTCACGTCAGATGTGACATGCTGGACGATCAGCATGAATTATAGATCATCAAACATGCCGGCTGTTTTTGTCGAGCCTCCTGCTGGCGGATGAGGTAAATTGATCTCAGGTGATTACTAAGACCTTTCTAACATGGACTGCGCACACACGCACTCGGGCGCAAACTCTGTCAATCATCCAAGGTCATCAATAAAGGCCTTTTGTCCACTTTATCTAATTGGCTCCCATGTTGCCGGCTTCCTCTCTAGCCTTCAATCACATTTAATCTAAAGTCAACAGGGGTTCTTATTATAACCGACTTTATCAATGAGAGATTCTGCTGTAAACACTTCTTGTGTTTCTGGAAGTTTCAGAGTAATTATACAACAGCATTGTACTCTATTTCTGTAAGGTATAATAGCCTATCTGTAAGAACGGGGGGCCATTAAGTTGACTCTGATCCACAAATGAAGAGAAGATTACATGCGGCTGCTGGGGGGGATCTTGCGCCCGTCTCTGAACCATGTGATCCCGGGCCGCGGAAAGCTGTGGATTTGTGGGGGGAAGATCATCGCCGCCTCCCCCTGGGACACCACCTGAGACCGTTCTGCCTCCACAAAGCCTTCCATGTCTGAGAAACAGAGAGCATAAAAGAACAGGGAAAGTGAGAGGACAAAACAAGAACAGGGGCATTGCGACTCATTGTGACAGGAAACACAAAGTTCCAATCTTGTGATATGACTCTTTTGGCAACTAACACTTAAGGCTTCATGCTGTGTTCTTTTCTTCTGGGTTCTGCACAGAGTTAAGTGTGCAAGTGTTTCAAAGTACACGGCTTTGACCGTGAGTGTAGATAGACACTTTCTTTTCAAATGGTTAGGTCCCTCGCATATGTACTGTTGTCTGTGCCGTCACAATGACAATTCTGGATTCTTGACACTTAACAGTATCAAATTGCAGAATAGTGTCAGTGAAGTATAATAACAAGATTAAAGATTACATTTTCAGTTAAAGGCTTTAACATTTTGCTAAAGTTCCTAATGACTTATTAATTATTGAATGTTCTCTAAACTTTCAAAGAGTCCAGTTTCTTGAGGCCCCATTGACACTAGTGCATTTTTACTTTAAAATGCATTACTTTTGCTACGATTACGCCTTTTGTTTACATTACTCTGGCATTTTCGAAGTCAAAAACAGAGACTTTTGAAAACGCTGGAGATCCTGTTTTAGTGAGAAAACTAAGTTGTTGCATTTTAGTGTAAACAGACCAAAACGGAGACTTTGGAAAATGATGGCGTGGCTGTCCACATTCGCTCTGTGTATCTGCGCTAAAATGAACAAAGCACAAAACCGCCAATCAAAATATGTCAGAATCCATAAACCTAGGTATTAAATTGTGGTACTAAATGAATCGTCTCACACTGTTTGCACTGAAGCTGCCTCAAATTATTATCACTTATCTAAAGCTGTAATCAGATTTACATTTATTGGAATAAATCCAAATATTAAAATAGGAATGATAAGGAATTTCACATGGATGAATTATTTCCCAATGCAAATTTCGTAACTAGTTCGTAACAGAAGGCTGCTTGGTACTTTTAAGTACTTCAAGTATTGCCTAGCAATTCCCTTTTTGCTCTGTTAGCAAAATTGTGCTAATGCGATATCTTAAGCGATTGCACTTAAAAAGTTTTAGGATTTCCTGTTTGTATGGTGTCAGGATATGATGTGATACTTACAGGCGACCTGTACTTGTGAACTCCTCTGCATCAGAGCTCCCACCCTGTTCCTGACGATGCATCTATAGAAGCCAGCATGAGAGCGATCCAGTGATGGAATTACATACCTGGTAAAAGAAAATCAGAATCCCATCAACCATTGTTTGCTACTTTTCATACTCACAGCATGAGAGCTTGCAGCAAACCCAAAGCACTGGCTATAACAAATGGCCTTTGATCCAAAAAAGCTATTTATTGGTCCATAATTAATCAAACAAAGCTTCTGCTGGAGTGCAGATCAGGCTGCGACATTTAGCCAGCATAGGTTGTTCATGGGTAACCTGTTGAAGAAAGAACCCTTATCAACAATAGATAGGAATCCTCAGGCAGCCGATCACAACAAAACACAGGAGTGGCCATTAACACTTCAGCTAGAACAAAGGAGAGAAATATTTATGTGGATGTGGGCAGGCTTGGATTATGGATAGGGCCAGTGCCCCGGGGCCTCTAGCTAACAGGGGCCTACAAAACATCAGCTTGGATGACCAAGGAAACTTAACACTAGAGTTGCATACAATGCATAATTTCTGCTGACCACTGGGAGATCTGGCCCTCTTGTGAATTAATTTATAGGGGCCCCTCATTGCATGAAGTGTGAACTGACCCCTTGAAATTAAATTAAAATGAACCTCATCTAGTTTTGCATGTTGCGTTAAAATGCATGTTATTGATCTTACTGTTAAATTCTGCCCCCTTTTCTAACAAGCCTCCATCTTGCTTTTATTCACTCTGCATATTTACCACAAAATATTCACTAGGGGCACATTTTTTAACCCTTCAAAATAAAAGTTCCAAAATAGTGCTGGAAGATATTTATAAAAACTATTTTGTTAGAATATTATTGATATACAGAGATCAAAATTACAGAACCTACAATTTCCTAAATGCCGTGGTCACTGCTTAGTCCTATTTAAAGGCAGAGTAAGCGATTAAAAAAAATGCTTTAGGAAACTTTCTGCCACAGTCGGGGCAGAGTACCCAACTAAACTTGTAGCCAATCAGCAGTAACGGGCTTGTCTACTAATGAAGTGAAGGAGAGTGCATTCAGTGAACAGCCGAGCAGAGTGCCATAAATATACAAAACAAAAGAGGAAAATGTCTGTGGAGTAGGACCCGTGTAAATATCGGATCAGCTTTCCAGCGCTGGAGAGAAGTCAAGTAGCGGAAGACCTGCGATCAGAGGCTAAGATTGCTTTGGTTGTTCTGAATAGGTGAGTGTCTACACCAGGCGCCGTGCTACAAACAGATAAAGTCTGCCTACACTAAACGCGATAAAGTGACCATTGAAAATCATTTGAATTTGTGTCAGCACATCATAAACTGAACACGGCAGCAGTGCGCTGGTGCAGATTTGTTGCGCTGCTCATGACTGGTGTAGGCAGCATCACTGATTATAATGGCTATAGTACTTTGTCGCTCCACATACAGTACGTCCCGTGTAGACCATAGACATGTGTTTCAGTGATTACTATATGGTGAATGACGCCAAGTAAGACCACTAAAAGGCCGGTTTACGTATCACAGCCCATAGAAACTGTTGTTAATGAGGCATCTACATATATCTATGCTACGACGTAGCATTGTTTCTGCTTTGTTTCACAAAATCAATCATTGCCTGGGTTGCAAAGGCTGCATGCATATGTGTGGGGTGGAGCTACAAAAACAGGGGTGAGACGCTTTTGGGGTAGGGGTGTGTACTAGTTATACTAGTTATAGCACCTTTATTTAACTAGCAGCCTAACTTTCCAGATTTCACTGACTTAGCAAGACTGTGAGAAACCCTCAGATAGCAGGTTGTCCAGATCAAGGCCAATAACAGTCGCAGCATTAGAAGTTGGTCGTTCCAAACCATTATTTCTAGAAGCCACAACTGAAATTCCTTCAAATTTTGAGCGGTGAAGATTACATTTTGTGGGGGGGGCAGAAAGTGTTCATAAATTGTTCTCTTATTCTGATCTCCACAGTACATTGAACTCCAACATTGAACATCCTGTCATCTTTTGCTGTATTTTAAGCATCTTTTTTAAGTCATACCAGTCTGCATGGATTTTATTTTTCCTTTGAAATACAAAAGAAGATATTTTTTACAGTTTTGGAATGACATAAGGGTGATTAAATGACGACAGAAATATCCCATTAAGATGACTGTGCAATGTGAGGGGTCTTGGATATGTTTTATTCATGTCCTTTGAACATCTGTCATCAAAGTCATGTATGCTATTGAAATAAAAACTAAAACTAGGCCGCCATCCTGAAAACATGAAGTACGCAAGTGTATGTTTTACACCTACGCACACTGCTTCAGTCACGAGCCTGTGGCAAGACCTATTAGTTAAATGGAGTGATAAAGAGAGAGCCGAGCATGTGGGCAGTGGCGCTTTTACTCAACCAGTCAACGCTGCCTCATTTTATGCCGCCAGCTCTTTTTCCAAAACTTCGGTTTTCCAGCATTACCAGTCACAGGTTTAGTATGACCTGCTAAAGAGGTTTCAAGAGTTTTCTTTGATCGGTGGACGTGTGGAATACAAAGAAGAAAGCAAGTCTCGCTAAAAGAGGAAGCTATGCAAACTATGCATCAGTGTCTGAGACGTATGAGACTGCAGGGAAGTTACAGCCACCAGGGATCTTTTGGAGATGCTCTGTGGACTGCATCGGAAGCACTGTTATTGTCTTGACTGACAGGCAGAAAAGCCGCAGAGAGCAGGAACCTCTGAAAGAGGCCAGAAAACGTCTGACTCGACCCCTACTTAGAGTAAGCACTGCAGGTAGCTTAGACTTTGGGCTATTAGGATGCCTTATAATGCAAAGGCAAATATAAAAGAGTCCATTTGGGGTCCCGTGGTCAGCACGTACAAAGAGTGCAGGAAAAGAATACAGCCAAGCCGCCCAGAGAGAGGGAAAAAAACACTTTGGCTTTTTTTAAATATAAATATTACATAGCTCTTGAAGCTATTGAAGATAATTCACAAGGTACTCGGCTACCTGCTCTTGATGGATAATTCTGCACTGCCCTCACCAGGGATACAACATTTATGCGGAATACATAAAACAAAACATGGACGACAGGGATCGCTCAGGAAATACATCTCATTCTCATTTAATGTGAGCTGAGAGGCAATATGAGTGTGATTTCATGGCTGCGGATGGAATGAGGCAGTACAACTCAAGAGGATTACAATCCACAAACGCTCCCGACTCACTAAAAAGAAGGAAGACATCATTGAAATAAATACCAGAAAAACTGAATGAAATTTGTTGCAATTGAATCCGTTGTTAATGTTCTATTTGTGATAATAATTAAGCTGTCTTAGTGATAAATATATGTATGTTTTGAGGTTTATGACCCAGGGGTTAATATTTAATTTAGTAATATAAAGGTCATGTAAACTTTTTACCAGACCTTCATTTCTTCCTTTTCTGCTTTTTAAAAATGGCTTTTATTAATAGATTTTTAGTTTTATTCGGTTCTATGTTCAAATATGAAGCTTCACTATAAACAAAGAGTTTTTATTGTTCATCATAGCTGTAATTTGATCAAATTCTGAAAACAATCAATCAATTAATCAATAAATAAAAAACTATTTGGGTGGCTTATGTGTACAAAATACACTATATAAATATAATCTGTATTTGGGAAACATAAGCCACATAAAGGGTTCTCAGATTTATCATTAAAATGTCATTTCTTTGAATAAAATACAAGAATACTCTTTTGTGTAAATGTCAAAATTAAAATGTCATTTCCATCACCATCACTATTTCAATCACAAAATGTTATTAAACGCAATACATCATTTGAGATGTGACATTGGGCTATGAATGTTCATGATTTTCAAAGAAAGAAAGAGCTAGTGCACAAATGAAATTATCTGAGTGAAAGTGCATTTTCAATATGTCTACAGGGCCAAAAGCGCTCATAGTTGCAGAAACACTCATACTGCAGTGGGAAGATGAGAAGTGTCACCTGTACTCCAGGGAGAAACGCGTCAACTCTGTACCGTTGTAAAGCCATTTAAACTCCAGGGGCCAGCTGCCCTCAGCCATGCAGGTGAGAACCAAACGGTTCCTTTCCAGGTGGATTTGGGTTGCCACCGGCTCCATCTTGAAGTAGGGTGGGACATCGTCTGGAGAGAGCGAGAGAAAAAAAAAAAGAGGCTTAGAATGTTTCACTCAAGTAGGACATGTTCCTGGATCAACATACTTGTTACTCCGGAGACAACATTTCTGTCAACCAATCCGATATATGGGTGAGATTTAGTGTCAAGCTTAGGGCTGAGGTTACATTTACATGTATTCATTTTAGCAGACGCTTTCATCCAAAGCGACTTACAGACCAGAATAATACAAGCAGATTAATCCAAAGGAGAAAACAATACACATAGTCAGCATTCAGCTTCACTAGAATAGTGTAGCACTTCAGCCGACGTAAAAAATGGTTGAGAACAATGCTAGTTACTTTAGAGCTGGCATTTGATGGTCTTCTGTAAATGTCTTCTGTACATGAAAATGAGCAGATATTCCTTCCAAAGGAGAAAAGTATAATAAACGTCTATTTGCTTTACACCAATGGTTCTCAACCAGAAGTCCGCTTGAGGGTTGCCCCTAAATAAGTCTTTTCTAAATATACATTAACATTTAATTTAATACAATACAAAGACATTTTCCATACAACCAACATATTTCTTAATTATTTTTTATTAACTTATTTTGTTAAAGTACCAGTGGTACATATGCCTCTTCATTATCACAACATTCAAATATTGTCTTCAAAAAGTGTGCGTTTATACATTTAAGTATAAAAGTCACATTTTAATATTGCTTATAGTAACCATCCAAAACTGAACCTAAATTATTTGTTAGTACTAAATAGTATTTTTCAATACAAAATAATAATATGTATTATTTTTGAACCATCTATCAACAGATCTCGGGTAAAGACATTTCAAGTTCATTTCAATTCATGTGGTGACGTCCAAATGAGTGACTTGTTTACTTTGTAATTACTCCACCCATTGCCACCTGTTAAACCCATTCAGGCTTATTTACAGACCGGTTGTGAAAAAGACAGGTGGGCATTATCACATTGGCAGAGCAATCAGCCAATCATAATGCCACCTCTTCTCTCATAAGTCTTTCCGTCTACATCTGGCTATTACCCAGTTTGACTTCTATTTGCCTTGCATGATTTTTGCTACTTTTTGTATCTCTGCTGAGATTAAAAGCTAAAAGTTTGAAGATAAAGAAGATTCCAGTGGATTCTGCTGTTTGGGTGAATGTTAGAAATACATTTCACCACCGAGTGTGAAGGTTTGTGCCCTCACTGTGACTGGCCTCACTCAGCGGATGACCGCGGGGCATGAGAGGAAATAGATCTAAAGATGGTTACAGTTAGCTGTGACTGTTTCCTTCTTTAAGCATTTTGATATTTATAGAAAGTGGCAACACATCAGAGCTTGTACACTACCCATCAGGCTCCATATTCAACAGGCTGAGTGTTTGAAGGAGATGTTGTTTACTACCAACAAAGAAAGATGAAACATGTCTCACTGCTGAATCACATCACGCCGTGAGTGAGTGAGAGAGACAGAAACATAGGCAAAAGAAGCCATTAAGAACGAAAAACTAAACGTGATTTGACAAACTGAATTTGGCCTCTTAGAATATAAGACAATTTAAGAAACGATTTGTCTGTTGTGACGCTGAGACGCTCTCTGGAGACGTCTGAAGTCTTGATAGAGGGAGGGTGAGGTGAGAATTTCAGGGGCCTGACGGGCTAAGTGAGGGAAGGTTTTGAAGATAACTTTAAGATGCAGTCGCTCCGCCTGCAAACCTGACAGAATGAGCTATAGTGTGCCGGGGAATCCATTCATCTTCAGTCTTTCTAAAACAGCCGGATTATACAGACTCTCAGACAAACACAAAGCCCTGCATGCGGGTGCCTTCAACCAGGAGACAAAGTGCTTTCATTTCCCTCACGAGGAGCAGATGATGGGACCTATCGATCGCAACCGAGTCGTTCTCTGTAGGTGACATGGATCTGATTGTCTTCGTGTTTGTGGAAAGCCAATTAAAGCTGGTATTAATTGAGGCAATAAGCTAGCAAGCCCTGGAGCTCTGTTGCAGGGTTGTTAAACATCGTGCTAATTTCTCTGTGCTGCGAGGTGCACCAAGAGGCATGTTACGCAGTCTCTCCTTTAGGGGGCGGCAGCAAGCATATACAGAACTCCGTTTGGAAACAAAGAAAAACATTTACACAAGTGTATGATACATATTAACAGCTTTCATGGTCTGGCAACTTATAACGCTGTCTGTGAAAAGCATATCCATTGCTATCTTCCCATTTGTTATTTTTGCTCTGGTCATGTGCATACGCATAAAAAACAATCATTCACCCACATGCTCCCTTGCATGAAGAATGGGTAGTTCTTTTTGTCTGAAGGACTGAAACCGTAATCGGCCTAATCAAGCCTGATAAAACCCTCCAAATCATTGCCATTGGGTAACAGGCTCTTAAAAACAATTTCTCTGTGAGCAGACATGCCAGTCATTTCAAATCCACCCCCCACCCAGTCCTTGCTCCCCCCCCACCCTGAGTGCACAGCGCTCGCCAACCATGCCACCACAGTCATTTTATCCTCCAGTAAATGCACTGCCATTCAGCACAGCCAGTGGAGAGGCTGATCCACTTAGCAATGCCGCACTATAAACATACCACCATTAGAGACCTCAGGTGCAAAATCAGGCTCCACATCGATTGGTTGAAAGCAGCATCCCCCCTACGACGATATGATGGACGGTTGCGCATATGTGTGTGTGTGGTATGGCTGTTTGATTGTTTGTGCCATCCAGGCTGCCGGCAGGAAAGGGAAATCATGAGTGAGACTTTCTTTGATATCTCAATGGTTTCTCCTAGACAAAAATCTAATTAAATGAAGAGGAAATGGAGAGATTTACTCCTGTGAAAATACCACTCAACAATGTCTAATACAACGTCCATAGATGCCAAGGTACCAAAATACGCAATCAAATTGTAAAGATTTCAATATAAACTCAATATAGTGCAGACAATTTATATACTTCTCATCAAACTCTCTACTAAATTATCACAATCATCTGTAATATGTGTTTTTATTGTATAAATCTGTACAATATCGTCTGTATACTCTATACCACAGGCACAGGACTGATCTACAAAAATGTGTGTGTGGGTGCATATACTTATATAGATAAATAGCTCTTGCTGAAAGGTAAATGGATGCTAACAATAATGTATTACAACTCATTGCTGGTTTAGTCCACTGTCAAAACATTCAGCTGGCAGAGGCTGGCTGCCATTTTGTTTTCTGAGGTGGCTGAAACTTTTCCTAAACACCCTGTGGCAAGGACTACATTATTGGTGGCTATTAGTGGCTAATACCCCTGCTCTAAAGTCTTACTGTAGGTTATCATTTGCCCCATGTTTGAGTGTGTGTGCTTTTTTTTTTTTTCTAAGGAATTTTAGGAGAAACACTGAGAGGTTTTTTAAACAAAACTGAGAACCTCTGCACAATTTCCCTCTGAGTGAGGCAGAACGGAAACCTTAGACTTCAAACTGCTTCTGAAGAAAGTTATGCTGTTTGTCTAAACCGTTAATGTTCGTGGTCGAGAGTTCTCAAAAGGGTGAGAGCAGCTGTGTTGTTTTAGGCTAAAAAAAAAGAACAGGGACTTTGTAGCCGAGTACACAATGCTGTTAAAATTTCACTCCCATGGGTTCCTATTATGTCAGACGAAAGGTTATGCTAGCATGAAATGGAGGCAGAGCACAGACTAGTTCGCAGAGGTCTGACATTGTCCTCACACAGGAAGCTTCTTGGTGCTGAGAGCGATCTCCATATTGTAATGAGAATGTCAGTCAGTGCCTGTGGCCTCTTCACTGTTTGAGCGCCAGGCTTTGATCTGCTGGGGCTCAGGCAGGGTTAAGCAGCTCTGTTTCTCACTCTCTAAAATCCTGCTCTGAGTGGGCGGGCTAGGTCCGCAGGAGAGCGTGCCCACAGAGAGAAAGAAACCCCAGGTCAGGATGATGCTAAACTCAGCCTTAATGAGCCATAACACAGGTGCCGTTTCTCATCAGGATCCCTGTGGTTCGTAACTGGAAGAAAAAGATAAAACTAAAGGAAGGTGCTTTTTTGTATTGATCTTCATGGGGGGGCGGCGGAAGATAAGCTTGTCAGTGAGCACTAGGTGAAGGAAGTGTGCTATATTGAGGTTCCTTCCAGGCACTGTATGTTTTGTGTGTGGGGGTGTTGGGTGGCGTGGATTATTGGTCCAGATGGAGAACCTAGGGGAGGTTCCTCTGCGATGAAGGAGCCCTGTGGCGGGCAGGCTGAGCTGGCCGGAGTCAGGGGGCGGTTAATGTTCTCTTCATGCTTGGTCGGGTCGAGACCATCAGTCTGCTTTGCCCTTATCCACCTTGCCACCACTGGCCACCATAGAATCGACAAAGAAGCACTTCCACTAACCTGACAGCCAACCTCGAATGGCAACGCTCCACTCAGGCTGCACACACAGAATTTTAATAGCTCCGAGACAAAGGCCACAGGCACCAGCCGGGATCCATAAAGCATGCCCCTCAGAGCTTTCACTGCACCATGCTGGCACGCAATCATACTCTTGGGACTCGGACGGAACACTTGTTCTGCCATTCCCTCCCTTATTCCAACACGATGTCCCCTTCTGCGTAATCCTCTGGCACCTGTGCATAAGCATGTTAGCCAAACCTGCTTTTCCAATCACAAAGGCTTAGAATAAATGTACGCAAGTTCTATTCAACCTCTAGCTTAAAAGTGTTTTATAAGAGGTGCCCTTTCCTGAATCATTGTAGAACCTTGGGGTAATGGTCACCTCTGATTTTCTTTGTCAAAAAAGACCACCGCTTGTAGTGCTTGTAGTAGCCGTGCCCCTAGCCCCTAGTCAGTGTATGTGTTTGTCTGTCTGCTGGACCAGATGAGTGTACGAGACTGGCACAGGAACAATCCTGCTCGGCGCTCCTGGTCCCTGCTGAAGGTCAGCCTGATCTGTCACTCTCTTTCAGCGGCAGTTGTCACGGTGACAACCGGCACCCTGCCGATTTACACTTCATCAACTCTCCAAGCGTGCAAAGTGCCCTCCACCCTGGCAGCAAGGTGAAGAGCCCCATTACCCTTCAGGCCAAACAAGCATGTTGCCGTATTAAGAAAAACACAGATGCAACAGCAATGCGGCCGCAGGACTTCTGGTCACCGTCACATTTAACTTTCCGGTCCGCGTTACTGCGTACAGTATGTGTTGGTGTATTTATGTCTGGTGAGGCACAAGGGTGGGCGCTTCAGCAGGGCTCTTTTGTTTAGGCAGATTGTGACAGCACCAAGAAAGAGAGAAAAACCTTTTATTTTACTGTTGTTGTCTTTCTTTGAAAAACACCACAGGTCTGTTGAATGAGGCGTAGAATAATAAAGGAACTCGGAATTACTTTGTTTGACTTCTGTTGCAATTCAATCGGTGGGGTAATTTGCAGTCTCTCATAGCTCTGAATTTCATTAGCTCCTCAGGTTTTCTCAGCACATCTGTCTATGACTGCAGTATGAGTAGGTTGCCGCGGGTTAATGGATGTGTAATTGATGCGATTAATTGAGGTGTAATGTAGCACGGCATTGCGATTTTGATCCAGGGGGCTGCGGGCAGCCAGTGACGTAACTCAAACACAATTATAGGCGGCATTGAGCTATCAAATAGAGATTTAATTAGGAGTGAAGACAGAATGGGGGGCAGTCAATGGTCGGCAGATTGAATTATCCGAGCACAGCCTCCTGAAGGCGGCATCGACACAATGCCAGCACACATTCTTCCCCCGCCTTCTCGTTCTCTCAACACCTATCTATTTTCTTACCTTTTGTCACTTCTTCTTTCCCTGCCACTTCGTCACAGGCTCTGCCACTGTGCATATGCTGTCTCCTTCCATTTCCCTCTATAACTACTCTTTCTACTCACCTCTGTTTGCATCTTTCCCCACCTCTCTCTACTCTCTCTCCCTCCTGCTTCATCTGCCTTTCTCTTTCTCTGGTTCTCAATCTCGCTCTGACTGAACACCAGGGGATGCATGCGCCCTGGGACGTGTCTCTGATATCCATGAGATTAATTAGGCACCAGAGCGCTTGGCACAACACGGAGAATCAACTGTGCACGCCAACCATCAATTAATGAGATGCCGTGCACCCTCATACTTCATCCACATCTATTTTTCACCCCTCTGAGAATCCCAATCAGTTGCCCCGACTACGTGTTTCTCTCTTCATCCAGTGGACTGTGTGAAGTCAGATACTGTTTTGATGGACTTGAGTAGTGAGTTTTGGAGGGAGCACTGGGGTTTCGATGGAGTGTGTGCTGTAATTATGTGCCTACTTATAGAGAACTACATCTCAGAGCCTGTCTTTCCATCTAATTTAATGCAAGTAGGTAGGTGGCAAACAAAACCGGTAAATGAGTGCGCGAGCTACAAATTCACTTGATCTTACTGCGAAGATAAATTACATCATGTAAGCTGAAGGCATGCAAACACATCAGCGAAGTGTAAAGAAGAAAGATCGGAGGCAGGAAAGCACTCTGGCATGGCACGGAGAGGCAGCTACGAACTGTATTTAGAAAGTAGGGCAAAGAATAATGGAGGAAAATAACAAACAAAGGCATCGAAATGAGAATTCCACTGAGCCCCGGGTCATTAGAGTTAATTCTGCGCATTCTGCCATCTGCTGCGATTGTTTACACTTGCCTGGATAATTAGATCCTAATTAGTTGATGGGGTGGTGGGAAAGCATTCCATCCACACATTATTATTTCACTGGCTCCATTATGGTAGAGCACCTGGACGTATGACATGACACTGTCCAAAACCTCGCTCACTTAATGCCGGGCTCGCAAAAGAACGAGTCAAAAAACAAACCAACAAACACAAAAATGACAAACATGCAGTGTAATTACTGGCTGGTACGCCCTTTTAGGCTCCCCTACAGAAAATCACACATTGCATTCTTCGCGACTAAATGCCATTCGAGGCAATCATTTCAAATGGAAAGGACGGCCTAGGCCCCATCTGTTCGAGCAGTCATTTCACTGGGCCTTAGAGATACTGACACTCCAACAGCACAGAACAAGCTGTCGGATTCCTCCCGCTTTCTTCCAACCCCTCCCCTACACCTGAAACCCCTGTGTTGCAGAGATAGCACACTTGTTAATAGTCAGGAGCTCAGCATTGTATCTGGAGGCAGGCATTGTAATATATGTGTGCGGAAAGGACGCTGATTGTGATTCTTATCGTTGCGCGTGTGCTGGCTAGAGCGCCTCGAGGTGACTGAGTGAATGGCAGGGCTGGATGTAAATGCTAATGGCTGCATGGCTTTGACAGAGAGAAGAATTACCATCCGCCTTCATTACATTTACAGCGGTCCGCGTGCCAAAGCAGACAGGGCTCGGCTTGGACACTGGTTTATTTATTTGTTATGAGGGTGCACAACACGGTTCGCATTAAGAACATCAGTCACATGCGTTTCGTATGGGAGGGACAGCGAAGGATGCACCGTCAAGGATACGTCAGCCATATTTTACATCAGAGTCACTTGAAACAGAGCAGCATCAACGCTCTGGGTTTTCAGAAAAGAGAGACAGAATATGTCCTCAGAGAGGACAAAACAATATCGAGCCTAAAAACTGCACAGTGGCCGTACATCTGGGAGCACAAGCTGGTAACAAAAGAAGGAAAAATAAACAACTTTGTGACTGGAGCAAACAAGACACATGAGGAGTTGAAACGAGGTGACCAAACAAGAACTTTTGTGTTTGAGAACATACACAACAATTTGAGCATACAAACAGCAGTTTCTCATCCCAGCCTGCTGATAGTCTACAGTATGTAATGGCACTCCATTACACACATGCACACACTTCCTACAGACCTTTTGACCACCATTTTCCCCCATCATTCTTCTTAATAGGGCTGTTGGTGTTCTCAGAGATGGTGTAATTATACCTCCCCTGTGACACTCAGTGACCCCACTTCCAGCTGCAGTCCCAATTCACAGAGAGTAAGCACTCCACATCCCTAAACACCTCATCGCTGACCCCTGACCTCCATCATTCCGAGAGTTCTATTCCAGCAGGAACCCTGTAGCTGTGTTTAGACTACCACAGCCAGCTCTTTCTAGAAGCGGTGGGCATTTGGGCGCAGATGTAGGCGCCGACCGTGCTGGACGGTGGAACGGAGCACAGATACGGATCCTAACACTCAGACATTATGCTAATGACATTGTTCTCACACATCTTACATGTCTCCTCGCTGAATCTCATCTCACTTCTCAATTACCCAGATATTGTGCATCAGTAGCTGAGAGGGACTGCGTAGAAACAAAAGGAGAGAGGAGTTCTTTTCAGAACACTAATTATTGTGTTTGCTGGGACACAATAGTGGCCGGCAATGGTCTTGCATGTGAGGGTGGGTGCAATTAACCTCTGTAGTCAGCATAAAGCAGCAGCGTCTGGAATCTGCTCCGTGCTTGTGGTTAACATGGCACCCGTATAGATAAACTTCCTGGAATTCTGGAGTTGAAGTAAGACTAACCACACCTTTAAAAATAGACTAAATAAGCATCTGGTTATACAAACACGGGAGAGGGCAAGAACTGTGGTGCAGGATGCTTGGAATCAGCATTTTGCTGAAGGAACTGCAGACGAATGTGGTTTAAATTCATGTGCCCTGGTCACAGGGATAGATTTCAGCAGCACAGGTTAGGGTCTGGCCAAGTGAAATATGCGGTGATGTGCAAGTTAACAGGTTTATTTAAATGAGTGAGTATTTTCGTTGTCTGCCACGCATAAGGGTGAAGAATTTGAGGACAGCTGCTGGGCTTAATGACTGCTTTCAGACATCAAATGAATGTATGTCACATTAATGCTATCCAGGAGGAACGAGAAACCCACAGTTTTCCTGATTGAGTTTATACAAGCATCAGGCACAAAATGGAATCTGCTGACTTTTATGTGTGAAATTATTCTTTGGAAATGTTTTGAAACCTGGAGAGGAAGAACTAAAATTTTCAGGAATCTTACAATTTACCAATTTGCGTCCATGCAACGACAGTCAATGATCACCATCATTGTTCAGATATTGTTCTGTGTTCTGAACAACAAAACCTTTACAACTTTGCATTTAAAGGATCGGGTAAACAACAGTATTCCTTTAAACCTTTTTACTGGAACCAGGTTTTACATCCAGGCAGTGATTGTGCTTTATTCTAGTGGTTTAAAGCAATGTAAATAAATTAAACGCTCAAATAAATTAAGGCTTTTTAATATGTAAAAACTAACAATTTTGTGCATGCACAAACTAAAGCATGTAAAGCAGCATGATTTACCAGCATAGAACAAACATTGTCCTATAGCATTAATCAAGTTAGCATGGGGAGGTGAATAATAAGCCTAATAAGCATATTTATTTTGCTAGATGATTAGATTTTATTATTAGCATTTAGCATTGTTTTTCACTGAACCAACCAAATGGGGACCACTGGCTTAAAGCAGAATCAAATTAACCAAACTAAATGCATAAATACAGAAAGGGAAACTTTGTGAACAGCAAGCAAAAGTTTGAGGTGAATGGCATAGAACTTTTCAACAGGGCAACAGCTGGCTCAACTGACACATCTTTCTGTCTTTCAGACTAAACTCTAAAACATTTGTAGTGATGTTTAATCACCAGTTTTGTGAAATGTCTGTCTTTTCCCGCAGCAAAGGTGAGAATCAAAAACCTTGCTGTAGGGGGGGAAAAATACTTTCCACCCCACCCAGATGTCACACTGGCAACCTCCTACTAACAAATCCAATTTATATGCAAGAGTATTGGAAACAGCAGCCTGAGAGGTTCAATGCAGGGTTGAAGTTGTGAAAGTAAAATCAAGGTTAGCTCTATTTTTGACATCCTCTTATAAATATTCAGAAGCTCTTAAAAGACAGAGAAAGGTAGAGTGAGACAAAGAAAGAGAAAGAGAGAGCAAGCAATAGGGAGATAGACCGTAAGTGAGTGAGAGAGAGAATTATAGAGACAGCAATTTTACTTCTCACACAACGTCAGCTTTATCCCAGAGGGATAGAAATAACAATATTAAAATTAACAACACAACCATTTCATTTTTCCCTTTCTACCGTTCATTACATCAGTTAAACATTTTAGTGAAAACTCAGAAGGTTGAGTTGATAATAATCTCCCATATTCAAATTCTCTCACCCAAATGACAGATTGAGGCCATTGGGACCCAATGCTTAGGGCCTCTGGTTATCAAGGGCCTCCAGCTGTAGAAATCTAGGAAAACCTGGAAATCTAGACTTGCCACAATGCAAATTAAATAAAGAAATTGAACTTCCTGTATATAGTATACTGTTGTCTCATATACTGTATGTGCTTATTCTTGTAACTGCAACTTAAAAACTCTCTTTCACTCGACTGCTACTTTTTATTTCTCACATTTGCAATGCTTTTTTTTTTCCTCTCCTCCATTTTTTAGACTTTAAAGAGGCAGGTGCCCTAGAGCCTTGCAGGACCATAATCTGGCCTTTGTGGGGGCCCCAGGCGAGATCATTAAAATGGGCCCCACCAGTGCAGAAATAATCTTAAAATAAAACTAGAACCACGTGACTAGAGTTCTTTGGTTCCCAGAGAAAGTCCTAAAAATAATCACCCTCCTCACAACATGCATAAATGTTGCTCAACACATTAAATGAAATTTTAGATTAGGAGAGCAGGGTGGCAAAACACAACTAGATTTCTTCAATCCATCGATTAAAGTTGGACTGACAGTTTTGTCACAGTTTGTACATTAGCATTTTCCTTCAATTACCAACTCATTTATTATGACTCTCAGCAGGCCCAAGGTGACTGTCTATATCACTAATAAGCTGGACTGGTGAAAAATCTCACCTCTTAAAGGGTTCGCTTACCCAAAAATTGAAACTACTGTCATTGATTACTCACCCTAATATTGTTCCAAACCCATAAGACCTTTGTTCTTCTTCAGATCACAAATTAAGATATTTTTGATGAAATTTGAGAGCTTTCTCACCCTGTATATACAGCAATGCAGCTACCATGTTGAAGGGTAGTAATGACATTCTTAAAAAAGTGAATGTGATATCAGTTCAACCATTATTTTATGAAGACACAACTTTTTGTGTGGAAAGAAAACAAAAATAATGACTTTATTTAAGAATTTATTCACTGTGGTGTCAGTCTTTGATTTTTGATTTTTTTGAACCTTATTTATGTTAATGATGTCTTTACTTCTTTTCTTTTCATCAAAAATATTTTCATTTGTGTTCCAAAGATGTAATTAATGAAAACCTTTTAGCTTTGGGTGATCTAACCCTTTAATTCTTGAAAAAAACTGTAAAGATAATAATATATTGCACTAGCTCATCAAAAGTGCTAACTGAAGGCTAAATAAACACAAAAAGTAAAAGAATGCTTAATTTCGTTATTGGTGCTACAGTGAAATTAGTATATTTTTTTGATTAAGTCCGAAAATACCACTAAATCATTTTCTATCATTTGTATTCCAGCACCAAACAGAGTACCCATAAAAGACCACTGACCTCGTACCCAGTGGCCTTTACCAAGCTGACACAAACAAACATCACAAAGCGCAGTAGATTCTCACTGTCAGAGTCGGTGGCTCTAATGTTTCTGGCACCAGCCGGGATGAGTGATTTGGCGGATTAATGCTGCTTGCCACACTGACAAGAGTTATGGCCCACGATTTGCATCGTAAACGTCTGTTAGCTCTCCACATTTGGAAATGAATATTAGCAAACGACAAACTGACAGGAAGCCAGATGGGCGACGCTGGGCTGATATTGTCAAGGTTTTATTTTGCATATGCGAGACCCTTTTTTTTCACATCTACATCACTAAGCTGCGGTTAAATACACATAGTGAGTGTCTCTTTTACCCCGCCTCACCCCCCTCAACATTGTAATCCCAGGGATAATCTCCGTCTACAATATCCGAGATAGAAATGAATTGGTGGAGAAAATCGCAAATGAACATATTTAAATGAAACCCATTAGGGAATATTGGCGTCACAGTGGTGAGTGGCGCATTGGTATTTTAAACCGGCATTAAACGCTTCAGAATTTTATTAGAATCACTTAAACACAGTCATGCATACTTCACCGCACTGGATTATATTAATACATTCAGATTTATTTATGAGCATTTTCTCAGATAGACTAAAATACGTTTTGATTTCAGATAAGAGCTGCCACATGGCAGAAAGCATGCTTTATTGAGCTCACATCAGAATCATAAGAACTCAAGACAAAATTAAAATGATTACTGCTGTGATAGTCCACACGTCCATCCATACGTGGCTCAAAAAGAGCACCAGCCATTTTAAAAAGCTCACAGAAATACATTTTTCGTAGGCTCTCAGAATCAATGGCCTATTACCTTTTCACCCCTGACATTGTATGCGCACTACTTCGAATACTAACACCATTTTGCACTTCTCATAGGGCGAGTTCAACGTCGAGCATACATAATTCATCAGGCCTTCTCTGACAATCACTTTTGAATGCGGCTTTTCAAACTCAATAAATCTTTTCTGAATTGAAACGCCATAACTGAAACAGACAGGGCGAGAATGCCATAAACATATTTATTTGTTTTGTATTATTGCGCCGGGAAGAATGCATATGGTGGAAACAGGTGCCAGAGATGAATCAGACACAGAGATGGGTTAATACCGAATGACGCCCATGAGACTGTCTGCCTGCGTGCTCTTTTTGGAAGAGATATCATTTTGTTTCTCAGGAGACGTCTGGCTCGCCTCATCTAGTCCTCTCTCTCTCTCTCTGTTCACTAGTCAGATGATGCAAAGTATCTCTGTCTGTCAGTCCCCTGTCCTTTGTCCTCCTTTGTAGGCCGTTTCTCGGTCTCCTTATCAGCCTTCGCCTGTTGCAAGTAACTTCTGAAATGCACTAATCTAACACTTTCGCTCCTTCTCACAACTCCAACCTCCCTCGCTCCCACTCCTCACCTCTTCAGCCCTCTCTCGGTCTCCGACAGAGCTGACGTGACAGGCGAGGGTTTGATCCCTCTATTTCGCCTGGGTCTACTCCGCGACCGCCGGACGACAGCCCCTCAGCCACAGATTAAAAAGTCATGAGTGCTTTTAGGCGAGCAGCTCGGCCTGCCCGCTCGCCCCACTGTGCATTGACTCTCCGAAAATAGCCTTTGTGTTTCTGCGACAACGGAGTCTGAGAAGTAGGGAAGAGGTGGAGGGGGGGGTTCAGTGGCGCATAACATCCCTCCATGCTTTTAACCACAGTTCTCAGCTTTGCTTTTAATTGAAATATCCCAACCTTGCTGGGAACTAGCTCATGAGCGGCGTGCTAAACATGAGAGGCAGGCGCCGGCTCTTTAAAGATTCAGAACCACTCTTCGCCTACATTCGCCCACACATGCACGCCAGTTACCCACACTGAATGGACGGGGCGGAACAAAGAGCTGCTGAGGTCAGGACCCCAGGACGTCGACGCAACCTGGGCACCGGCTGGGAATGCAACGCACCTCGCATTCTGAAGAGAATCCAGAAACTTCTACGAGACACGAGTCTGAACAGAGTCCATGCACCTGAGGCTAATTAGAACGGAGACGCTGCTGTCGTGTGCATGACATATTGTAATTACAGGTTGTGAATATGGTCGGCGTCTGTCTTTATTGACCGGTGGCTTCTGAGCACTAGCGGTTAGTCGTACTAAGCAAGGCCCCCTCCCATTGTAATGCAGCGAACAAGTGAAATGTGAGCGCCTGACAAATGCTTCCAAGCTGTCAATCCCGCTGAGAGATGATCTGGGATCTAAGATTTTGATTGGGAGGGTGGTTTTCTGAGATCATGCTTTTGGCAACATAACATCTGCAGTAGTGCTGAGCTTAAATATGTAGTTATGTTAAAAATATAAGGAGGAGGACCACTTGATGAAAAATGAATGGCAGCATTTGCGATGCTTGTGCTGCGTTCAAGTCAAGTTAAGAGTTTGAAAACCATAATCACTATGATGTGCATTCAGTTGATTTTGGTCAGAAATAAAATGCACTCGCTTAGAAATTTCAAACTATTTTTTTTTTTGGCACATGCTGACCAGTGGGGCAATGCGATGCTCATTATTTTGTTCTAAATGTTTATTCATTCTTAAATATATTAAATTTCATACATTCATTGACTTGCATACAAATCTTTTATGATAAGAATAAATTATTATTTTTTTATTTTTTCATTAAAATTCATTTTGAGTCGGAGCTATAGCCTTGTGGGCAGCACTCATGCATATGGTGCAATACCGCTTCGGGCAAATCTATTTCCAGGCTTGTGGTCCTTTATCATCCCATTATCCATTATCCAAATATCTCCTCTAAAACAGAATGACTGAATTTAGAATAGCATGCCTCCATAGTACCCTTTTCTGTTTTTGTATTGCATCTGTATACGTCTCATGGCTGAAGTGCTGTCGCGCTCTCGCTTTGTCAGCAAACAAGAAATCTCGGAAACAGGATTTGAATAAACAATGAACATTTAATGCGAGAAACAGGATATTAGGGCGCTGAAGAATTCGCAGAGAGCAATGCGGACATAATAACCACATAAACATTAAAATCTCTCATTGAACAAGACACTAGGCACGGTTTAAATACAACAGGTAATCAAAGACACAATACAAGACACCTGGGAAAGACAGCTGGCGGGGAATGAAACGCTGATGAGACGGGCGGAGTTACAAACAGGGCAAAACATGTGTGAAACATAAGAATCAAAACAAAAACAAAGACAGCACATGGACCAAGGCAAAGTTACAAAATTGGAGAGATATAAAACTATTCTAAAATCCAACAGACACCTGAGCCATAAATGCTACAGTATGACCATATGAACATAAAAGGAAATATCACAATGTGAAAACATGGCCAGGGGATGATTTTACTTGTCTTTGACATCACCTACAAACAAACGTCCTTGATGAAAATGCCAGTTTCAGCCAAAACCAATTTCCATGCTGGTTAGAGCTGGTGATCTAGGTTGGCGTAAAAATTTAACATTAGCACAGCACATCCATTGTGAAAAATAAATGTGCTTAATTGGTATTATACTTCTGATCTTAAAGGGGTAATACAAAGCCAATTTTCCAGCTAATATGATTATTTAGGGTCTTAATGGAAAGTTTGTAATATAGTTTGTTTTAAAATTTCTCAAAGATAGTTTAA
>JAUMHR010000048.1:1513341-1523561 GCA_032361145.1 Enteromius fasciolatus | reverse complement strand
AAAAGAACCGGAATCGAAAGGAAGAATCGGAATCGGAATCAGAATCGTTCAAATCAAAACGATGCCCAACCCTAGTCAGGCTAATGTCTTGTGTCTATTCCAAAAGACCACTATTGAGTCGAACGCTTCTGTCAGGTACCGTACGGTTCCATTTGTGTTTCCACATGAGGCTGGAATGGTGCAGCACGATGACAAACCATTCTCGGCCCGGAATTCTAGAACCATGCTAGTAAAGTGCATGTGCGTGTGTCGTGGCCAATCAGGATCTGCTGCCTGGCTGCTAGTTTCTCCGTATCTTGCTAAGCGCACTATTTTGAGTAATGTAAGCACAAATTAGTAATAAAATCAAAATAAATTTCTTGTCATCCTCCATAACGTGATGGTTATTTCTGCCTCAAATTATATGTAAACATTTGTGCAACCACTGACGTATTGAAATTGCGTTCCAAAGAGATCCGTTATAAGCTCCACAGTGGAAAATGAAACCAGATCCGTAAGATCGACACGGAATGGAACAATAAAAAATAATGTTGGGTCAGTATAAAAAAATATAACAAATAGTCTATCAAAATGCTCACAAATATAACAAAACAAATGTGTGTGTGTTCGGTATGAACAGAAAAGATTCATACTACTGATGGGTGGTAGCTTTCAAAAGTCATGTGCATATTATTCTAATTCATTAATTTATATTAATAGTATAATACAAACATAGAAAGTAGGAAAATTATTTCATTTTAATAGCCATTCAAATATTATTCATAGGACTATTTAAATGAAGCACTTTGTTCAGTATAGCAAATTCATTTTCAAAACTGCTCTTGATCACTGTTTTAAATTCACACACAGTCTGCATCAGAGTGTCTTTGAGCATTTTTGCAAATTTATATGCAATATTAGCTCACAAAGCATAAATGGAAGTCTACTTCAGAAATCCCCTAGACAAAATATATCAGCCAGCTAGCTTTGACATTATATTTCTATCATGGCACACGATAATCCTGACATGCTAAACAGTATGTAAATTGGTATTCCATTTCAGATTGGAAGCCGAGATGACATGTTCATATCTGCATGTCAGCCAAAGGGTTTGTGGACTCTGCATCACACCGTTCATCAAAGGGAAGCAATTCGGGCTATTCCCAAAGTTGCTCCTGCTTTGATTGATCGGCGTTAACAATTACACCAAACACCTCAGGTCACCTTCTAAACTTATGACAATTCAACTTGAGCCACAATTTAAAAACAAAAAAACTTCACGGGGAGTTAAACTAGGCCTCATCTCCTCCATTAACAGTGAGAAGTCTTAATGAAGTGTTTTATAATGCACTCTCTGTACTTGTTTTTTGCTCTACATCGGCCGCTCGCTCAGGACTCCTTGAATAAAAGACGCTTTCGATGAAGGGCATGCCGACATGCTCCACTTGCTGTTGTGCCATGATTAAAGCTTTTTAAAAAATACCCACATCCTTACGTGTTTGCTTGCGGAGACTGGCAGTGCATGTGTATGTGTGTGTTCTGACTGTTGCTCGAGTCCTGACAGCTTTGAGAGCGATGACAGGCTCGGGTGTGTGAAAGCCACTGGATAAGAGGTTTAATGAGGCTGTAGGATCAATAGACAGGTTAGGGGGTAGCTGTCAGATCACCTTCCTGTCTGCCTGTGTGCTGATAGCTCCTCTTCGGCTAATGAAATGCTAACATAAAAACACAACTCATCAAGCGAGTATCAGTGCAGCACTACTGACTCTACAAATGATCACACGCATGTATGTATGTTTTGAAATTTTTGGAGATGAGCAGCACAGCCATGGTTGAACAACAGAATAAAACAGTACATCAGGAGTCCTTTCAAAATTAACACGGATTGTGGAAAAGAAGTGTGTTTAACTGAATTTGAAATCCATTTGTAAGTGTACTTTAAATCGTAAAGCATAGTAAAATATCTAGTTAGTGTAAAATGAATTAAGTAAAAGGCCACTTGAGTGTATTTCAAGACAACCCACTTTCACTTTCTTAATATACATAATTAAAGTGTAAATTATATTTTTTGTTCTTGAGTGAAGTATATTATTTTGATGTGTTGAGTGACATACAGTACTACAGCATGCTGTAAATTTTGCAACTTCATCCTTACATCCAACAATATTTATATACGTGGCATACAAGTATCGGTACAGTAGAAATGGCATTAAAGTATATGCTAGCAAACTAGAAATGTACATTTGGCAAACACTTTAACCATATTTCAGAGTAATTTTAAAATTGCATTTAAAAATGTATTTGTCTTATATAAGTGTTTTTAAAAAGCACTCTAAAGTTCAGCTAACTGTAATTAATTTCCATTTAAACATATTTTTTCATATAATTGCAATTAACAAAGTGCCAAAGAATTCCATTACCATCAATTTGTATTTAACTATTTGACTCTTTTTTAGATTGCGCTAAAACATGCTTATTTTCCACAAAGGATGTCCTGGATGCATCTCCTATATTATAAGCATGTTTTTAAATTCTTAATTAATATTCATTCTGATCTCCACTTATTGACCTTTGACTTGCATATCAGATAATTTGACCTTTTTATGACAAGGCAAGGTTCGTTCGGGCTTTAAAATGTCATGTGGTGCTGATGAGATGAAAAACTAAATAATATTTATGAATAATTCAAGAGATTTATGAAAATGCTTAAAGGTGTTTTTTTTAAAGTAATGGGTAACCTTTTTTGTAAACTGCATTTAATGCACTAACTAACAAAGAGAAATATACTGTTACAGTATTTATTAATCTTTACTAACACTAGACAATAAAAGTCTTGTCCAAAATAGCCCATGCCTAGTAAATAACATCCATAACAAAATAAGAGAGATTATACTAAATGCCTCTTAAGTTTTATTTAGTACTTTCCTGAGTAAAATATTTTACACAAAAGATGTTTACATACAGTATATATATTACAAATAAATTATTACATTTTTTCCACATTTTCACAGAGTCTGTAAAACTTTCATTGTAATAATGAATAGAATGTTAACTAAGATTAAAAGTCTTTTTCATTGTTGAGGTTAACTAATGTGCCACATTTGTGCCACATGTAGCCTGTTTTGGTTTATGCTGGCTCAACGCTATTTTGCTTGGTTATATAACAGCCAGGTTGGTTGAATAGTGAGGCTGACTAGTTTATTGAAACTATTTTTTAAATACAATACAATATTTCAGCAAAAGATGAATTATGAACAAAACTTCTAGTAAAGGGTTGTAGCAAGCTAATAGCATGTTGTGCTTTAGCATGCTAACAGTTAACGACGAACTTCAAACCATCAGCTGCAAGCAATATTTCTATAATTAAATGTATTCCATTCAGGATTCTGTTTGGCATCTGGCTGACTCATAATTACACAGAACTTCTTTAAAAGAGACTTCTCAACAAGTCATCCCTGTATCTCAAACAGAAAAGCACGAGGCTGGCAATGCTAAGGCTAAAGGTTTGATTCCCAGGGATTGCATGGGCTGACGAAACATACAGTACATTTTAATGCAATTCTGCTTGAAGCTGTTGGTGATGCAGAAATGACACACTTGCGTGAACACTAAGCCTGTTGCAGTTGTTGGTAAGACGCTACTCATGATTTTTTTGACGAATCGTCTCCAACACAAAGCCAAGGCAGGAAACAACCACTGTAGCGGGAGCGTGTGATTCTGTATGTAAAGTAATGTGCACGCATCTCATTGGTCCACGCAAGGCTCACAAGGCGCTCAAAGAGACAAGAGGATGCTTCTCAGACACAAGTCCTCTTGATGCCGCTATTTCCAAAGCCCCCGCAGACCAGCGTGGAGACCTGGTGACAGAGTTTCCCCCGGATCACCGGCCCTGCACTGATTCAACACGACGTGAGCAGCCTCTCCCTTCAGCTAGCAACTCTTTGTTTCATCTGAAGAACTTCCTTCAGTTTCTTTCCTTCGTGACCCTTCATGTGCCCTCGATGTATTTGTCAAAGTGCATCAGAGCGAGTGGGAGTCCTACAGGATCATTCACAAGAAAACAACCTGAATATACAGAACTGAGCTTAAGTGGCCAAGAGATAAGAGAAAAGCAGAAGAACGACAGATTTTGTCTTTGTCATTTTATGGAATAGCTTGCGGCAGGGATGAATCTAATACTGAGGGATTGTCGAGCAGGAGGTTTCTTTTTATGTGTGTGTGTGTGTTAAAATGAGTGTTGATGTTTGCACTGGAATTTTCTGCTTTTAATGTCAGTTGATAAAAATGGCAACCGATTAATTACAGGATCATGTTAACCACAATTAGTTGTTTTAAATTTGTGCTGGCTGCAAAAAGATTAAGGTGGTACTTAAAGCATTACGGTGCATTCACACGGGGCGTCAGCGTCAACGTTTCCTGTTGACTTTGAATGGGTGACGTCAAGCATTGCCATAAAGCATTGTGGATCCATCGGCATCGCTTTACTGGCGTTACTCGCTGCAGAAGTTGAGAATTTTTCAACTTCTGCCGCGAGCAACGCCACTGAAGCACCTCCGACGGAATCAGGATCGCTCTATGCAAATACAGAAGCCAGACGGCAGCCAATGGCCTTCATCCTGTTCAAGAGCAGCAAACTGATGATACATTTTAAAACTCATTATTACAGCGGTTAATCACCCGGTCGTTTATGACCAATCACTTTTTATGTACTGGGATTTAATATTGGAGATACCAGACGTGAAAGGAGGTTGCAGAGGTCGCTGATGAATCTAGTTTTCGGTCTAATTTCATTGGATGCTATGACCATGGTGTCAGTGCCAAACTTCAGACACGCCTTCTGTCAAACGTTGACGCTGACGTACCGTGTGAATGCACCGTTACTCCACCCCAAAATGAAAATTTCGTCATTGATCAGCCTCATGTTGTTTCAAACCCGTAAAAGATTAGTTAATCTTTGGAAACACAATTTAAGATATTGTTACGAATTGTTATTGTTTGTGATTAATGATAAAATTTTAATTTGAGGGGTGAATTAACACTTTAATGTTTTATGTACTTGTGGGTTAGAATATGATTATATACAATACCTTCTTAAGTTTAATCAATATATTTACTTAAATAGTATAATACCAAATTAATATATTGCATATTATAATACCATTAAAAAGTGTAGGATAACACTTTTTTGTGTTTTAAAAATAAGTCTCTTGCGCTCACCAAGGCAGCATTTATTTGAATTATTTAAATGAAGTACAATTTTTAAATTTTGCTTCAATGTAAAATGACTGTTTTCTATTTTAAATATATTTTTAAATTCATCTGATGGTAATTCCTAGCATCATTATCACATAATCCTTATGATGATTTATAGATTTGCTGCTCAAGAAACATTTTCTTATTATTATCAATGTTGAAAGCTTTTTTTATTCATTTATTATTATTATTAATTTTCATAAGAACAGCATGTTTTTCAAATGTACATTTTCTGTGCCATCATAAATGCTTTTACTTTCAGTTCGTGATTCATGTCCTTGCTGCCTCAAAATATGAAATTATTTTTTAAAGAGTCTATTGTACAGTACTGTATATATCAAAAATGTTCTGTGAAGGTTAACGTCACAAATGTGTTCGTGCCCAGTCTAAATCATCATCATCATCCTCATCATCATCCTCATTCTCTCTAGACTTTTACACTAGCTGTCAAGCAAGAAGTCAACTGTTGATTATCATTCAGTAGTAAAGACCATGCTAATAATTTTGATTAAAACTTTTGATTGTATGTTTCTGAATATGTAATTGAATATTTGAAATGTTTAACTGAATAACCGAGAAGCTTCAAGCATTGTTCATTTTTGGCTGTCTTTGTTCTACTGCGGTTATTTCTTTTATTGCATCAAATCTAATTCTTTGTTCTTTTGTCCTTTTAAAAGGACTTGTTTACTTCTCTTGAGTAATTAAACAATGTTTACTTCTGAGAAATACCTAAAGGCTAAATGTCAGTGTTTTCGTTTGTTATTACTAATATCAATAAAGAACGGAATGCATTAAATGTCAGAATTGTTGTTGTCATTGGTGTAGCGCTGACGTGAGTATGCACAACTGTGAAAATTCACCGGGATTGGTACCAGCTAATTTTGGTACAGCGACAACCTTCCTCAAATGAACACATGCAGAGCCAAACGCAAACAGGATGCACACTACTGTATACACCGCATCAATATCTGTTCTCCAGTGCACTCGTTTGGTATCTCTTGCTCTTTTCATCTCTCGCTCTCTTTCAACTGCGTTTTCTTTTCCTTTGTATGACCTCAAAACAAACAGCTACCAACATGACGGGCATTTAATGTACAAAGATTGTCCCTCTCTTTCAGCTTCCCCATTGACCAGAATTGATTCTAACGGTGGACGTGGTGAATATGGTCGGCTCGATACTGGAAACACTGACACTTCTGGAAACAATCTGAGACTAAGCTCAGAAGACGGTGCTTTATACTGAAATCGGAGGAGCAATTTAGCATCGTTGTGTGGCCGCATGATTATCTGCATCTGTCAAGACTTTAGCGCACGTGTTTTTATATGTGTAACTACCCAGTTGATGAATAAAGGATTTGACCCTTGCACTGATGTTGTGTTGCGTTCCTTTTATGTGTTTATTGTCCTTACAGACTTAACAACACTGTAAGAGCTAGAACAGGTAAATAAACAATACAGAATTTGAATGAATCCACATTCACACAATTAAAACAAACTATTCATCACTATAAAATTAATACCAACATACAACCTGAAAAATATAAAATTACCAGTAAAGAAAATAAAGCAAACACATAAAACAGACACAGTACGCTGTAGGGGTGGGCGATATACCGGTAGACACGATTAACCGGTAGAAATTTGTCAACCAATAGAGATTTTGGTCTATCGTCTTAACCGCGGTGGAGATCACGTGACGTTGCATGTTACATAACCACGCAATACACATTATCTTCGACAATGGAGGAAGCAGTGTTGCCAACTTATCGACTTTGTCGCTCGATTTTGCGACTTTTCAGACCTCCTTGGTGACATTTTTCCAAAACAGCGACAAGTGACAAATCTAGGGACTTCTTGGACAAACTTCAACGAGTCTCTGGTAGTACTGCGCAGGTGCGAGCTCTTGTTTTCCCAGAGCGCGCGCACGTCTCGCTGCAGCAGCGGTGAGTTCGCTTACATGTGACGAAACCAACAATGAGGAGATGAGTCTGTGGCGTGGAATTGGTTTGGGTATAGGAAAAGTGATACGAATGAGACGAACGGGATTTGCAAGGTATGCAAGAGCACTGTTTTAGCAAGTGGTGGAAACTGGTATACTAGCTGTCAGGCACTATAGTAGCTGTTGTACTCAGAAAAAAAACGCGTTAACCTTACAATGCATTGCAGTAAACAGAATGCTTGTTTACTTAAAGTATTGCTGCAATTCAGTTTAAATAAAATGACATTATATGAAACAGTTTCTTTGTGTTTGAATTTTTATTTGTGCATTTTCAGAAACAAATTGCTATATCGTGATATATAGTATTCGTTATCGAGGTAGAAAATTGCTTCTACCGTGATAGAAGATTTTGGTTATATCGCCCGCCCCTAATACGCTGTATATTAGTGAAATGCTCTTGTCTATTTTGTCGACCAACCAGGTGTTAAAATATCAGAGACAAAAATAAAACAACAAAGGTTCTAATTATCTGTTAACTGTGATCCGTCTCCATCTTTGTGCGCTTTCTTTGTGCCACCTTTCAAAATAAAAGAGGCTACCGGATAAATAACTTAAAGAGCGCAAAGAAACATAGCATATATATATATAATAAACATGTAACTAATATCTAATATTAAGAAAATACAGAATTAAATAACATCAGAAAAATAAATTCATATAAATTCAAGAAACTAATTCAAATAACTGAAGGTTAGTTACACACCACAATAAAGTCTTTTATTAGTACTTTTATTAGAGTCCGCTTTCTTGCCCTCTTTGAAAGGAAAATAAATATCCGCACACAATCTTTTTTATTTCTGCCAGCATTCATTACTGCAAGAGGAGCAAATAGCAATGCGCCGCAGTTTCCCCATTTAACCTCACTAGCTCCGCTAACCCTCGCTAAATCATTCAGGGCACAGGCAGTGATGGAATTGACTTTTCTTGGGTCTTGTACCTCATTGTAATAACAACAGTCTAAATTAAATGGCGCTAATCTATTAACACATTAAATTGGTCAGTTTGTAAGACACTCACAATTATAGCCTAGCGGAGAAAAACAAAAGAAAATGTCACTTCCCAGGGCAACTCGTTGCCAGCTTGAGAAGATAAATTATCGTATATTACAAAATAAATGGACTATTTTATTAAAAAAACATAATACAAATAATCATTAAATTTGCATTACCCTGCAAAGGCCATTCCACTCTGTCATAATAATTTTTTTAACACAGCTATTTTGAAGAATCTTTACACAGCACTGTTTCAGTTAAAGTTCATAGAGACTGGACAAATAGCCCCTAAAACAATGAGAGAAATATTACAAAGTAGCCCATGCAGCAAGTGAATCGTTAATTTTTAATTAGAGACATCAAAAGTACCAGAATAATGTCTTTGTGTATGCAGCCTAACAGACATGCTGTTGTTCATTATATGAAAAATTAATCAAATAACAATATTAAGAAATCTCTATTGTAGCAGCTTTAATCAGTCCTTTAATTTAAAGAATCATTATTTAATTATGGTTTTATTTATTCCACATGCAGTTATCACCGACTTGAATAATAAAGTTTATGTATAATGCGTACTTAATTAGAAGTACTTGAAAGTTAATTATCACTCTTCTAAATTTAAATGGTTAATAATTATATTAAAACTTCACATTTTGTATTCAATGGCATATCACTAAAATAGGTATTAAACAACACAGTCTCACGACTAATTTTTATGTATTCTTACGAGATGGCAAATTCGTGCAAATTCGTATGACCTCACTCGTACGATTTTGTGCAATTTGTCTAAAAACCAAGTGACAGGTAGATTTAGGGGCAGGGTTAGGTGTGGGTCATTCGTTCAAATTCATACGAATTGGCAACTCGTAAAATACATACGATTTTGCGAAAATCTTATCAATTCATACGAGTACGGTTCTACATTCACTACTAGTAATGTCACTCTTGTGAAGTTTTCTCAACCTGTATTATAGATGAGGAAGAAAGAAAGAAAAAAAAATTAAAAACAGATTTAGTGCTATATGGGTTCATTTTAACGTTTTTGTTGATCTTTGAAGCTTGACACCGTATGCAATCTCGTTGTATGCAGATGAACTGCATGCATGAAAATTCAGATTTCTCCTTTTGAGTTCCATGTGTGTTTAGTGCAACCTGAGGATGAGTAAAAAGTTACAGAATTAGCTTTTTTTTGTGTGAACTTACACTTTAATGTCACGACTGCCTATACCTGTGAGTGGAAGAAGCTTTGTAGCGAGTGCGAACAGTGAATCAACATTTATATATTCTCCCCGTTCCTTGTACAAGTACACTGACGCATGCATATGAACACACACATACCAGTTTCAGAAACACACCAGGGGCTCGTGAGTTTCCACCTCAAAGCAGCAGTCAATTTGTTTTGCAAGCAAGGTGTGATGCAAAGACACATCGAGTGCACGAGACGGCTGCAGGGCCGCTCGCTACGTCGCTAGCATTTGAAGAAGCGCAGACGAGATGGAAGACAGCGAAAATAAGAGGGAAAGGAAGACAGAGAAACGCAAGTGACATCAAACAGCCACACATTCCCGCACGCACTGAGTCTGGGCTGGTGGGGAGAGCTCAGCGTTTGTCCTAATCAATACCCAGCACAAGGCATTGAGATGCAGCCAGGGGCTCCCAGCCAGGCAAACGTCCAGGCCGACTGCCAAAGGATGGAGGGAAGAGTGCTGGGGAGGAGGGGGGTGATGGGACAGGAGACAACTTCACAATCTGAAACATTTCCATCCGCAGCCACGATGGGTGTGCCATGCTTTCAGAAATGTATTCCTGTCACTTGTGGTGATGGCTCATTGGAAGGACTGAAGGAGAGATTATATTCTAGTGACCATTATCTGATTCAAATCCAAACAGTGGTTAAAGACATATCAATGGACTCTATTGATATATATATATATATCTATATATATAGAGAGAGATAGAGCGAGAGATAGATCGAGAGAGAGCTAGAGCGATCGATA
>JAUMHR010000048.1:1502569-1513241 GCA_032361145.1 Enteromius fasciolatus | reverse complement strand
TCTGGCTGGCACTCCAGCATCAGGCTATATATATGTGTGTTTATCTCTGTTTCCATACCTGGACTCATTCACATGAACTCATATCTGTTGTCATCCTGGACTTTCATTCATGTCTCTGCTCTTTCTATGTGTTGTCATGAGCGTTCATTCATGTCTCCGCCCTGCTCATCTGTTGCCGTAGTGTTTCAATGTTTTACTCCGCCCATTGACCTAGTTTCACCTGTATAAAACCCGGAGGTCTTTGTGTGTTCCCCACGGTCCATTGCACTGTCCACCAGATTGTTCTCATTCGTGTTTTCAGGTTCGTGTATTCTGTTTGGATTTATTGTTGACTACTTCTGCTCTGTTTTGGATATTCGTCTTGCCCTTTGGACTCTGTTCGCTATTGGTTTTGACCCACGCCTCGTTCACGATTACTCTCCTTCTTACTGCCTCGGATATCTCTGTTTGCTGGCCATCGACTCTGTATTGTTTGATTCTGTGTTTTCATTAAAGTAGCTTTGCACATGAACCCGCATGCCTCCTCGCTGCCTGATCGTAACAGTAATGGAATTGTGGCTATTGTGAATACATGCAAAAGCTCCTTTATAGTAGAAACTGAAGTTGCCTTCTTTTTCTGGGTATATCAGAGTCTTTACTTCTTCTATACCAGGCAAAAAGAAAGGTACAATTTACCAGCCAAATTTTTTTGATTTGGTCTGTAAAGAGCTGTCTTGGAGATACAAGGACTCCCCTTCAATGGCGCATAGTGTGTCCCTTCAGGAGTTGAAGAGGCCTGTTAAACTGATGCCGGTTGATGTGTGCGCGGCTGACTCCTGGCATGTCCCATGTCATTGAATAAGCGGCACCTGGATCTTCCTGAGCGAAGAAGCACAGAGGATTATTCAGGAAGAGTGATGAGATGTTCAAGGTGAAAACCAACTCCTCGGTGGGCGCCCATTCATCTTGCACTCTCTCATTCACACCACCATAGCATTCAGTGCTGACACACTCTTGTCTCATCATGTGGCCCACAAGAGCCGTGATGGCTGAGAAAGCCATGCCAATCTCATCTAGAGCAGAGCTAGCCACGTTCCCAAAGCTCTGCTCATCAGCATAAACATCTGCTCATCAACAGTGGACGCACACAGATGCAAGCATGCACAATTCACTCGCCATATGCGCCTCAGATAACATGACAGTCCTTTACTCGGGCAATGCTCATCCTGTAAATGGTGTAATTGGAAATCAATATGCTGAATCCACAGCGATAAACACAAAAGCATATGTTGTTACGGTTTGATGATACACGTTTAATTGGCTACTTCAATAAACACTGATGTATTTAAAAAAAACAGGCAATGTCCACTGATTGCTTTGCCTCAGATTACATCTCAGGGGTACGACGAGTGGCTCTAAGATGCAGGTATGGGTAATGCATTTCGTTCGGAGGGTCGTGTAGTGCAAGAGCACTCAGAAATGGCTCACATGCACAGCTCCACATACTGAAGTGGAGCACCACTGATATCACATTACGGTTCTTGCGCGAAACGCAGGCTTTTCTCTCCATGGCAGCATTCCAGTCCTTAGTAAATGGCAGAAATTGATTACTACCCCCAACTAATTGTGAGGCTTCCATCTGCTAAATCTTAATTGCAACTTCATACCACAAAGCAGCCTGTGTTCTCTGAGAAATCTACGAGGCTCGCAGACACGCCGTCAAACTGCAAACATTACAGCACTTGAAAAATGGATTGCTTTGGAGTGACGTTTGTTATGCCAGTAAATCAAAAGGGTTAGCAAGGACAAACTAGTTTGCGACTAGTCACATGTTAAAGTTCTCTTGAGGAACCTGCTTCAAGTAAAGGTTCAAAAGTTTTATTCATTTCCGTAGGGACTTTTTAATGAGGAATTACATGCATCAAAAGTGCATCTTTAAAATCATTACAATAATTATAAGATGATGATTTCACTAGATAACTGTGTTGCATATGCAAGCTTTTTCACTGACTGAAATTATACACCATGAAACACGCCAAAACATGTTTTCTTCCTGTTCAACAGATTTTTCTTCACTTTTTTTTTCTCCTGAAACAATTGGACTTTATTCCACAAGGAAAACTGTTTAATTACCTACTGCCTTTCCAGCCCACTGATTTACATTCTAAGCTATTTTAATTATACAATTCATTGCATTTTAAATGTGGATAAACTACTTAAAATTCAGCGATTAAAAGCTGTTGAATAATATCAGCAGATTTAAGAATGGCCATTTCTACAGGAATGCAAAGACAAAATGCATTGTGAAAAAAGATGTGCTTCTTTCGTTCCTCACGTTTAGGGTGGGGGCCCATATTTCACACACCTTATCAATGTATTTAATTTCATTACACAAGTCGCTGACATAATTTGTCATATTTCAATAATTTCTTCTTCACCTGTCCTTATCACTCACAGTTAAAAATGAACTAACTAAAAGTTCATTCATAAATTCCCTGTCCTTCACAAATGGTCAGGTTGTTACCTCTAATGGACTGTAAAAAATCTGTAAAATCTATGGTAAAAAACTGGCAGCTGTGAAAACCATGGTGACAACATTTTAGGTTTTATGGTTTTAAGTAAAATTTACAGTTAAATACCGTAATTTCATTAACTGATGTACTGTTAATATGCCGACTTATTAAAGCACTGAAAATTGTTTTGTAGCTTTGAAATACATTGATAAACACCAAATAAAGGTGGTGATGAGGAAGTCACATGATGAACCAAAGCCCATCACAAGCAGCTTTTATATATGAACATATGAAGAAGATACAGTGTCCTTCACACAAACACTAAACACCATCATGGTGACTCATAAAACTGAAATATCTAATAAACATTAATTTCAAAACATTAAATTTAACATACAACCCTAAGAAACATATGGAGAAAAAAAAAATCTGGGAATGTAAATTGTTCAGGAATTTACCATTAAACAGGTTTTTACCGTAGCATTCTCAAATCACTGTCATTTTTTACAGTGTATAGAAGACAATGTGTTTCCACAGAGAAAGCAGGACCTTCCTCAATTTACAGTCAAATTGAAGAAGGTCCTGCTTTCTCTGTGGAAACACATTGTCTTCTATACACTGTGTCTGAAACAGCACTGACCAAAATCTATAACATAACTGCTCTCTTAAACAGAGCCCACAAGAACATTAAAATGCACCACTTGTTTGCTGGCACTTTACAGTCAGGGGACCTTGGCGGCGGTTCAATCTGTGCTTCTGCAAAGAGTCTAGCACTGGAAATAGAATAATCAACAGGAGTAATACTCAGGAAGGCCGAGTTAGGATTAAGATCATAATAGTACTGCAGCCGAGGTTTCGGTCTCTAAGGTCTGAACTAAAATCTCATATAACATTCAATATTTTGAAACTACATTACCAAGGTATTTCACTTCACACCTTCAGAACAGTGTCCTTATTTCTCACAAGATAGCAATTTTAGATACTGTATGGTTTTTAATAAATGACCAGTATTGAGTATAACGCACATTCTCAGGTGATTTACAGTGCCGTGCACTATTAAGAATTTAGAGCGCCTTTATTCTCCTATTCCATTTCTGAATTTAAAATAAGTTGAACTAAAGGCATCTCAAACAGGATGCAGAGTTGCAGCTCAAATTTTGAGCTTTATTTATATTGAGAACTGTTCAAAATAAATAAAATTCAAAGGAATGTAACGGTTGGTTTTCATTTACTTATAATATGTATTACCCAGAATTAAACACCTACTTGCAAAGCTATGCACAAGTGCATCTAAGGTAAAACCTGCTTTAGACGCAAAGGATGGTCACACAAAATATTGATTTAATTAATTGATTTATAATGTCACTGAATAAATATTACTATTATTAATATGAATATATATTACGTTATAATAAAATTATAATTCCCTGCTTTCCTAAATATACATTTTAATTACTGATCAGTGATATGCTAAGCATTTCATTTGGACAAATTTAAATATTTAGATTTTTTTTTTTTTGCTCCCTATTCCTGATTTTCACGTCCAAGTCATTATATCAAACTATACATAAATGCAAAGCTGATTTATTCAGCTTTCAGATTATGTATTTCAAAAGTTGACCCTTGTGACTTATGGTTTTGCAGTCCAGGGTCTTACACACACACACACACACACATCATATATATACAGCATAATTCTTCCCACTGTAATTCAGCAAATGCCAACTCGACATCTAAATCAACTCGCATTATGTCACCAAAAATATCAAAATATATACATAACTAACCATAACTAGCCTATTAGCATCCACAGCACGCTTCAGTTTTGTCATCTGCCACTTTGAATGCTTTCAATAGTGTGTATTTTGATTAATTAACGCAATAACCATTCATCAGGTGGAAAAATGTTTTGTAAGTGATTTTGTCTTCTTATTGTCTTATTCTTATTGTTATAGTTAACACATATACTGGAAAGGAACCCCTAGTTAAATTTTAAATCTAAATTTTGTGCAACATTCCCTATGACGTACTATAAAACTTCTATGCTATTAAATTACTTTTTGCCGGTTATGGGCTCTAGCTGAGGTATAAGCTTTTATCTTGAGCTGCTAACAGAAACCATAATCAGTCTTTAAGCTGCTGTGTTCTTTGTTCTGTTCCCTCTTGTCTTCTGTAGGTTTGCAGCTTGCCACTGCGATCAGTGTAAGAATCTCCTCTCAAACCAGGCAATAAGCCCAAAGCTTGTGCTTTATCTCTGCTCTCTGTTCAGATCGTCTCTGTGTCCTCAGAAATACAAGTGGTACATAAAAGAAAACAGTTATTGTGCAAAGATGTCTTTGGAGAGTTCCTCCTAACCTGCTTTGTTTGGCTTTCTCTCTCTTCGTCATTGCAACAGATCGATACAGTGCTCAGACAATTATCACTGTAAACCACAGATTGCCATGATACGTCTCACAACAACATAGTTGCCCGATACAGTTCAACCTGCTGCTGTAATCTTGTTTTAGACAATCATATACATTTTCAGTCACACACACGAGGCAGGAGAAAATATAAATCCAGACCAAGCTGACAAACACTGTTCCCATTTACTCACTACAAAGCATTAGTCAGTTTAACAATCCGTTCAAAGGAATGACTGCTGTTATTGTTAGATCCCCAAGATGAAGAGAGATTACAACGATTGCCCGTTGCCAATATATGTTGAATTTTATCTGAATGCAGTTTATTTGTTTGTATAGGCCTAGTGGTTTGTTTTTTTCAAGGTCTCAAGGTGTGCCAAATAAAGGAACCCCAGGATTTCTCTTTTTCCCTCCTGCAGTGCACAAACTGGACTACTCAGTCACCTTGTTCCACTAAGCAAATGGATTATCCCTGTATTGGTAAAGGGGAACAAAACAAAAGATCAATAGTTTAGTGACACTCATTATATGTAAAAATCAATTGAGGAAGAGAAAAAGAGTTTCCAATGCGAGAACAAATTTAAAACAGGAGAAAAAAAAATAAAAAATCCTGGGAGGGTTTTTACCATTATTAGCTTAAGTTTACATGACAGAATGTACTAAAAGCTGATTTTTTTTTTTTTTGTACAGATGACAACGTTGATCCCCGTTCACTAGGAGCCATGAAAACAGCCTAATCGCTGTATTATGCATTCCAGGCCAATAGTTGGCGATGTTGCATTGTGAAGAAACACTACACTAACATGTACAGTAACATGCAGTTTTGTAGTTTACATAAAGTTGTCTTCAGAAACTTGCACTTTGAAACCCATTCTTGAAAGTTTTCAGGTTCTTAAAACACCATAGTGGTTTGAATAACAGCCAAAAAGCGATTTTCACTTTTACTTGACAAACAGGGCTGCGTTCTCCGAAACCCCCTTAACACTACGTCGTTCTTAAGTTGTACTGTACCTTAAGAAGTACCTTATCGTGTGTTTTCCGAAAGCTTCTTAGTTAAGTATACCTTCTGTAAGTCATACGGTCGTAAGGTTGGTCTTGAGCACTCTTAGCTATACCTTATCGCTGCTGACGGTTCATACCGCTAATGACCACCAATACGCAAAAAGCTTTTTTAAATCGCAGTTTAGCTACACACCGAAAATTTTAAATGAACATTTAATATAAAATCTGATTTAGTATTACGTTTACATTTTTACTTTCATTTAAAATTTTACACATAAAATACTTAAGTTGTTATAGCCTACATTCACATGTATCCACACCTGCTCTCAGATCAATCCCCCCTGAGATACCCTGTGAGGAGGCCACTTCTCTGAGGATTGCCAGGGCCCTTTCCTCATCGCGACTGAGTGTAGGCACAGAGCTGGATCCCCCACCAGTTCTTTCCCGTACTGCTGTGCCTCTCGCTTTGGCAGCGCAGCCATTTCGTGCCAGAAACTAGCGAATAATACAACTTTGTGGAGTTCCACCTTATCCAGCAGTATAGACATTTTGGAAGCGGTGAAGCTGCGCAATCTCTTTTTGCGGTCTTTTTTCCCCGACATAGTGAATGTTGGTATGTGTCTCATGGTTGCGCTTTTATTGATGAAATCATCCAATTACACAAATGAGTGATTCATGCCAATAATGTGATGTGGGGGGTGGATAATCAGCATACTGTACGTTGTGGAGAACATTAACACACTTATGGCCGTGAGGGTGTGGGATTGTCCACTAGCTAAATTAAACACATACACATATTTATTTCTGGATGTACATATTTAAATGAGCCCCGATAAATGCAGTGTGTATTATTTCTAAAATGCTTCTTTATAAAGAACATTGTTATTTCAATACTTTACCTTTACCGCTGTTAAGGAAAGAGCGCACATCGATACATCGAGACATCAATATCAACCTATTCAGCACCTCCACCATGGACAGCACCTGCTAAGGTCGCACCTAAGAAGGTTTACCATCCTGAGGTATAGCTCAGAGAACACACGTAGTTAAGATGTACCTTTTGAGTCTTCGTAGTGCGCTAAGATACAACGTTATCAGAGAACGCAGCCCAGAATTGTGTAAATATCCCTTAAGTTAGACAAAAAATTGTATTCACTCCAAAACAATATTATGACTAAATACCACAAAGGCTTTGTATTGGATTAAATGTGTTTTACGCATTTTCACTATTCTATTCAGTGTTCTAGAACTTCTGGCATACTTGGCTATAAATGTAACTACCTCAGTAGCAGCTGGTCCGCTTTACTGTAATCTGCCATATTGCAACGGTCAAAGCCAGTTTTCATGAACTCTCGAAAACAATTGTGTGCTTGTAACCATATTTAAAAGCATATATGCATATCTATATCTGCAATAGACTACAGCAAATGATTTGCTATATTTTAAAAATGTATAATATTGAGTTCATACATATAAAAACATAAACAAACACATTGGTCTTTACAAGTGCTTAATTTGTGCCGGAACCATCCGGATCAATTCAATTCAATTCAGTTATACAAGGTACACAGGCTATAACTTTTATTAACAAAACGAATAAAAAAACACCATGCTGTATGGCTAATATTAAATAACAGATAACTTACACAAAGTTTAAATAGGTAAGCTACAAATCTAAAAATCTGTAAAGAATGAGGAACAAATAATTATGAAAAATAATGATTTTCTTTTAAATAAAACAAAAATCAGCAAAAGACAATACAAATAAAAATAAATAAGAAACCAATGTTTAAAAAAAACATTAATAAATATAAATATAAAGTCACAATTATGAGATATAAAATCAGAATAGTGAATATATTAAAAGGAAAATCAGGAAAGATTCTGAGGTGTGCACCTGCTACTTTATATTATGAGATATAAAGTCAGAATTACTAATAGTCAGAATTGTGAGATATAAAGTTACAATTAAGAGATATAAAGTCACAATTACGAGATATAAAGTCAGAATAGTGAATATGTGAAAAGGAAAATCAAGAAAGATTCTAAGGTGTGCACCTGATGGACAATTTTCTGTCCCATGATGCCACGGGAAAGGAGTTGTGAATGGTAGTGAAGCCTACAAGTTTTAGGGGAAAAAAGCAACTAGAGGCTGATATTTCTGAAAGTATGTCAGAGCAAGAGAGGGAGGAATTCTCACGACACAGCAAAACAAAAATAGCGCCAAAAAAGAAACATTTCTTCCTGAAATTAAAATAAACAGATACCAACATTCTGTTTGCCATGTCCAAAATCAACATTTCTGTTAACATCTTTCAAAATGTAGTGTTTTATGACCCTCTAAACACCCTCTGCTTCTATAAGTAGTTTTGGTGTAACCATGGTGATAAAGAAATTATTTTCATATCGAAGAAGAAAAACTTGGAATCAGCTATTCTGCTTCCTCCATCAACAAAATACTTTATCACTCAGTGTCTTTTTAAGTCCTGACGCATTTTGAACTCTTTATATTCCTATGTCTCCCCTTATTCCTTTTAGAACGTATTTGAAAAAGCCTATCTGTTTTGCACTCCCCAAACTCCTGCAAACTGCTCCTTAAAACTCTTCATCTATCATGCTTTTATCTTCTGTCTTTCCATATATGTACCAAATGGTGCTTCATAAAAGCAGAAATAGTGCTTCATAAGCCTTAGGATACTTCTAAATAACTATTACGTGTTGCAAATAAAGCAAAAAATAAATGAAAAGTGCTGAATGTGGCATTATATTTCTTTTTATGTTACAGCATTGAGAAAGCAATCATGCACGATAATATTAAGCATGAATCCATTGGCCAATCAGACTCATTCAGAGGAGTCATTGCTACAGCGCCAGTTGTCGCAAGATATATTGCAACTTTATATCTTGGAATTCTAAGTTTATAACTCACAGTTGTGTGATATACTGTAAAGTCACAACTGCCAGTTTTTAAGTCAGAATTGTGAGATAAAAAGTCACAATAACCTTTTTTTTTACTTTTTATTTAGTGGTAGAAGCTGGATTCCATATTTTTCTCATGTTATTTGTATAGAAGCCCGTTTCCGCAACTGAATAATAAAAAAAAAACGTTAATTAATTTTTATCTCACAATTCAGACTTTTTTTCCTCAAAATTGCGAGTTATATAGTCAGAATTACGAAATGTAAAGTCAGAATAATGAGATATAAAGTCAGAATTACTAACAGTCAGAATTGTGAGATATAAATTCAGAATTAGGAGACATAAAGTCAGAATAATGAGAAATAAAGTCACAATTACAAAATATAAAGTCACAATTGTGAGATATAAAGTCAGAATAATGAGATATAAAGTCACAATTACGAGATATAAAGTCACAATTGTGAGATATAAAGTTAGAATTGTGAGTTATAGTCAGAATTGCTACTGTAGATATAATGTTACAATTACAAGATATAAAGTAAGAATTTCGAGGTATAAAGTCACAATTACGAGATATTAAGTAAGAATTGCGAGATATAAAGTCACAATTATGAGATATAAAGTCAGAACTGCAAGATATTAAGTCAGAATTGCGAGATATAAAGTCAGAACTGCTAGATATAAAGTTAGAACTGCGAGATATTAAGTCACAATTACGAGATATTAAGTCAGAATTGCGAAATTTAAAGTCACAATTACAAAATATTAAGTCACAATTACGAGATATTAAGTCAGAATTTGCGAGATATAAAGTCACAATTATGAGATATAAAGTCAGACCTTCGAGTTATACAGTCACAATATGAAGTCAGAATTACGAGATATAATGTCAGAATTAATAATAGTTAGAATTTTGAGATATAAAGTCACAATTATGAGATATAAAGTCAGAATAGTGAGATATATAAAGTCAATTCATTATAACTCGGAATTGCGAGTCTATGTTAAACAACTCTGACATTTTTTTCACTTTATATCTTACAATTTAGAGAAAAAAAAGTCAGAATTCTGAGATAAAAAGTCGCACTAACATTTTTTTATCCAGTGGCGGAAACGACTTCCATACTTATGCCCATGATCGCTGCTGTGTTTGAAACATGGAGTGCACTAGAACAATAGCACAATTTTTCTGAGTAAAATAAGCATTTTTCTAAAGTATTTGTTGTTGGACATTAAATGTGTCTTTTGTAGAATTTTAAACCTACATATTATTGTCTTTTTTATAATAGCAGTAACTGTAAAGGGACTGTTGTAATGGGTAAATAAAAGAAACTGAATGCTTTAAAGGGCCATTTGTGATTGTAATGCTTAAATTTTAAATGGATCTGTTCTGCTAACTATAAAAAATACAGCTGCCATAAAACCAGAGGGAGAAGTGTTCAAGCTCAGCTCATTCTGAAAGTTAGGCTGCCCCAGACCAGGTTAGTTTTACAGTGACTGAGGTTGATCTATGTTAAATTTGCTTTATGGAACAAAATCATTTTAAAGTGAGTCAAGCTAACAGGAAAAAACCTGGCTTATTTGGTACTTGATTTATGAAAGGCTTGAGAAGTCTGTCTAAACCAAAGAAATAAATGTGAACATATTTTTTTCCATTGCATCATATTGTATCGAATCCCATTCTGTTGAAAAGGAATAAATCGAAATCAGATCATATCACATCATTGTAACAGGGGTGAGTCGAATCATATCGCATCAGTAGCTGTTTCACATGCATCTTGTTCCCTTGTCTGTCGGTCACTATGACGTTATGTCATGACGACAGACTGGGGTCATTGACTTGGGAGCCCTGATTCG
>JAUMHR010000048.1:1480914-1495428 GCA_032361145.1 Enteromius fasciolatus | reverse complement strand
TTCAAAAATCATGATATTTTTTATATAGGCCTATATATATATATATATATATATATATATATATATATATACTGTATATATAAATATATTTCTTTTTCAAGTAAAATGCATAATTATTTGTTTTATTCATTTATTTTGGTGTTTATTTTCTTATTATAATTATTATTTTGTTTGTTTGGGTATTTTTTATAGCAGATCAGAATGCAAAAATAGTAATAATAATAACTGAGGGAAATTAAGAGTAAGATTAATGACAGTAGATTTCATGCTGAATTTAGTAGTAATAGTAATTTTAATAATGACTATTTTATGGCTTTGCAATGTGATTTTGACGTTATGTATATTATAGTTTTTGTTCATATTTTGAATTAGGTTTTATTTTTTCAGATTAATTTAATTTTTACTTAAACATTAAATCTTAACAATTTTTTTTTTTTTTTAATGGTCTACTGTGTGTGTGTGTGTGTGTGTGTATGCAGTATAATATATATTAATTAATAATTAAGTTTAATTAATTATGCAAAAATAGTAATAATAATAATAATAATAGACCCCATGAAATTTGATGACATTTTCTATTGAAGCGTGGATTTGTGGTGGAACAAGGGTTTGTGGGGTTTTTTAGACCGTATATAATAGCATTTAGTTTTCAGGTCACAGTGTGACACGACATGATTTGCTAACGACAGGTGGTATAGTTTAGCACGATACAAATCTGAATACACACATAACGAGGAAATCATGTCTTGAATAGATTTTCAGAAAGAGGAGGACAAGAAATGTTAAAAATGCAAAATAGTAACTTTTGTCAACTTTTCGGATTACATTAGCATATAAATGAACGACATGAACTAAACCCCTCAAAACCTACTCGTCGTCTGTAATTCAGTCTTCTGTTTTACTGTAAACCGGTTGCTATCGGTGTAAAACTAGCGCCAACCTGTGGTTAAAACCTCAAACTGCATGCATTCAATGCAATCAGGAACTTGTGTTTTGTTGTTGAGTCGTGAACAAAGGTTATGTTTTACCTCACGGATCTGTTAAATACTCTCTTCAGCAAGCTCTTGTTTGAGATTCAGTCTACAAGACCTAAAGTAGACAGAAGTCCATAAAATCTCTATAAAACTGCTCCAACTGGTTTTACAGCCCATTCGTTTTACATCCCAATCTTCGTTTCAAAGCTTTCGCCATGTGACCGTAGGAGATTTTCAGCTCCGTTAGATTTCTGACTCTGACTTTCACTCCCTCTATAAATCCATTTTTTTTTTAATTTATAGTAGCTTCCATCATTGATTGTGTCTGAAGTGCTTTCCTCATTATAATGCTTTTCTCATTACTTGTCTCATCCGGGCCGATATAACCGAAATGCACAATAATACCAGCAGGCAACGGGGAGTCCCCCTCGTCCTGTTGTGGGTAAATTGGAATAGGGCACTAAAACACCTGGATGTGTTGAGATAATGAGTTGTGTAATGGGTCTGACATTTCCGGGAGCTGAGAGATCCCACTGGGGATGTGAGAGAGAGAGATGGCGAGGTGATTATGGGCCAATCAGCAGAGAGCTGCTACAGAAAAGATCCTTTTAGTATTCATAAGTAAAACTATCGCGCAGACATCTAAAGCACATTCATATATTCATAGCACTCCTACTCGGGTTTTAATCTGGAGTACAGTCACAGACAAAACAACACTAAAAAGCACCCATTTTGTAGCGCGATAATGCATGATTATGGTAATCATGGAGTACCGTGGTACTGCCGCAAAGGCTTTAAAAGAGGACAGGCGTACTATTGTGACCAATTATTTACAAAAGTATCTACATTCTCTTAAAGTTTCCTGTCAGTAGCCTACTAAAAAAGAGTTTAACTGCCTTGTACTAATGAAGAACATTTTTAAAGGGACGGTTTCACCCACAAATGCACATTCTGTCTTCATTTAGCCTATTTAGCGTATCTTTCCAAACTCCTTTGAAATCTTTTTCTTTCTCTTGAGCACAAAAAGTGACATTTTTAAGAAAATCCTTGCTGCTCTTTATACATATATATATATATACGTACGTGCTGAATATATATATATATATAATACATACACACACATATATACACACATATATATATATATATATATATATATAAAATAAAGTTTTTTTTTTTTAAATGAAATCCAAACTTTTATTCAGCACATACACATTAAATTGTCTAAAAGTAGTGTGATTTAATCACATACCAAATAATAAATGTTTTTGTTTGCATAGTATCTGTGTTTGGTGTATATTTATTATGTTCATAGTAAATATACACAAAAATTATTTACATGTCTTTTTATTTGCATAAATTCTATTATAAATAAATATATTATATAAACATAACACGTTTCTGAAATATATACATGCATGTGTACATCTGTTACATATACAGTATGTAAATGCATATGTAGATGCTATTATAATATTACAAAAGATTCCCATTTCAGATAAATGCTATTTTATATGCATCAAAGAATCCAGGAACAAAAAGCAGGTTTCCACAGAAATAAGTAATAAGAAATAAGTTTCTCACGCAGCACATTTGCATATTAAAATGATTTCTGAAGGCTCGTGTGACACTGAAAACTGGAGTAATGATGTTGTGCATCAGAGGTATAAATTACATTGTTAAATTGTAATAATATTTCCCAGTATTACTGTTATTACTGTAGCAAATAAATGTAGCCTATGAGAGCATAAGAGATTTTCTTTAAAAAATGGTTCTTAATGAAGTTCAAAAGTGCCTTTAAGCATGTATTTACAAGCTTTTCGCATGAGTTAAACACAAGTTTTGTATGTAAGTAATTATTTTTCCTTTTGTCTTCCTCAGTACGTTGAGACCATCAGCAGTAAACAGAGCGAGCTGGATAGCTTCATTGCAGAGGGCTACAAAACAGCGCTTTCAGAGGAACGTAGGAGATACTGTTTCCTGGTGGACCGCCAGTGCGCCGTGGCCAAGAACAGCAGTGCTTACCATGGCAAGGTGAGACCCAGATGCTTTTTCCTTTGCAGTACAAGATAGACCGAATCACCACCGATGTACTTTCACAGTCTCTCCTGTAGTATGGCTCAAGACAGCAGCAGTTGCCATGGCAATCCCTAAAGATCAACCCTCACAACCATCTCCGTCGGGCACAGTTTGTTTGGGCTTATTGCAAAGATGAGATTTATTCTCCCCTGCAATTGTCTGTGTTCCAGGAGTGCCTGTGAAGTAATGCACGCCGTTTCTGACATATCAATTATCCATAATAACAGAGCCACTTCCCCACGGTAAAACCACATCGTCGTAACTCCAGTCTGCATGCAGAGCAGTTATTAACATCAGCAGGTGTTCCCAACCCATATGCAATCTGCTTAAATGTGCCTTTTTACATCTGTATACTTGTGTGTGTGTGTGTGTGTGTGTGTGTGTGTGTTAGCTCAAGGGAGGTTTGCACGTGGCTATTTTCTGTCACTGTATTAGTTGTTTGCACTAAAGCGTAACCCTGACCAGACTAGACGTGTGGTGATGTCTTCGGGGAATGTAGTTGAGGCTGTAGGGAGGAGCGAAGAGAAGCATTTAGTTTTCAAGAACATCCTGTCCAGTAGCTAATCAGTACGGAGGCGTGTGTGGGAAGAGTTCAGAAAGGGCGCGCTGAAGAGGGAGAGAGAGCGAGTGTGGTAGAATCAGGAGCCGTGAGTGTGTTGTGTGCGTGAGTCACCAGGAGTGGGTGGTAGGACGGAGACGAAGGCCCCTCACCCACACTGCAGTGTGCTGTACTGTAAGTGGTCCGAGATGTGAGAGACCTATTAGCAGTTGCTCAGAATCACCAACAGTCAGTCGCTATGAATATGATGTAGGGTGAATTATATGTTGATTTTGCCACGTTAAAAATTTAAAGCTAGACAAGAAGCTATACGGAGAGCTAAAAGATACTGTAGATACATTTGGGCACATCCCCCCTACTGTTTGTAGTACTATGGATAACAATAAAACTGATCATGCAATAAGGATATGTGCTATTACTTTTGTTATCAGGTGATGACGTCTTCCTTTTCGAATGGAAAATACAAAGGCAAAAATAATGCCATTGACTTGTATTGGTGGAAGGACCCAAACTGTCTAGAGAGCACAGTATCATAGATACTCCTGGTGAAACTTAATTCAGTAGTAAACAATTACTTGACAGTCACTCTAACAACACACCAAAACAGCACACTAAAAACCATGCAGAATGCCCTAGCAGCACACCAAAAAAAACACCCTAACGACTGTGAAATCCTCAAAGAACGGCCTGACAACACCAAAAACCACTCACAACACCCCAACAAAGTCACTGAAAACAACTCGCAACACCCTAACAGCACACCAAAATCCACACAGAGCACCCTGACGATATGTTATGGTGGTCTGAGTGGTTTTCGGTGTGCTGTTATGGGGTTGCAAGTCGTTTTCAGTGCACAGAAAATAACACCATAACGTCATACTAAAAATATCGATTCCTTAAGCGTGTTCTGACTGGTTATTGGCGTTGTCAGGGTGTTTTGTGTGGATTTCGGTGTGTCATTGTTTTCTGTGTGTTGTTAGGGTGTTTTTTGGTGTGCTGCTAGGGCATTCTGCGTTACAGTGCACTATAGACCACTCAGAACCCCCTAACGACACACCGAAAACCCCACAGAACTCCCTGACAAGACACTGAAAACCACTCACAAGACCACAACAGCACACCAAAAACCAGTCAGATTACCCTAGCAACACCCCAATGACAACACAAAATCGACACAGAATGCTCTGATGCCACAGTGCAAACAATGCACTGAAAACACTACAGTACCCCAAGTATCCTATAGCTAAAACCCAGTCAGAACACCATAACAACCATCCAAGCAGTGAGCTATAAACCACTTAAAACCCCCTAGCAACACATTAAAACACTCCAAACACCTTTGCAACACAAAAAAACATCCTAGCAACAAAACACCCTACCTACTCACTAAAAAAACACTAACAGCACACTATAAACCACTTAAAATACCCTAGCAACAATCCAGAATATTCCAACAACCTACTGAGAACCACTCATACTGAACCAATCCTATCGGCACCTTGGCATCCTCTCAGATTGTGTTCTGAAAGCGTGAAAACCTAGTCACGATTTTGAAGTAGTAACAATAACTGTAGTAACTCTGTTTTTTTGGCAGAAACTAACTCTAGTTACCATGGTAATTTTTTTTATATAATGAGCAAGTGTAGTGGTGTAAATCACAGAGGACATCTCTCTGTCTCATTCACTCTCTCACTACATTTTAGCACACCATTTATGGTCCTTATGTTTCATTTTGTTTGTAGGGTAAGGACTTGTTAACCCAGAAGATCCCAGTGTGGCAGCAAGCCTGCTCAGACCCCAACAAGCTGCCCGACAGGGCCATGCTACTCGCCCAGCAGATGAGCTCTGGATCTGGCCCCCTCCTTTCCAGCCCTCTGCATTCCTCCAAGGGAAACCTGGTCATCTCAGATCCCATTCCTGGAGCTCAACCGCTGCCTGTGCCTCCCGAACTAGCTGCCTTCATGGGCCATCAGGGGGTTAGTAGAGAACATTTGCCTTTTGTTTTACAAGGATTTATTGTTGATTAGAAAACACAAAGCAGCATTTCAAGCATCTCATGTCTTAATGTGAAAAAGTAAACGTTCATTTGCATACTGCAGCATGAGCCGGGCGTAGGATGATCCAACCTCTTTAAAACTCATTTCTGCAGGCAGTGCTTTAGTTGAGTGGCCCCTCGCTAGCGCACAATGTTAATACAATAACGAAGCCTCCACAGCCATAATGCACTCTCTCTCTATCGGCACTGCTGCTGGAGTGATACTCGTATAGCTTGTTTAGAAGTCTGGCCTCGTCTGCTGGTTTTAAGGGGTCATGACATGAAATTTTGTATTATTTTAATATGTTCCCTGAGGTTCAGTTGTAATGTTAATAAGGTTTTTACACATATCAACCCTCATTCTGTCCCTCTGTTGCCATAGGGCCTCTCTCTTAATAAAAGTAGTTCACGCAAAACTGAAAACCCACTCACAAATGCAAAATCAATCAAATTTAGTGATATCATCACTTGCTCACTGAAGTCAATGGGTACCGTCTGAATAAGAGTCCAAATAGCTGATTAAAAAAAATCACAATAATCCACAAGTCAGCTGTTTGGACTCTCATTCTGACGGCACCCATTCACTGCAGAGTATCCATCGGTGAACAAGTGATGCAATGAGACATTTCTCCAAATCTGTTGATGAAACAAACTATCTACATCTTGTATGGCTTGAGAGTACATACGAAAGGATTGTTCTGTCAAAGTGAATGTCTCTACTCTTCCGTTTGTCCTGTTGTCAGGAGTAGCTCACTCGCAGACACTCTGTCAGTAATTGAAGGAAACTCCCAGGTGGAAAAATGCAGGCTTTTGTGTGTCTGGCATCGCTTACTTGGTGATCTATATGCTTACAGCGGCTAATGGGTCCTGACGGCATGTCTCTGGTGAACGGGACAACGGGGGTCCATGGAGACGACTACTGGACGGAGGGTGGGGTGTCTCAGGGAAGACCACCCTCCCCACAGAATCAGTCCCAAACGCAGAGCCAGCCCCAGAGACAGGTCAGCGACGTCTATTCCAACACCCTGCCTGTTCGCAGGCCCCAGCCCGCTAAAAACAAGACCACTGTGGGTAAGAGAGACCAGCCCTGATCTTATGGGCTTTTGTTTTTCATCCCCAGAACAGGGTTATCATCACCTAACTAAATTAAAAACTAAACTAAAACCATGGTGGGGGGAAAAAGAAGTAAACTAAAATAAAATATTTACAAATTATCATTAATTATTAGTTATTTATTATTTTGTATTTGTTATTCCTATTTTTACACCCTGATTATTATTATCTCTTTATTGATTTTTTTAATCTTTCTCTAGGAGAGACACGAACTCTGCCCAGGTCAAGTTCCATGGCGGCTGGTCTGGAGAAGAACGGACGTTCTCGTGTTCAGGCCATTTTCTCTCATGCCGCTGGAGACAACAGCACCCTTCTGAGCTTCACTGAGGGCGACATCATCACCCTGCTGGTGCCGGAGGCTCGGGATGGCTGGCACTATGGGGAGAATGAGAAAAACAAGATGTAAGCGTTCAGTGATGTATAAATTAACAACAGAACTGAATGGGGAAATATCAGTTTAGTGATGCAAAATAATGTGAAAGTCGAAAAACTTTAGCGGAAAAACAAAATACTGTACTGAGTGCTGAATGCCATTTGTGGGTCTCTTGTCCTGTCCATTTCAGATTATTCTCCTGAGAAATAGACCCTAGTAATCTCCCATGTGTCTCCTCCTGGAGCTTCAAAAGAGATGTCGAACTGTGCTGACTTTTGCTAAGATGCCACATTTATTATGAACTTAGTATGAACATATCTCACCAAATTCTCTTTCATTCTAATGCAATTCTATACTCTTACTCTCTCTCTTTTTTTTTATTGAGGGTTACTCCCAAAAATCTGGTCATTAATCACTCACCCCCATGTCATTCCAAATCTGTAAAAGCTTTGTTCATCTTCGGGATACAGTATAAGATATTTTGGAGGTCTTGTGTCCCATTGACAGCCAAGTAAAATACACTGTCAAGGTGCAGTAAAGTACGAAAGACATTGTCCATCTGCCATCAGTGGTTCAAATGTAAGAGTACGAAGCGACCAGAATATTTTGTTTTTAAAAAGAACAAAAATAATGACTTTATTCAATGCTTCGGCACCGTAATGTCTCCGTAGTGCCATTTGGGAGAGCATCGGCTTGAAGAACATACTGTGTGGCAGATGGAGTATTCTGATGATGTCTTTCCTACTTTTCTGGATCTTGAGAGTGCTATTTACTTGGCAAACAATGAGACAGTCACAAGCCTCCAGGTTTTCATCCATAATATCTCAAATTGTGCTCCCAGAACGAAAAAAGGGTTTGAAATTGCAAGTGATTAATGACCAAATTTTCTTTTAGGGGAGTATCCCTTTAATTTCTCCTGAGGAAATTTGTGATGGAAACAAGCTGGCAAATCCATTAAATCCTACACTACATTACCCAGAAATCCTAGAGAGGCCGCCTACTTGAATCAGTCACTGTTTCCATGGAAATGAGAACCTTAGCAGGGCCTGCCAGCTTCCATGAGACGTATTTCCCTACACCCTCTAACTATTAATATATTTGCATATATTTAAATATTTAGCAATAAACAAAGACTTACAGTATAGTTGATATGTGCACAGTGAGATTACAAGGATGTTTTACTCAGGAGAGTAGCCTGAGAAGAATGATACCCTGTTTGCTCCCCTATTTAATCTATTTTCTATTTAGAAGAATATTTCCAAATAAACTAAGATATTAAACTGTGTTCATACTTCACACTGGGTTTTAACAACTGTCATAGAGTGTCTAAAGAAAAGCTCTTTCATTTCAGGCGTGGCTGGTTTCCTTTTTCCTACACCCGAGTGCTGCCCGACAGTGATGGAGAGAAGTTAAGAGTCAAGTAAGTACCCCGAAACACTCTTTATACTCAGCATTAACATGCATTTTTGATGATCGGATGACAAATGGATCACTCGTGAACAGATTGTGACCACATTTGATGAAGGTGAAAACGCAAATGCATTTTAGTTATCAGTTATGTAGAAATGCATATTGAGGTTATACTGCACATTATCATATATATCACTTGCCTAACTGTGGGCCACAGGTTTGGGGCTTTTCTTTTTCTTCTCAGGTGATTTGAAAGACAACAGATATTGTGCTCTTGCGCTTTGATTAAATCACTTGATTTAATCAACAGTATCTGATTATTAATCAAATGATTTCACTGGATTATGGTTGGAATGCTCATTTTTTTTCTTCCCGTTTCTACTCTTCTAACATCTTTTATTGAGGAGCTCATAATTAAAGGAAACACATGAAACGCACAACTGATTCATTTAACCCAACCTCAAATGTACAACACAAATGTTCAAAATTTTAGGGTCTGTAAGATTTTTAATGTTTTCTGAGAGTAGTGTCTTATGCTCACCAAGGCTGCATTTATTTGATCAAAAATACAGTAAAAACTATTATTAAAAACTATTAACATTGTGAAATATTTCAAATGTCACATGATCCTTCAGAAATCATTCTAATATGCTCATTTGTTGCTTATTATTATTATTATTGCTGAATAGAGTTATGCAGCTTAATTTTATGTGCCATTAATGACTTTTTTTCAGGATTCTTAAATAGAAAGTTCAAAGAACGGCGTTTACTTGAAATACTTGAATAAATGTAATGATCAATTGGATGCATCCTTGCTGAATTCTTAAAAAAAAAAAAAATCTTACAGATCTCCGTTTTTGAACAGTAGTGGGTGGAGGTACAGTAGATATTTTCCTCTGGTCACACTGGAGATTCATTGGAATAAAGGGTTAAATTCAATACAGCAAAAAACTAGCCAGATAAAAAACACACGTTAATGGCAGGTGTAAAGATGACTGATTGACTGACCTTCATCCTGTAGTCTTCACCATGGGAAGAGCAGCAGCACAGGAAACCTGCTGGAGAGAGAGGACATGTCCTTGCCCATGCCTGACTATGGTCTGACTGCCCGACTGTTGGCACAGAGCCTAACACAGACTCGACCACGTCCCTACAGCATGGCAGGCTTCGCACAGGTACACACACACATATTAGCTTCAGACAGGTCTCCTTTCTTGGGATATTTTTCTCTTTTGACTGCTCAGAGCTTAATCTATGCGTCAGCTCTTCTTTAATCTGCTCTGTAAAGATTACTGCATGGGGGTTTCTATTAACATGCACGATTTTCGTATAAAATGGATAGCTCATCCTAAAATGAAATTCAGTTATTGTTTACTCAAGCATATGACGTTTTGTCAGTGGAACGCAAAAGCGGTTTTGAGAAGCTTAATTTGTTTCCATACAGTGAAAGCTTGCTGTCCTAGAAAAAAAAAAAAAAAAAAAAACTAAACTAAAATAAAAGTTCAAATATGCTTTAGTGGCAACTTTTATTCCCTTTCCCACAAATCGTGATTGCAGGGGCAGATTATTAATTAATACAGACTAACTGTGCAGTAGTGCATGGATTTTCTGATATAGTAAACTTGCTCAGTACCTCACCTGGTACATCAGTGCATATCCCATGTTGGACCGTTTGGACGCAAGTCCAGTGAAATAAGACTCACAGTAAAAGTCCAAACCTTGTAGAAGCAGGATAAAATGGCAAGGTGACTCCAGCAAATGTGTTTTAGGTGGACGTTATTTTCCAAACAAGACTCCCAGTGGCCACGATATGCACAACAACTTAGTGAAAGCATTGCCAGATTTTAATAAAACTGAATGCACTTAGCACCACTCACTAGACATTTTTGAGTAGTATGGACCAGATAGTATCATTCTGCAGAGATGGGTGGATTCCTGCCTGGGTTGTTTTTTTTTTGTTTTTTTTGTGATATTTGAGTAAAGAGGAAGGTTTTAATTAAAACCAATGCACAAAACTATTGTATGGCTTCAAAAGAGTTGTACAGCACATTTTATGGTGCTCTTTGTTCATCCTGAAGGCATATCAGCCCGTGATTACACTCACTTTATGAATTTCACTGTATGAAAATAGAATTAATATTATTGCATTTGGAGCAATATGAAAGTGAGTAAATGAGGGCAGGGTTAGTGTTTTGTGTGAACCGTTCCTTTAATACACTGTTGATGCTCTTAAATTGGAAATAAGCTTCTAAGCCGCACTGAAATGTTGTTTTTTTACGAATTCCAGCCAGCGCTAGAGGATTATGACAGTCAGTTTGCCACAAGGTAAGATCGGCTCTTAATGAACAGAAACGACAACACTTAATAAAGAATCAGTTTTATGAATTTATCCCAAAATGCCAAAGCTGTACTGCTAATTATACCTCTGTGAATAGTAGTTAATATCTGTGTTTTTTCCCTTTCTTAGCTCTTGCTTGCTTATGCTAAATGTGCAATGTAGTGCTGATATTTGTTGGGAGACCAACCCTGTTTTATCAGAGATTTGTAAATGGTTTGACAAGAGAAGGTTGTGTGTCTGTCTGTGAGTGGAGCGAATGAGCTGTTGGATTGTGAGATGCATCGTTGTTGACCTCACTGTAACCTCATTGTGTGTGTGTGATCCATTAAGGTCAGGATCAGAGCTGCTCATAGTCTGTGTATGAACTCATTGTCCCTCTAGTTGAGATTCAGTACACTTGTAATAACGTTTCAGGTTCAGCACAATTGAAAGTTTATGGATAGCAGACAACAGCTTCGTATCAATTTGTCAGTTTATAAAAAACGCGTACAGTAATGCACTTACAATGAAAATGTGTTCATTACAAGGGTTTAAACGGAGAAATGTGAGGCTTACAGACAAATTACATTAAAGCTATATGAGCATCTGTTTTTCTGTTACAATATATTGAAACATAATACAGTTATTTAAAGTCGTAATATTTCACAATATTTCAGTTTTGTTTTTTGTTTTTTAATAAATGCAAAACTTGCAAAAGTATGAGACTTTTCAAAAACATTTAAAAAATCATAAAAGACCCCATATCATGTAATGTATCATGTAACAGTCTGTGTGAACTGCAGTGTCCTGTCTTATAAATTGTCAGTGCATTACTGTGAAGGAACAACCCAAACGATTTATGTTGTAGATTATAAATTGTATTCAAGACAGATTATTTGTAGATGTCTTTTAGATAGATCTTGACCTGACCTTTTACCAATTTTGTTCCTTTGTCTTTTCAATTTGATCGTTGTCAATTGAAAAGGGCACTTTAATGTCTCATGGCACATTCAGTAGCTGTGTAGTTTGATGTTAGACAGGATGAGGAATAAGCCCCTCCCCTACAGCCTTCACTTCTGCCCATTTGTGGCTGTCTTGTCTTTTCTTCATTTCTCTCTGAATGTGTCCGACCTGGCAAGCTTCCTTCTCTCTTTGTTCCACAGTTCCGATGGCAAATTGATTTCGACAGTGTGAACACAGACAGACTATCAGACACAGATCCGGATAGCACAGGGGCCACGCCCCTACTTCCCTTAGCCCCTCCCCTCTTAAGCTCTGCCTCCACACACTCCTCCTCCAATGGAAGGGGCCAGTCTCATCCCTCCTTTCTGTCCTCTCTTCCTCCCTGCGTCTTGCCGGGGCGATAGTGGCGGTCGCGTGTGGTGGGTCGGGGGGGAACTCTGAGAAGAACGACCGGAACGCAGTCCAACTGCTCGCCTCGCTGCTTTACGGACTCTGATTCGCCTGTAGTGACGCCGCTATGACATCGCTGTGGACTCCAAAGAGACTGCTTACCACTTCCCGTCTTTCATGCATGAGCACAAGTTTTGCTATGTGGTTGTTTTTTTAAAATGACATCCTCATGTAAAAGTGCCAAAAGAAAAGCAAATTTGGTCTTTTGGAGCAGCTCTCCTCATTCCGAAGCTCTTGCTGAGTGTTTTTCTAAGCAGATGTAATGGGAGCCTCATGCCAAATGAGGAATGTTTTTTTTGTTTTTTTTATTCTTCTTTGTGGTTTAGTTGTGCAGAGTGTATTCTCTCTCTGTGTTTTTGAAGAGCATTTGCGTTTTGTGAATCCCTCATGTATTACCTGGTGCTCCTCTGGTCCAGAGGCTGTGTCGCTTTGTGCCGCTACAAGCTTAGATTTTCCTCCGATTCACCCACGACATTGGAATGATTGGAAGGAAAATCGAAATTTTCCCTCATTAAACAAGTGCCAAATGAGAGTGGGCCTATGAAACTGGAGTGAAGGTCGCATGAGCTTCAAAATCCTCGGGTGGGACGGGGCTGTTCGTCCAGACCGGCACGTGTCCGATCACCCTACATGCATGAAAGAAAAGTGCTCTGAGCAGAAACCTTCCCCACCCCCAAAAAATACCCCGTTATCCTGCCTCAGACACCTTGAAGTATGGGATCAGAATAGCATCAAAAGGAGTATTTTGACCGTATGCTACACAAATGTGTGCCCTTATTCACAAAATTGGTTTCTCAAATGTTCACAAATATCGAAACTCATGAAGTGATGAATTAAAATGCTGATGTATTATTTTCTGAAAGGTTTCGAGTAGAAAATATATTTATAAGATTTGGTAAAATAGTGATTGAGAGAGGTTGGTTCGAAGTGGATGTTTTGCAAAGAGGATTGCTGGGCGAACTAATCGCCCATCATCCTAATCTAGCACCAGTCAAATCCCTTTTCCTTCACTATAAATATTCCTGTTTTTCCTTCCTACGTATCTCGCTTTTGTGCCCCCACCCCCCACCCCTTCTCCGACTTTTTCACGTCTCACGCCTTCCTCCGGGGGGGGCAGATGGTGATCGAGCCGAACGCCGAACCCTTGCCCACGCTAGGGCTCTAACTTTTAGGGTTCGGAGTCTGCCGTTCTCCCGGCTCGCTCCCCGGACAGCACACCAAATACGCTTTTATTCTTAGTTTTATTAGAGGAAAGCGTGAGCTCTTGAAAATAAAATTTGCCAAAAAATTACCAAAATTCACTTTCTGGAAAAAAAAAAAAAAAAAGTTAATTAAGAGGTTTTTATTCAAAACAATTCTGCCAAAAATACTGATTGAGGTTTTGATTCAAAAATTGAAATAGCAAATTTGATTTTGCGTTTATTTGATTTGTTTGCAATTTGAAAGGGTCTTCCAGTAGGCACCATTCACTCAAAAATGAAATGCCTCCCATCTCCTCGTGTTGTTCTAAATCCTTTACTTTGGTTTATCTTTAAATCAAACATTTAAACCACTTTAATGAATCCTGAGAGGTCTTATGGTTTGAACAACATGAGAGCGAGTAAACAATGATCTCTTTAATTTATGCCTTTTTGGATATATGATTTTTATGTTGTGAATATCAATCAGGTTACACATTTATGCATCATATCATGTGAATACATTCCTTTTAGCTTATTCTGAGCCCATACAGACGTGCCACCAGCCCATGTCTCTAAAACATTCCCGTTGTAGTATGTTTCCATGCAGTTTTAGGATGCTGACTGACAGATCCTCTGGAGCTGTGGTGTAGTCCTCGCTGTGTTGATGTTCTTTTGTTTCTTTCTTCTTTCTTTTTTTTTCTTTTCTTTTTTTTTCTTGGAAAATAGACAAACTAGGAAAAATGCACAAGAATTCAGTGTAACAATCACAATATGCATGCTGAGGAGGAACATAGTGAACATTGACCTTGAATGTATGGTGACTTTTTACGAAAGGAATAAATAAATATCTATATATTAATAAAACATTTGTTCAAATGAGCTTCTGATGATTTTTAATTTGTCATGTTGCATTGAGTTTCAACGGGTGCTCCACAGCTAACTGAGCGGAAAAATCCATCGTATTACATGATGTCACTGATATATTAAAATCTATAAATATGGCTTTTTTGAGCAATTTTGAGACATTAATATTATTCCGTTTTTTTGACCTGCACCCACA
>JAUMHR010000048.1:1462257-1473669 GCA_032361145.1 Enteromius fasciolatus | reverse complement strand
ACGCACATTTCCAGGATTGTCCGTACGCAATGTTTTAGTAATAATTCTACGCAAGTCTTTGTACATGAGGCCCCTGGTGTGAGGGAGATATGAACCTGAAATTAATTGTATATATTGCCCTTAAAAAAAAAACAAAAAAAAAAAAAAACGGCCATGTAAGTATGAATAGTTTGTATTTTTTTGCTTTTTTTTCTCCTTCTCTTGCAGGTTGTGCAGTACATAGGCGAGATTTGCCGTTACTTGCTGTCTCAGCCTGTGCGCCCCTCTGAGCGACAGCACCGGGTACGTTTAGCCGTGGGAAACGGGCTGAGGCCGAGCGTGTGGGAGGCTTTCATGGAGCGTTTCGGAGTAAAACAAATCGGCGAGTTCTATGGAGCCACCGAGTGCAACTGTAGCATTGCCAATATGGATGGCAAGGTCAAGTATCAGTCATCGTTTCCATCTACCTGTTTCGGAATATTGCATAATAAAACGCTATATCACTATATGCAATATGTATAAATTCTAAAAAAGCACATAAATAACGAATGTTCACATCTGAGTAGAATAAACGTTTTATCCGATAAGAAAAAATGTGCAAAAAATACAATAGACACACATTTACCAGATAAATTCCTTCATGCACATCGACAAATGCGCTATTACATGGGATAATTTGACCAGCAGTGGTCCGATCTCGTTCACAGCATCTATATGTTGTTATGGTCCTTCTGAAATGCCTGAGCAAAGTCTGTCGTTAAATTATTTCTGTATAATTCTGCATTAAACCTCCGAAAGGAATTTTCTGTTTTGTCTGAGACGCAAGTAATATATCATATATGAAAATGATTATATTCAGTGTTTTCCTGGTGTTTTAGTCATATTTAGCTCCAGTTTACCAGGAAGTCATGCTAATGTTCTCTTCGCCGTGTTATTTGTTAAGGTTTTATGCAATATTCTAGTTTTGCGCATAAGTTTAATACAATTTTGGATGGAATCATAGCTAGTGTTGTTTTAAGAACGTTAAATATGCAGTTGTTCAGTTGAAACAACTAATAATGATTAAAAAAAACTCCTTTTGAACACTGCAGGTTGGAGCTTGTGGGTTTAACAGTCGCATTCTGCCAAACGTATACCCCATCCGACTGTTGAAAGTCAACGAGGAAACCATGGAACTGATTCGGGACAAACATGGACTGTGCGTGCCTTGCCAACCTGGTGCGTTCACAGCTCAGAACACTTTGATTCAGATGTTTCCCAAATAAATGTAAAGGAAATAATAATTGAAAGAAGTCTGAGATACGGTGGCCTCAAAGCTCGTGGAAACTTATCAAATGTCAAATTAAACAACAAATATTTTTTATTTAAATGGCATTTCATTGAATTCGTTTCAATAAAAAAAGACAACACAGGCACACAAGTAAAAGGTTATTCCAGGTTGAACGGGTTATTATTTGTCTGCATCAGACTAGAACAATGAAGAAAATAATCAATAGTAATTTTCCTCGCATAGATTCATTTTGTGCCCTTATCATAGGCTTCTCCTCTGTGTGTGTTGACTTCTATTCACAGGAGAGCCTGGGCTGTTGGTGGGAAGAATTAATCAGGACGATCCTCTGCGTCGGTTTGATGGGTACGCTAGTCAGGATGCCACCAGGAAGAAGATCGCCTACAACGTGTTCAAGAAAAACGACTCCGCATATCTGTCAGGTGCATCTGTAACACACTGCAAAGAAGTGCCAGGGCCTAAAAGTTTCGAACACTGAAAGTTAAACACTGTGGAAGGTGAAATGAAAATAATAATGCGACTATAAAGATATGCTAATGTGCTGTGACCATTCTGTCTAATTTTCGGGTCTAAAAAGTACCAGTTCGTCACATCACTCCATAATATATTCTTCTAGAAACTCCACAGGTCTATTCAAACGCTTTGTAGCATATTGAAGTCAGTTTTTTATGTTCTTCTTAGTCGACTGATATTATTTTTCCTCAGTCTTCAAAGGTTTTCTGGTTTAACACATTACAGGCTGCCTATAATGAATCTCTAAGAACTTCTAGTGTTAGGGATATTTAAACCCATGTGTATGTTGCACTACCTTATTTTGTTGGTATGGTGTCTCACAGGTGATGTTTTAGTTATGGACGAGCTTGGATACATGTACTTCCGGGACCGGAGTGGTGACACGTTCCGTTGGAAAGGTGAGAACGTGTCCACTACTGAAGTGGAGGGAACACTGAGCAGCCTGCTGGGACAAACTGACGTTGCAGTGTTTGGAGTAAATGTACCAGGTCAGATGGATAAAGCAGCTTTTGTCCTAAAGTTCACAGGACCCATACGTTTATACTTCAGATATCCTATATACTGTCTGCGTGTGTGTTTGTATAGGTGTGGAGGGAAAGGCTGGAATGGCTGCCATCGCTGACTCTACAGGAAACTTTAACTGTAATTCTTTCCTGAAAGAGATTCAGCAAGCTCTTCCTCCATACGCACGGCCAATATTTCTACGCATCTCCCCATGTGTAGATACCACAGGTGAGGAAACATCCACAAGGCTTGTAATGAATGATATGTTACGTATTAAGCCATATATAGTATGTACTGTAGTTTTAATATTAAGCAACATTGTGAATATCACAATGATTAATGTGGTTTTATTGAGCTAAGCTTTCAAACCAACAATTTTTGCAAACTTTGTATCACAAATTGTAAATATGAAAGTTTTAGACAGATGTCAGACACATCTCTCATTTAAACTTTTTTTTTTTTTAAATGTTAATATTTATGTTAATGGCTACATATTATCATGTAAAATTATAAGGATTTATTATATGTCATTGTGCATTATGTTTATTATTTAAACTAGATTGTAAGATCTCATTTTTATTAGGGCTGTCACCGTATCAGATTTTTACTATACTCTTCATTTCTATTTTTTCTGACATTGACATTTAATTTTTTTTAAATCTCAAATAAATGTATGGGTTCAATTTAAATTTCTTTTAAGGTGCACCTATTATGGGTTTTGAAGGGTTAATATTTTGGTTTTGGGAGTCCTAAACAAAAGGTGAACATGCATGCCAGAAACATTTTCATTTCTTTAATATGCATTTATTTTTACCTTATTTGTTCAACTACTCCCAAACGATTCCTTCAATGATTAATTGTTTAAAACCCCCTCCGGTGATTGGTCGATAAAGCAGTGTTTGTGAGCTTTTAGCGCTCCAAAAGCGTCAACATAAAAGGGATTGGGTTTTTTTGTTTTGTTTTGGGGTTTTTTTTTAAGAGAGAGACAGTGTTCCTGTTTTCATTCACTTTACACACTGCTCGGTTTCACACTTTAATTAAATATTATAATTATTCTAAATATATATATAAAAGATCTTATTTTAATCAACCTCACTACTATGGCCATTTGGTTAAATTATGGTTGATCAAAATATTAATATGCATGCTTTGAGCTGATTTCTTACTCTTTTTTTTTACTATTCACAGGAACTTTTAAAATTCAGAAGACCAGACTGCAGAGGGAAGGATACGATCCACGGCTCACAACTGACCAGATCTACTTTCTGAACTCCAGAGCAGGCCGCTACGAGCTTGTGACCGAGGAGCTGTACAATGCTTTTGAAGAAGGCGGAATATCCATTTGAGACGAAGGAGAGAGAAGGTAGTCTGAACCTACCTGGTCTTCAGACCCGTGACGGCAAACAGTGTTACTCAATGCAACAGAACCCACTCAGATTTGTTCTGCTAGTATTTAGACAGCTTTTACATTTTAGTTGAAATTGTAATAGTATTGCTTTTGAACGGGTTTCTTCAATTTGGTAGCTTACTAGAACGCACAAGCTGTCTTCACAATGAAGAACTGAATATCAGATATGCAATAGATAAGACAGTGAGAGAGAATTATTTTAATGTGTTTTTCTGATTTGATGGCAGTGTACAGGTGACGAAATACACATGCACTCCGAATTTAACTTTTTAAAAGCACAACCAAAAGCCAGCAGTATGAAAAATGAAACGCCACTGTCGGTCTGGTTTTGACACTATAGACTTAAACCACTACAATACTTTTTGATGAGAAAGAGTGTATGTTTTAGAAAGCTGGAAGATACAAAGTATCATTGTAGAGAGCCACAATAAAGTGCCTTGGATTTTACCTCCTCAAGCTTTACCCGTGTGTGACATGACAAGATGAAATGCCTGACTCTGATATGTGAACAAAGATGTTTTGAAAACTAAACAATGTAATCGCATTAATTTACTGCAGACTTCTGAATGATTAAAATGAATAAATTGTCATTTTAACTGAAGACTTCTCTTTTCTGATTCTAATGTCCTGAGTGTACTGTTTATATTTATTAAGTATATATAAATACAAACACATGCATTTATATACTCATGAAAAAAATGTGTTTATATGTTAAATAAATTTATATAAAATATGAAAATATAAATGTATATATTTAAATATTTTTCAAAATATTTACTGAATGAGTGTGTATTTATATATACAGGGTGGGCCATTCATATGGATACACTTTAATAAAATGGGAATGGTTGGTGAGATTAACTTCCTGTTTGTGGCGCATTAGTATATGTGAGGGGGGAATCTTTTCAAGATGGGCCATTTTGATATATCACCAACCATTGCGATTTTAATAAGGTGTATCCATATAAATGGCCCACCCTGTACATAATAAATATATATATTTTAGATGCAATTTAAATTTTAGTTCTTATTTGGTTATTTCACAATATCTGATTTTCACTACACAGTTATATGACAAAACAAACAAATTAATCTTTTACCTTAATGAGTCGCACTGAAAATATGCTAATAACATTAAGTCGCTACTTTTTTTGAATAAGTATTATTTTGCGACTATTGAAGAGAAGTTGATTATAACATTAATGTTATTCGTACATATTCAACATGTTGTCATTGTCATGTGACCTACTGGCTTCACTGACTTTTTCAACTCTCCTCCTGTGGCCTCATGGGATAGTAAAGCATTCATTGCATGCACCAGAAGTCATCATTTTTTGCTGCATACTATTTCACATACTGTTTGTCCCCTACTAATCAGATGAGCCACTGTGTGCTCACAATTTTTCCATCTCATTCGTTTTTGGGTTTTTTTATGTATGGCAAGTAACAATCAGTGTTGAGGTGCTACTACAACTACTACGCTATTAATATATCTACTTCCCAATGTCAATATTGGTTTATTCGACACCCCTTATTTCATTTTCTCTTAAGTCTAATCTAGCCAGTTTTGATGACATCCACCATGCTGTCCAGATCATCAGGTTCAAAATCCGAAACAAGTGGAAGTGAAGTGTATTTCCATCCCAGCTCACCCTCACGAAACATTCGTAACATGAGAGGAAAGAAATGCTGAGAGGGACGTTCTTCTCATCAGTCTGTCTTAATAGAAATCCAGGCTGGCAGCACTTTCAAGGGGTGCTCCTTACAGGCGCTGCAGAAGTATGGGAATGCTCTCGAAGTGATGATGTCTGTGAAGGTGAAGAGAGGCGTTCTCTCTCGTGGGTCGTAGAAAGTCACCCTGGACCTGTTCATGTCCAATACGATCCTCACCACCTGCGGCTCCTTAGTCATAGTGAGCGGGGACCATGGGGCGGTACAGGCTTTATACTCTCCGTTTCGTAGCCTAATGGTCCAGAATCCCTCTGCAGGGGTCAAAACGTGCTTTCCCTTCCGGCTGATGGATGTGCTTGCGACTCCAATGACCCAGTAGGTGTTGTTTTTGACCTCCACGTCCCAGCTGTGTCGCCCAGAGCTGAAGCCCTCGTAGCCCAGCACCTCTGCACCTATGTTGAAGCGCTCGGGGTTTTCTGGGAGTTTGAAGGTCTGAGTGCAGCACTGTATTGTGGTCAGATCCTCTGACAGGAGGAAGCAGCTTGCTGCAGTGTTTGGATCAAGAGTCACTGGAGCTGCAGCAAAGGAAGATTGAAAGATAAATGCAAGGAAATGGTCTCTTTAAAGCAACTGTGTTTTGTTTTGTTTTGTTTGTTTTATTTTTACCTAAAGGGTTACTCCACCCTAAAATGAAAATTTGGCCATTAATCATATCCCATGCCATTCTAAATCCATAAATGATTACATTTCTGTTTGGACCCACAAACGATGAGGCTATTGGTGCCGACTTCCCTAGAAATTCTCATGAGTAAAATATCTCTGATGTATATTCATTCTTATTTACATTTTGTAGCATACCAGTTGTGACTTCCTGTTACCAATGGCCAAAATTCACCTGCAATTCCGGTCAAAAGATCTGTTGTGTTTGTGAAATTGCACGTTATAATGTAAGCATCATTAACGACCCTCTGTGAAAAAAAAAAAATAATGATTGTGTCTCTAACTGGTCTGCTTAGCTAAAAACACTTTTACAGGTGCAGTACTGCAAGATTTGGAGAGTAGCTATATTTAATAGTTTACACTTTGCAAAAACCTTTGCAGATAGTTTTTAATATTATTATTAAGGACTTAAAAAAAGGAACATACTTTCTGATCAATAACAGAAATTAAGCTTCCCATTGATATTTGTGCATTTGTTTAATTATATTTACAGATTTTGCAGAATATAACTGAACCCTGTATATAAGTCCCTGTGTTTTTCACTGATTCATCCATTAAAAATGATTCAGTTAAATGGTTGATTCATTTAGTAATGAAGCAAGTGCCTCTCTTTTTGAATGGCTCATTGAATCATTGACTCACTAGATTTGTTCAAAAGCTGAGATTCATTCGTAAATGAAACAGCACTGTGTGCGATACTAGGTTTGCAGATTTGTTTTCAAACTTTTGCTGATGAAATAGAGCAAACAACAGTGTTCCTAAAATGTAAGTCACTTAATATTAAATTTTGTATAAAATGTAAAAAAATGATAACTGTTAAATAAATTGTTTCACATTTGCAGACTTGCTCTCCTCGCGATCTCAGAAACTACAGTTTAAATGAATGAAGCTCCCTACACCATCCACTCAATCTGTTAGTTACATGGTCTCTATACTTTGTTGCATGATAATGAATGACAAACACTTTATTTTCACAAAATAGAAAGTGGTTGTAAAGAAAATAGCTAAAACATTGAAAATTCCACATTTCCACCATTAGGGCAATAATTCAGAAGTTCCAATCAACTAGAGATGTTACAAATCTGTGTGTCTATACTGTCCTAATGCATGGTGAGGAGGAGAGTTTGAGTGGCCAAAGATCACAGCTGGAGAACTGCAGAGATTTGTGTAATCCTGGAGTCAGAAAGCCTAAAATATATATCAAACAGCCACTACATTGACACGTTGTTCAAATGGGTTTTAAGAAGAAAAAAAAACTTCTGACTCATCCAAAAGCAATCTCCCGCATATTCATTTGTCAGACATGACTGGAACTTGAAATTACACTGGCTTCTATGATCAGATGAAACTCTAAAAGGCTCTCTGACATCAAACCCACTAGATGGGTTTGGTGCAAACAAGGATAAAAAGTAGCTGGTTTGATACTGCTGCGTCTTTAATGTTGTTGGCCTATTTTTCTGCTGGAGATCCTGGACGTCTTGTTTAGATGCGTGACATGGATTCTATCAAATACCAACATGATGGAAAAACGAAACCTGACTGCTTCTCTAAATCTTATAGATGGTTTCAACGACAACATAAACAAACGTTACTGCATATGTGTGGCCCTAAAGTTCCAGGTAGGCATCCCAATAGAATCAATAACAACAGCTAAATCCTTCTAGAGTATATTTTAATAACAAGCAAAATATGTTTGCTGAAATGAAAACGGCATTTTCTAAATACAGTCTGCCTTCAGAAATACAGTGACGTAAAAACACCCACTGACCAGCAAACACTGACCAGAAGTTAACTTCACGCTCACTCCAGGCACGTGCGCCAGATGACACACTCTATAATGGACTATGTTTAGATCTTCCATCAAGACAATGATCCAAAACAAACATTAAAATCAACACACACAAAGATTTGTCACAGAGTAAAAAATAAAGCTTTCGCCACAGCTGTCTCAGTCCTGACCTGAACATAAAAAAATCGAGTAAGGTGCTAAAGAGGAGAAGCACCAACTATAGAGTTGCTATTCTGAGGGATCTGGAGAGATTCTGGATGAAGGAATGGTCTCTGATCAGGTGTTCTCCAAACTCTTCAGGCTTTACAGGAGAAAACTCAGAGCTGGGGAAATGATGTTGAAATAATACTGTGCCAAACGTGAACTAGCGAAATCATTTCTCTCATAATAAGATTTTTCCCCTGCTTTCCATTGTTTTACGTCAGTCATAGATTAGACTTTTGTCAATTGTTTGAATGAAAGATATAAACAATGCAGATCTGTTTTCGCTCATATTTACCATTATTAGTGGAGGGGACTGTATATGTAAATTTACATAAAGATACAGTTATATTGTTCGATTTACAGATATTTTTGAATTACAAAATTCAACATTTACGACGTTTTTATTACACTGCATAATTTATGCATAATACCCTAAAACGTAACCTTAAACCAAACCCTCATCCTAAACCTAATCTAATTAATTTCACTCAGTACCTAAATGTAGACTTAGTAACAAGGCCAATATAAATTTAAATGTTACCAAAGTTTTATAAATATAATTATTTTAGTATTTTTTATTACAGTAATGTGAGGCATTTCTTGATAGTGTTTTAAAAATGTACAAATAAGTAAACGTGAATCCGACTTGGTAGTTTGAAACTGAATATACTCACTATATTGAATGATTTCCATCATTCTTTCCCAGACTTTAAACTTCAATGAGCCTAGATGTTTGGCTATATCAAGCAGTGAACCTGTTATCATCTGTGGATCCTGGGGAATACGCCAGGTTCTGTCAATACACCGAAAACACAGAGTTATTCTGGGCCTAGGTCACAGAGCACATGTATTAAGATGGAAAAGGATTTGTACCTCTTTATGGTGTCTTTATAATTCTAAATGAAATATAAAAACACAAGCAGATCACTCACACTCGACACGTGAATTTTAATTTGTGTTTTAAGTCATTTCTTCACAAAAGTTTACCTTGAGGAACGGTATATCCTTAGACCTCATCTCCTGTTCAACTATTCTTATAGTGTTGCTAAGTGAAGTGATGTCATTCTCCAAATCTTGGATCTTATCATTTATCATCTGTCTTTTCTGCTCCTTCTCTTGCTTTATCATGGAAAGCCTGGATGCCTCCTCGTCTCGCAGGAACTGGTGCAGAGCCTCAAACTCCTCTCGTATCTTCCTCTCTGTGTTCTCTGCTTGACTCTGTAATGAGAACGTTATCGTTAACTTTTTCTGAAGTGGAAAACTCATTATTTTTTCTGTAATTGATCAACTTAATTAACAAAGCAATTTCAAAATGACAATACCTTAATATAGTCTATTGTTTGCTCACAAGTGAGTTTTGCTTTTCGGAAGAGCTTTAGTTTTTCCTGAAGTGGTTTCAAAGCATTTTTGAGTTCCTCCTGGAGTGAATACAAATCATCATAAAAAAAAAAATTCTGTCAAATATCTTCGGAACAAAGACAAAGGCAACATTTGAATACACCAGATCCCAAAAAGCAATGAATCCTTTGTACAGCCTGCAAAGACATTCATATTTTTTCACATTTTGATTTAACATACATTTATAACATGATTCTTTGTGTTATATGCCCTGGCATTTAATCACTAAAAGGAGTGCAATTATAACATTTGCTATGACCACTTAACTTGAGAGACGTTCACCCTTCTAGTTTATTTAAGTTCTTCAAACTTTGAAGTGTGAGAAGGGTCTATTATGGAAATATAGCTGCTAGCAGCCACACGGGGCCAAGCCCATTACAATCATCCCACGAGTTCAAACAGTAGCTAAAAAACCAAAGACTTAGAATGACATATTTCTGACAAATGTATATATTTGCATCATATGAGCATTAAACTCAGCATCTCCAGGTCATGTGTTTGTCACCCATCTTGTGCCACTGTGAAGATGAACTAAGAATCAACTCAAAATCAACACAACATTTTTATATAAATGCACACAGCATGTTGTATTTGAGAATTTTAAACAGGCACAGCGGCAGAACCTGATTTTGCTCGAAGTGTCCCTGGATAAACATCTTTGTTGACCCTGGAACAACAAATCAGATTTGAAGAACCAGTTTATAGTTTTTGTGAAGTTTAGGCTTACAATCAGTGTTTGGTGCTTGTACGTAAGTGTCAGCCATCTATCATTAAATATGCCATTACTCATGGGTAGGGTTAGGTATAGATAGAGATATGGTCAAAACTGTTGTTCCAGGATCAACAAAACATGTTTTTGGGAACAATAACAAATGTCAAAAAAGCATTCAGTGATTTCTGTGTGGCTCGGTCTAAAAATAATCTGATCAGATTTGTGGGAGAAGTAGCAAAAAAATGTGTTTGACTTATCAGCATACCCCAAAGGATAAAACAAATAATAAATTGGATGATGTTTTCAAAAGTTAGGTGGCACTGTGTCCAAACTGTGTTCAGGTACCTCCGGGACATGGTGTTGATGATCCCTACTGTGGAGAAATGTCAAATTGTTTAAAATATATTGCAATTTACACATGGTTCATTCAATAAACTATAAACAAATCAATTTTTAGTATCTCATGACCCTTGGGTGGCACTGTTCCCAACTTTGGCATGGACCCTCAAAGCATGTTGATGTAGCATATGGAGTTTCATTTTAATTGATGAAACGTTTGACTGCGATACAGCCTTTGCAACCAATTTTAGGTCAGCTTCAACAAGTTTTTTATATCCTAACTTTTGAACAAAATTGAATATCAAAATTCAGTTCAGTCATTTCTGTGTAACCCGGTTCAAAGATCAACATCAACATCAATACTGTACTTTTAAACATGGCCACTACTGTAATGAGTCGTAATGTAAGGCACTGAACGTGATCAGCATGAGAGTAATCGTGTGTACAAAGTCATAACTTTCTAGATCAGGTGGTTTCAACCATTTGAAAAGTGAATTTTTAAGCTGGTGATAGTGCTACAGTTGGTCCTAGGGATTCCAAATTAGGCCAGGTTCGTCGCTTAGAAATTATGCTTAAAAAACTCTAGACACTCAAAAGCAAAGGTTCCAAAATAGAGGTCATCTGTCCAATTTACAAACTGCCTGCCCAATGTAAGGTTGCAGAAGAGTCTATCTCAGTCTATCCCAGCATCTTCTGCTGTAGGCAGTAAAACACCCTTGAATGGACTGCTAGTTCCATTTAATTGCTAAACTTGCTTGTCTCCCAAGATCAGGCCAAAATTACGAGATACAAATTCTGACATTTTACTGAAACTGTCACGGAGGCAGACGAGAAATGAATGATCGAGGATGTCCCCGTGTAGCGTGAGGGAAAACTCGAACGCGGAA
>JAUMHR010000048.1:1451508-1462157 GCA_032361145.1 Enteromius fasciolatus | reverse complement strand
ACACCATTCTGAGGGGTGTTACATGTGTGTAGTTACAGTAATATTTCAGCTGTAGATACTATGTACCGGTGTGTACTTACACTGTGCTTACATACTACATACACATCTAGTTACTATGGAAGTACACAGGTAGTAGGGACACTTAATATAAAGTGGTGAGAATATGGCATACTGACAGTTGCTCCTCTCTTGCCAGTGTGGCCTTGCAGTCCACAGGAAGTGCCTGGAGGTGTGCCAGTTGGAGTGTGAGCACAGGAGAGGCTTCATCTTCGGGATGGAGTTCTCCATGCTGCCCAGAGAGAGTCAGGACTCTGTGCCCTTCGTTGTCCTGCGCTGCACAGAAGAGATTGAAAGCAGGGCTCTCGGAGTCCAGGTAGGAGCTCAGTATTGTGATGCTGTGAAGAGATAATGGCGCTTGATATAGTCACAATTATTTAAAAGTCTTTTCTTCCATGTACGTATGCAATCGTATTGTATTGATAAGTAAGTGATCATCAAAAAAAGATGTAGGACGGGACTTGGATGAGTGAGACATTCTCATTAAAGATGCAGATCTGTATCATTTCTTTCTGACAATCTACTAGTGGTTTGTTTGTTAGTAGTGTGGCTTTCTGAATAATTATACTTACAATTTTCATTTTGCAAATAATAAAACAGACTACAGATTCCACAGAATTAAACTAAAGGCGTAAACTTCAAAGTCTGGTATTTTGTGATCGTTAGTGTAAAAATTCAGTTTTTCTTCTGTAACCCTTTACAGAGTCGCCTAGTGTTTGAAAATCTGTTAGGACTAAGTTGTGTAGTGTGCAGAGAAGTGCAGGCCTCCGAGAATATTTTAGTAGCTGCGTCATAACAGCAAGTTATGCGTGAGCAAACACCACTCGCACATACAGATAGTGAAATAATGTAGCCGTCTGCAAACCCTTGTTCTTTTCTCTATATCTAGGGGGTTTACAGAATCAGTGGATCCAAACCTCGCATTCTGAAGCTATGTCAGGCTTTTGAAATCCAGAAAGACCAAGTTGACCTTAGTGACCTCTCACCACATGACATCACCTCTGTACTCAAGCATTTCTTCAAAGAGGTAAAAACACACACACACACATGTTGGTTTTTGTGATTTATGGGGACTCTCCACAGGCGTAATGGTTTTTATACTGTACAGACTGTATGTGGTATTGTCCTACACCTACCCTACACCTAAACCTACCCCTTACAGGAAACTGTGTGCATTGTTAGATTTTCAAAAAAACACTATTTAGTATGTTTTTTAAGCCTTTTGAATTACGGGGACACTGAAAATGTCCTCATAAAACACCTTTATATTGTCATACCTATGTCATACCCATGTCATTATACAAATTTGTGTCCTCATACACCACATAAACCCGCACGCACACACACAAAATACAAAATCTAGACTCCAAGATTTTTCTCATTACCTAAAACCAAGGCTGTAACCATGTCTTGAAGATTTGCGTGATTCAGTATCAGACTGAGAACAATTACATGATGCGTGTAGCATCAAGAATAAATTGAGGCCATCTATATTTAGTTTGGAGCTTGTCCAACATTGTGTATTGTGGTTTTGACCCTGCTTAACAGATAAAACGTAACACCCCGTCTTCCTCTTTCACAGCTTCCAGAACCGTTACTCACCTTTGAACTTTACAACGAATTCATCAATGTGGGTAAGGAGATTCAGAGGCTTAGCGAAAAGGACCATGCTGCAGAGACTACTGGGATCGTGAAGAGTATTGTGGTCAAACTACGAGAGCTCATCGGACGGCTGCCTCTGTGTAACAGCATCACAGTGCAGCACATGATGGCCCACTTGACCAGGTACCATGCTGAGTGAAATCACATTACACTGTTTCTAGGACTCGTTTGTTTACGCTCGCATGAGGTGATTTTTTTTTTTCAGGCAAATTCAAAAAAGGAATATTTTGCGGAGCTCCAATGGAAATGATTTTTTCCCTACCAAAATGTGTTCCTATGACTTACATTCCCTACTAATGCATCACTTCCTTCTCTTCAGGGTTGCAGAACAGTTCGAGGAGAACAAAATGTCTCCAGGAAACCTGGGCATTGTGTTCGGCCCCACTCTCCTGCGGCCCCTGGTGTCAGGAGACGTGTCTATGATCGCTCTGCTGGAAACCAGCTACCAGGCTCTTCTCGTGGAGTTCATGATCTCACACTATGACCACGTATTCGGTCCCGTAACGAGATCCAGCACACCTCCTCCACCGCCTCCCACGGCACCCCTCCCAGACACCCCTCCCAGAGCCTCGTGTCCCTCTCAGGACCCGAACAGGGAGCGTCCACGCTCTCTGGAGGTAGGCAATAAGTACTGGACTTCACACGACCGCGAGCCGCGCTTTAAGCTGACTGTTGTCATGACGATGCTAAAAGCTCACCTCAGGTGGACATGCTTGTGCGGGGCGAAAGAGTTAATCTTGATCTGCTTGAGCCTTTCTTGCACCGCTTGGGCCTTAATTGTCCCGCTGTGGTCGTGGAAAGACCTGGAGAGATTAAACGCTTATTCTGTGAAGATTACTTTTGCTTGCCTGTGCGCTTGTGCTTATGTTGGAGCCTTACCCTGTTGCACTCCGCTTTAGCTTCTCACCAAGTTGTTTACTACAGTGACAGCCTGGAGGATGCTGATAGTTATGCTATTAGACTGGTCTTCTCTAACCGGAACGGTTTAAGCGTCTAAGAATTTCTCATTAGCGAGAATCAAACCGAAGTTCGGAGGGTCAGCGTTTTCCATGCGCTAAGATTGTTTAGTTGCTAGCTGCGTATAGTTTCTCACAAATACCATAGAACTGAACGAGCATAACATATATGATTTAATACATCTTGTATAATACATTTAATCTGATATATAATGCAAAAGAATTCTAATGCTGAAAAAAAATGACTGCAATCATTTGATTAAAAAATAACTGTTTTAGGGGGGTTATGTTTTAAGATATAATTTATTCATATGCTGGCAGAGCTGAATTTTCAGCATCATTACTCCAGTCTTCAGTGTCACACGATCCTTCGGAAATCATACTAATATGCTGACTTGCTGCTCAAAAGCATCTAATATTATTAGCAATGTTGAAAACAGTTGTGCCGCTTAATATTTTCAGATTTTTTAAAACCATGATGTTTTTTTTTTTTAATGCATTGGAAGCACAAATGAACGGCATTCATTTAAAATATAATTTTTAAAAAAGCATTATAGATGTCTTTACAGTCACTTTCAATGAAGTAAATGCATCCTTTCTGACTAAAAAGTGACTTAAAAAAATGTTTACTCACCCCAAACTTTTAAACGATAATGTACATGTATCAAGTTTTAACAAGAAATATAAAATCCACTGAGACTTAAATAATACTAAATTAATAAAATATTATAACACTGTAGTAATTTAGCCTTATTGGCTCTCAAGTCAACGTATATTCAGAATTTTTATCGTTTTAACAGAATCGCACTATCAAGAGAGAATCAAGTGAGGGTTATATTTCTGACAAGTCATCATCCAATGAAGCAATGGACCAGCTGAGCCCAGAAGCCATTGAGAGAGCAGGTAGGCGGGCTTTAAAAGACATTGATGTTCAATATCAGCTGGCTGCTTGCGCAAACTACTTGCTGTGTTTTTGTAGCATTGCGAATGATTTCCTTCCTGCTGTCATAAGCAAATCTGTTTCAGGCAAACGTTTGACCACTATAAGATGCTTGAGTCATAAATCATGCTTGAACATTATTGATAAGCATTCTAATTTTAATCTGGGCCTATATAGAAACTTCAATTATGAAAACTAAAGGTTTTATGGTATGGTTTTTAATTGAAGTCCTTTTTTTAAATCTCTATCTCTTCTAGTCCTGGCTATGAGGGCAACAGCATCTCCTCAAGTGCATTTGGAGCAGGCTGCAGAAAGTCAATTACAAACTCAGTCGAGGGCTCACTTCAGCAGGCAGCCGGTGAAGTACCACAGGCAGGGTTCGGGAGCGCAATTACGCAAAACATACTCTCAGTCACAGGACGAGGACAATTCTGGGTGCGGGGAAGGACTTGTGTCGAGAAGCGTAGACAGCAGTCGCAGCTCCTCTCCTGAGCCCGAGAGCCCAATACAAACTCACTGCCGATTACACGAGACCCCCGCCCCGCAGAATAAGACTGCATACACTCCTGAGAGTCAGACTGCGCCTCATGCAGAGGTAAAAAGTACTGTATCGAACGAGGGGGCTAAAGCTGTAGATTCTGCATTTAAAGAACATGTGGGACAAATAGGACAACGAAATAGCAACCAATCAAACAACACCATGGAGGGGAGAGAGCGCCTGATCCGTTCCTTGAGGAGGCATCCGACGGAGGAGAAAATGGCCCAAACGATTCTGTCCGGACTGAAGCTTAACCGCAGTGATTCAGGAAAGGGCGAGCAGCTCCATTTCGTTTGACAGCGACTGAAACAACTTGTCTTGTTTACTTCACTTCTGGGGTTCCTTAAATTCACTGGAGCACATCCCACTTTGGGCTGCGAAAAAGTATTTTTAGCACAGCTGTACATTTTTAGTTTTCCTGCTTTGTGGCACATGACGTACGGTGCAGTTAAATCACAGCACAGATGGTAGTTCCCTTTCTCGCTGGAAATTTGGCACAGATTTACCTGTGTTTATTTCAGATGCATAGACTGCCGGTCTTGTATAGATGTTTGATGCTGAATCATGAGTACTTTGGGGATGAGTATGCAATATATGGAAACAAATCCAAAAAAACTGTCTACTGGCTGTTTTGAGATTCTTTAAAACCACATTACTTTTACTGTGTTTACATCCTTACAATATGTATGAAAAAAAGTACTTCCATAATGTACTTAAAGTACTCTATTTTTGTGCGCTAATTCTGTACTTAATATACTAAAAATGATTCTTAGTAGTTCTCGAAATAAACTTGAGATCATCTAAGTGTATTCAACTGTCTGTTTTGGGACACCATGAATATGAACTTAAAAATGCACCTTTAACATTTAGTTACCACTTATAGTAGGCTACATTTGAGTGTACTATGAAATATGGGTATACTACAAGCACGGCTGGATCAATGCACAGGCTTTATATGGCTTCAGCCTAGGGGCCCCCGCCTCCCAGGGGGCCCCCAATTGGTCAAAAGAAAGAAAAAACTTAATATCCATTGGATTAAAATAAACATTTAAATAAGCGGACGCTGATTGGGTGAGGCAAATCCGCCTTCAGTATATAAACGTCAAACGCACATCACTCACTCCACATTTGAACAACAATATAAACAGAGATAAATGATATAGGCATATACGATGTGTGACCGAAAATATGACAGCCAGGGGGGGGCTGTAGCCTAGGGGCCCCTGGCCATGTTAATCCGGCCCTGACTACAAGTGGTAACTATATATAAATATATATATATTTTTAAATACATGTATGTTAAAAGCGCATATTAGTTAAATTTTATCCCAAAATAGCACAGATGAGTACACTTAGATTATCTTAAATTCATTTTAATAAGTACATAAATACAAAATTAGTGCGCGAAAATAGACCACTTTACATTATGTAGGTCTACACCGTAATATCTTTACAATATTAAAATGATAAATTATGTAGGTCTAATGGTTAACAGGTCTTTAGTTTGAAGGTTGACAAGTAACTATTTAAAAATGTCATAAGTTCTATGTATTCAAGTTCTTGCATAGGCCATTTCGAGTACGTGAATAAAAAAATAACATTTTAGAACTATTCTTTAATATTAACAAAAAAATAAAATAAAATTGTAACTAATGTATCGCAATCTCAGTGATTGGTCCATCCTGAACACGTGAGATCTAGGTCGTCTGGACAATAATTTACATCTAAATAACATACTAACTGTACACCGCGGAGACATTGAAGAGGAGATCACGCAGTGAGGCGTTTTATTATCATCAGTGAGAAAAAGAGCACATCAGGACCTAATGTCCCATGCTAATTGTCGTTGCATGCTTGGTATTTGTGTTTCATATAGCTCAGGGTTTCTCAGCAATAGCCCTCGAGGTCCGCTTTCAGTTTGCCGTCAACCTTGATCAAATCCAGCCGCCTGTAACTTCTGTTTGAACGGAGTTGGAGCTCAACTGTATTTTATGTGGCACGTTTTGGCCACTAGATGGCAGACGCGACGCGCATTCATTGCATTTTTGAGTTAAATCCTTTTAGCTCTTAATTGGGCATATTAATTACCTCAAAAATGACCTGAGCGTCCATTTTAGGTTTAGTTTTCATAGCAGACCTGTATAAAGGTGTTGTTATTTCATATTACAAATTCATACTTATGTATAGCCTAGCCCTGAAGATTTTTGGGTTAATCATATTTGAAATCATATATCATACTGTTTAAATATAGACTACAAGTACAAGTGATTCCGTTGATAATGTCGGATTTTAACCTAACGCAGATTATCCTGAATGGTGACTGATTTCAAGTGTATAGAAATGACACCCTTCCTAACTTTAACAATCATTAGCTGCTTAACTTACTAACTAGTATTAGCTTACGTTCACAATGTCTTTCATCCTAAATCTAGCTCAATGATATTCATCTAAAGAAAATTCATCTGAGGTTATTATATAGGATATTTGACACCTAAGGAATCGGTCAATCTGTTTCTTTTAACCCGCATATCAGGCAAAAAAAACAGTTTCTTTGAATCAAAAAGAGTGAGATACTGCTGTGTACGACTGTGTATGTTTTTGGTCTTCTTGCAACCCTCCTTGATGTTTCCCTCCTCCAGAAGTCATTCATTGTGCGCGCGCAGCTCGCGTCTTGATCACATAAAGCGCGCGCCTGAACATCACACACACACACACACACAGTCAATGCTTCTGCGCCACTGCCTGCATTTGGACTATAACACTAAAGTTTGGCTTCTGGAGCACTGGTGCCCGTCCTCTTCTTCAAAGGTATTTTGATGTTACCAACAGAAATCTCAGGAGGAGTGTGTTTTAGCACTAGGTAAGTGCACGGGACCGAGCATCACCTGCTGTCACCTATGACACTATTGTTACATTAACTTTTCGTAGAGCGCGTTTACATAAAAAAAACCATGCATGATAATTTCTCCTGACTTTTAGCATATTGTGTGTAATCTAGGCTACATTTTACAGAAATGTGTTTTTTGTTAATAAATGTACTTCTACATTAATTTATTTTCATTTAACGTTGCCTTTTATGTCTGATAGCTACTTTAAGAGGTCTGGATTTAATAAAACCTAAACCTGTATTTCATGAGTTCAGCTTAAGACAGATTATAGGAAAAAAATTACGGACGAGTGTCGGAATTTTAAATTGAAGTAATATTTAAAAACGTGTGTGTAGGATAATTGCGCAGACAATATAAACTAACGAACTTTAAAAACGTGTTAACTCTACGGTAGCCTGCTTGAGTGTCTCTGTAGGTTTTACAAATGGTTTGGTTTCGAGTAAACAATTAAGATAAAGTAGGCATCACAATCGAAAGCGCTGCTATTTTGCGCATAGCCTAAATTAAATCAATTAATGAATGAATACTGTTAATATTCACGTTTGCACTTTTCATCTCGTCACATCACAGGACACTGACAATTCTTGTCATGGAGCATCTTCAAATAAAAATGAATGCTAAACTTTAATAGAAACTAAATGAACGCGCATAATGAAATCATCAATATCAAATAGCATCGGTTTAGTGTCGTAACTTTTTAAATACTTGCGAATGATAAGTTGTTTTTTCCGACCTAAACATTGGCCTAGATCGGCCGCAATCATCATAATTAGGCTATTCCCTTTATAAGACGACATTTGGGCCATATTGTAGCCTACATACATTTAACAGACAGTATTAAAATAGGTCTATATTTTCGGTATAGCTCCATAAATAAATAAATCATGTACAAATATGTAAATAATATACTCATGCTTCAACATAAGCGTGATTATTCCTCGTTATTGAGACTGATTATAACCCGTTATTAGATCCTGTATTTTTAATAATCAAATCAGCCAATTATCTGCATTAAAAATTGGGGAAAGAGATCCGACACGCAGTGTGTGATTTCTGCTGTGAGGAAAAAATATTTCAAATGCATCTTTAAATTTCCAAGGAAAGGGGATGTTTGATAAGCAGATATAATAACGATAATACCCTAATAATGTAACCACCAACAAAAATAATAGCATAGTTTTTAAAAAAAAGCCTAAACAGGTTATTCTAACAGGAAAGGAGGCAATAAAACACAAATTAAGATTTTGATTTCCCTCTTTTTCCAAAATAAATCAAATCTCAAATAGCCTACACATTTATTGTGAAAGCGTCTGTTATTCTAAATTACAACAATCACAATCCGTTATCATTTTTGAGGCAATAGGCTTCCTGTTTTAAATCTGCGTTGGATTTGGTGTTTATGCGCTGTTTTGTTTTGCCAAAACCAAAGCGCTCGTGAGCGGAAATGTGTCTCCCGAAGCCAGCCGCGCGCCTCAGACCGGACAATTCACCTGCGCGAGCGCCAAACACATCCGGTCCTGCTCGCGCGTTCATCAAACACTTCACCTGTTAAAGAGTGAGATCAAATTAAAGAAGTCATGCCTTTCTTCAAACAGATAGACTACGAGAGAAAGCGTGTGAAGAACGTGGCTAGACTGAAAAATGGCTAGATGTTAAAAAATATCAAACTTGGCAGCGTCGACGCAGAACTTGACATTTTTCCAAGCATTACGAGATTACATGCAGGCCTATCGTAGCCTGCTGTTTCTGACTTTACATATCGTTAAATCACATAGGCCTAATATAAGTATACCAACATATTTGACCTTTTTTTATTTTGTAAAACCTAATGAGAAAAACGGCGACTCAAGTTCAACAAAACTGGCTTCTCCAGCAGCCGTGACGAAGACACTTACACCAACACAATACACCTTGGCTGCTAAACATTTGACTAAAATACTGCGGTACTAATGAATTAAACTACGTACAATGCCATTAAAAAACTACACATAACCGATAGTAACACATAAAATATAGTAAATAGATATAAACAGACATAGGCCTATTTAGATTAAACACAAACAAATACATGCTTCTTGAAAGGAATTGTGGGAACACGCACAATTGTATAATCTCCAAGACAATTTTTACTTAGAAAAACATCATTTACAGAAAATGGCATGTAATGTTATTTTAAAAATAGGCCTATAATATTTCATATTAGCCTTTTTTTAATTTACATATTTTACAATGACCAATAAAATATAGGACCTGGTTGTGGCTTCTGCTAATGAAACTAATGATGCTCCATTTCTTCTTAGATTATAGTAGCTGTGTGTGTGTGTGTGTGTGTGTGTGTGTGTTTTACGCAAATACAACAATAAAATATGATAACAACACCAAGCAATTACAAGCAGCTTACAATAGTTCCACATGATCACAGACCGACTGCAGTCTTTACATGTGAGTCTTTATGTTGCTGTTTTTCAGTCAGCACTCCAAAGAAGGAAGGAACGGAATGAAAACAGAAGAAAACCAGTCATGTCTTCAGCAGGCCCCCTCCGCCACGCCTTACGGTGAGACCCCTATTCTTCATTGATCAATTCTCAGTTATTCCAGATTAATGTCAGCGCTGTGTGTGTGTGACCCGTCAGCTGACACCTGTTCTGTTCTCGTCCACCAGAGCACGTGGGAGGAGGTGAGGTGTGTGCAGGGTGCGAGTCTCCCATCGCGGACCGCTTCCTCCTGCGCGTCAATGAACTGTCCTGGCACGAGACGTGTGTCAAGTGTGCGGTGTGTCGCAGCGTGCTGAGTGGGACCTGCTACTGTCGAGACCGCTTGCTCTACTGCAAGCACGATTACGAGAAGTAAGACTGTATGCACTTCATCAAACATTGATTTTTTTTGGTCATGCTGATGCTCTGTTGAAGTTTGGTTACACTTTATTTGGGCAGACTTTATTTTAAAGTGTCTTTGTTACTCATGTTACATGTACTTACTATTATAACAACAATAAATTATGCATAAATACATGCTAACCAAGCAATCATAACCATGTAGTACATACATACTAATTAACAGTGCTCAGTACTTAAATGTATAATTATACTGTGACAGTGACAGAGTAACCCTTTCTTGAAAGGTATCGCAGTTGCGATACAAACAAGTACTGAGTAATATTAGTAATATTAGGATATATATATATATGTATTGTATTTTTAGTACATAGTAACATGGACACTGTAAAATAAAGTGTTGCTGGAAAAGACCCTTCGCAGGGAGAGTGACTGACAAGCGATCTGACCAATCATAATGCAGAATCTGCCAAAACAAACCAGACTGTAGAGTAGATTGGTGGACTTGAACTTGAACAACGGTATATTGACAGCTTTCTGTTGTTGAAACAAGATACTTTCCGGTGTCCATTTATCTTTATTTTGTGCTATAACTAGTAGTAAGGGGAAAAGATGATCGGTTTGCATACCGCTTGAACAGAAATTCGTAATAAATGACAAAAACTGAAAGCTGAGGCTTTGTTTCATATCAGAAGTAACCTGGGGCCTGTTCCATAAAACAAGTTTACCAAATAAGCCAGGCTTATGGCAGATAGTCTGACTTATTTTAATGCA
>JAUMHR010000048.1:1437620-1451408 GCA_032361145.1 Enteromius fasciolatus | reverse complement strand
AAATGAACTGGCAATAAGTCAGACTAACTGAAATAAGCCTGGCTTATTTGGTAAACTTGTTTTATGGAACAGGCCCCTGCTCTGTCTTGTCTGTCGGCGTGCTGTCAGGTTTCTCTTTGCTCTGCAATGGGTTTTTAATTGTATTCTTTACTAAGAACATGATGTGCGGCGTGAGAGTGTCATGGCTTGTCAGGCATAGCAACAGTTAACAATTTCTGTTATATATGTAGTTAAGTATCGGTGACGGTATGTTTAGTTAACGTATGTTGTAACGTTGTAGGTTTAGATCTGTTGCTCAAAGGCATAGTTCAACCTAAAAAAGAAATTCTGTCATTATTACATATGTTTATTCATTTTCGTAACCCTCAATGAATCCAATCTGATTTCAGAATCTGAAACAAAGCATTTTTCAGTTTGGTTCATTTTTGCCTTGAGTGACATATTTGCATGAAGGGTTTTCTGGGGAGGTATCAAATGATTAATCGTGATTAATTGCGTCCAAAATAAAATATTTTGTTCACATATGTGTGTGTACTGTGTATATATAAATATATACACATGCAATGCATAATATTTAAGAAAATATATGTAATGTTTATTTCATATATGTATATATAATATAAATATACACACGTTACAATACGTTCATATTTTCTAAATATGTGTGTGTCTTTATATATATATATATATATATAATAAATATACACAGTACACACATATATTGAGTAAACAAAAAACTAATTCTGGTTCAATGTATTCAAATGACAAAAATCATTTGACAAAATATTAACTCGTATATTAATATCAGTAAATATTCTGTCTCCTGTGCTGATTTGTTCATAAGACTAAATAAGCATAAGCAGCAACGCCAAAGGTATTTTTGAATTCTGCTGAAAATATTCTTTCCTTTTAATTGGTGTATTTTAGGTTTACATTACACTCTGATTTTACACAGATGTTCTCATAAAGCTTCTGATTGAGCCATCAGTCTGATTATAAATGGAAAAAACAAGTATGCATGTGCACCAAGTCTTTGTACATAATGACAGAATTGAGATTTTTGGGTGAACTATCATTTGAACTGCTGGTTCTCTGGTGACTCATTCTGTATCAGTTCGGGTCAGAGGGAGATTCCCAGAAACCATAATTTCCCAGTGACATCAGCAGGAGCGCGGACAGTTGAAGGACGATATTGTGGCCTGTTATCACTGTTGTGAGAAGTGTCAGACACCGTGTGGACACTCCCTCTGTTGCTGACATCTGGAAGCCAACCGAAAGGCATAAGACGGACAGGAGGGAATAAAAGAGCTTAGAAAAGTTAGCAGGAAGAATTCCCAGAGGGAATATAAAATAATTCTACACATGTTCCCTGAAAGATAGATCACCTGAGATCCAGCACTGTTTCAGGGTATGAAATTACCATACTAACTGCTTTTCTTCACACCGTTGAAGAAAAACGGGACCACAGATTTGATAACTGTTTTGCACGGGTGCTTGCAGCGAGGATGTCGTAACAAGGGTAAAAGTGATCAACAATTACAAATGAGATGGCTGATCTAAGATCAGAGCAAGCTGGAGTTTGGTCAGTTTGTATTATTATCATTTACATTCAGCGTTTCTTTTTACTATATGCTGGAGATTTCAGTTAATGCATGGAGGAAGACTGTATAAAGAGGCTGTGGTATGGTATGTGGTGTATTTATGGAGGAGACTTGGCACACTGTTGTGTGGGTGACCTTGAGTGAATCCATAACAGTATCTCCTTGTGTTCTCGCTGTCTGTCCGTCAGCACCCACCGTTCCTGCCCCTTTACCAGCGCTCCATCTACAGCAGGTGTGCTCCGTTTCTGGGGTGCCAAGAAATCTTTGGAAAAAGTGGAATTTGAAGGGGAAAAACCCCTGACATTTTTCGGTAATGTTAAAAAAAAAAAAAAATTCTGATGTGGAAAAACCTACAGTTCTTAGTTACGTTAAAAGAGAAAATATTATTTAAAATAAGACCACTGTTTTTTATTAGTGTGAAGAACATTTGAATAATCTAAAGAACCTTTTCCCACTATAAAAACGTTTTTGTGGAATTGAAAGACTCTTTGGGTGTTTAAGGTTCTTCATAAAGCCATCAAGAACCTTTATTTTTAAGAGTGTGCTTTAAGGCAATATTAAATGGCATTTAATTTCATATATGTATGCCATGTTTCCAGGTAAAACAGTGAGAGAAAAAAAGATGATGTTGGCAGTTTTCTGCATCGCATATTAAAGTCACTATTAAATGGAATTAGCAGCAGCTCTTTTCTTCCATGTCTGAGTCCAATTAATTATCGAATAAGAAAAAAATGTAAGGTGTGACTTGGTTCTGTTGATCAGGTGATGATTGGATGGAGGCAGGTGTGAAAGACGCTTCTGACATACGTCAACCAAAAACAATACCAAACCAAAACAAATTTTCTTTATATAGTTATATGCATAATTTAATCATTCACAACATGATCAATAACAAGCATTTAAAATAATAGATTACTTCCGATCACAAAAAGCGGATATTAACTACCAAATAAAAAGTTGTATAAGGGATTGATTTTAGATAATTTGAATGAAATATTACTAAGACCAGACATTTTCCACTTGAAATAAAGTACATGCAAAGAGCATCAACTTTAAGATCACAGCTGTATGACGAGTCTTTACAACACTTACATGCTCTCGTCATCAGAAATCTGACTTTCATTTACTCCTGATTTCTCAATCGTTCAGGCAATACCTCTTCACCGAACTCAAAGCCAAAGCCCTATTCATTAAACCCACAAACACTAGCTAACATCCCTGAAATGGTCAAATTCTCTCCATCACTGTCTTCCTGGCTGACTTCGACACACACAGCCATCAGATAACCACGCAGCCCAGCCTAGTGAAACCAGTCCCAGACCAATAAAGGCTCTCAGCCCCAGGGTACGGTGCCTGGATCCCTGGCAGAAAATTAGACTAGCGAGGGTCTCGGAGGCCTATCAGAGCGGAGACAGGGGAGCGGATATTTAAGACGCCCCAAGTTTAATAGATCACTCTGCGGGGTGGGAAACAGAACGAAAACAGCCCCCAGTGTGTAAAGAGATGCTAGTAAGAACAAAAAAAATCACGAATGAGAACTCTTTAATATCTCGCTTGTTTCTCCTAGACAGCAAATTGAGATTTTGGCTAAAGACCCATGCTTCGCAGACTGCTGTTGAGGAAAAGACGCAATTAGAGCATGTGTCTTTTAGAAGAGGTCTTAAACATGTCCTGAAATGCGCATGGATTTGATAAATATGAAAGATTCAAATGTTAAATGTCATTTTTATACGTCATAGTGTCATATTTCTGACCCTCATTGATCAGTGTCAATCATTTAAATCAAGTTTGGATTGTTTTATTGTGTTTAAAAAGCAATAACAATTTTTTTAAAAATTGAACGATTATTTGCATCCAATACATTTTTTTCTTTATATAATATATGTATGCGCTGTGTATATTTATTGTGTATACATAAATACAAACACACACATACAGCATATATTTTAAATATGTACATATTTATATTAATATAAATTATTCCATTCATAGTTGTTTACTATATACATGTAAAAATGTTGTGTGTATTTATGTAGGCTATGTATATATAATAATAAATAAAAATAAATATACACACCACACACCCATGAATTATGTAAATAAAAATAAAAAATAAATAAATATGGAAGCAATTATTCGTGATCAATTATTTGACAGCAGTCATTTTTTTTATGAAAAACATTTAAGACAAAGTTGATACTATTGAATATGCATTCAGGTGAATTTTAAATCCATAATGTTTTGATTCAGTTCAGCATATTTAACAACGTTTGAGGCATAATGCTGATTAACACAAAACACTGTTTCCCGTTGTCCCTCCATTTCTTAAAAATGCAGAAATCTGGGTAAAGAAAAAAATGAATGAATGTTAAAATATTCACTGTTTCAGATGTAAACAGTATGCTTGCTAACATGATTTTAGTGTGAAAACATCCCTTGCTGATGTTTTCTGTGTAAAGTTACGTCCAATTTTACTACTTTGAAGCAACGTAACACCTAAAACCATATAACAATAATACAAACGGCTCAAATAAAATACACGGTTAATAACTGACCCAAATGACCCATTAGATCCCAAAATCAAAGAACAAACAGTGCTTGATCTTGACCATTATCATAGTTGGCCATGCACTGATTCCTCTTTTCAAGCTTCAGCCATTATAAATAGTATAAATAGCTCATAATCATCCATTGAGATTGATATGTCATGAATTAACAAACGCATTGTAAACATTACCTTTATTTTGACTGTTTTTTAAAGGACAAATTACTTTCTGTTGACAGACATACATTAAACCCAACATATTCCTTTTAAACGCATTCCCATTTACTCTTATCAACAACAAAATAATGCACTTTTCTATGTCAGTCGTTTAAAGTAACACCACTCTACCGAAATCTTCCATCGGAGTCATTATTATGAGCACTTCAGTCGACGGTTACCCAAATCTTCACCTTTCTTCCTCCCCGCGCATCTCTCCTCCAGCTCGTCCATCACTGTCTGATTTCTAATAATATTTCTGTTCCAAACTTCATTTCCTACTTGTTGAGATTTATAGCCGTGATGACACCAATCAGTTTATCTCTCCATTTATCCCACATTTTCGCTTAATCATCTCTCTGCTCGCTGTCTCTTTGTGTCTGTGGGAACGAGGAGGGGGTGGAGGGGTCTTGATTGGGAACGCTGCTAATTATGTTCTTAGACATGACTACAAGCTGTGTTGTGGTTAGAGAGTTGCTGTACTGTCAGACAGGGATATGACACATGGGCTGTGGTGTGGGACGCTGCCCTACCTTGGATCGTCTACAGAGTCAATATAGTGCTTGCTGAAGACATTCGTTTTATCATTTACACCGTACTTAAATTCAGTCAGGAACAATGCAATAAAAGCAACAATCGGTTGAAGTGTAAATCTGGGTTTTTCTTCAAAGCGGGCATGAGCAGTGGACTTTTTGTTTGAAAAATCAGCTTTGCATCACAGCAAGGAATAAAGTTTTTAAATTGTAATGATATTTCACAATATTACTGGTTTTACTAAACGCGTGGTCAAGTGTATGCAGCACAGGAAATGTATATTACCTTACTTTTCACAGTGTTTACCGGTTTGATGATAAAATTAATAAAAAAGGGATCCAAGCACTGATCTATATAATATATAGCATATAATCTCTCTTATAGATCAGTGGATCCAAGTCAGATTTAGCAATAAACAACTACCTAGCAACTAGCTGCAGACCATGGCAACCAACGGGTACAACATCACGGTGGCAAGCCACTCACTTCTTCTAAATATAAAATGTCCACTTCTAGTTTAAAATGAACCTTTTCTCTTAAAAATAAAGGTTCTTTATTAGCATTGACGGTTGCATGAAGGACCTTTAACATTCATGAAATCTTTCCATTCCACAAACGTTCAAAATGTTCTTCATACCAAGAAAATACCCAAAAACGTCGTCATTTACTCGCTCTCATGCCGTTCCAAACCTGTATGAGTTTCTTTCTTATGTTGAACATAAAAGAAGATATTTTGAAGAATGCTGGTAATCAAACAGTTGATGGTCTCCATTGACTTTTCTGCTATGTTTGGCTCTTCAAAATACTACTTTTGTTAGAAGAGCGCTGATACAGGTTTGGACTGACATCAGAGTGAGTAAATGATGACAAAATTGTAGTTTTTGGGTAAACTATTTCTTTAAAAAACTGTTCAAGGCTCTTTTGGAAACCAAAAATGGTTGTTCTATGGCATCACTGTAAAAACCATTCCTCATTATTTTTCTAAGAGTGTAGGTGTAGCTTTAAACACGTAACACGTGTGTTGTCCTTTTGGTGAATATGTTTACATGGTACTTCAGATAAGGACATAAACACATTGTGGAAGTTCAAACCAAGAAAAACATTGGTTTTTCCAATAGCAGTAATTCAGTCAAGAAAATATTACTAATAAGCCTTATAAATAATATTTCCGTGCCTGAAGTTCCCATTGAAGCCAAGGTTTCCACAGCAATGCCATAGAAGAACCATTTGGGTTCCTTAAAGAACCTTTCAGTGAACACTTCTTCTGTTTGTTAGTTTGAAGGACATTTTAATGATCTTTATTTTCCACTATAAAGAACCTTTTGTGGAATGGAACGATTCCATGGATGTTCAAAGTTCTTAATGGAACCTCGGATGCCAATAAAGAACCTTAATGTATACGAATCAGGCAAAGATAGAGGGAGAGAAGAGCGGACAGCGAAGGAGAGCTCAGGGGATGTCAGAAGGCCATGGAGGTGACAAACAGAGGTGCAGAGAGGAAGATGACAGAGGAAGAGCAGAGATGAGCTCGAGGTGTCTCCTCTTGTGATATTGCCACTGTTTTTGCATAATGTGTGATGAGTCTCCATCACCTCGCCTCCCGCACAACAATTTCATTAAAGACGGCTAATAAATGTTTCATGGCAGAACAAGCTGCTCGCCTTGGCTTTATTAAATCTGAGATAATAAAAGAAGAACGGCAAAAAATGAAAGCGGGAGGGGGAGAGATAGGAAGAGTGCCATAGATATCCTCAAACAGGGCTGCCGTATCTTCTGTTTCTGGGGCAACGAATCCCCCGTCCCCCCTCTACGCGTCTTTTTTTTTTTTCTCGCCTTGCCACAGAGAGACAGGAAATGAGAATCTGGCTGACAGGATATTGCGTTCTGGTGGCCTGGGGATTAGCTGTTTTATCCAAACACACACATATACACACACTCGCAGACTCACTCTCGCCTCACACAACTCAACACATCGATCCTGTCGGTCCCTGAACCCTTGAGTATCACACACGCGCGCGCAGGAAACTGACGTGTGATTTTGTAACGTATGGACAGGTTATGCTGTCAGTCGGAGAATGCATCATAATAAGTACTTCAGCACACCAATGGTGCATAGTCGTCACCAAAATAAGTGTGAAATTCATATTCTACAACATATAGACTGTCAGAATCAGGATTTCATACAAACCTTTGTTCTGTTCAGACATCAGGGGAAATGCTGAAATTTCTTCTGTGGAACAAAAAAGGGGTTAAAGCTGAAAAATATCTCAGCTTTAAAAATAGTTTTTCATCCGTATTATGGAAGTCAGTCGTTTTGGACCCCACTGACATTCATTGTACAGATAAAAATAGCTTTTTTGTGTTTCAAAGAAGGAAAAAGTCACACAGGCTTGAAAAAACATGAGGGTGAGATTACATTTTGTTAGTGTAACTAAATGTTTATGCAGTTTTCTGTTTATAATTTGAATCGTTTAGATGTTTTAAGTAGATTTTTGGTCACCTGACCAGAATTGGCAGGCCACTGCAAGGCACAGTCATCCAGAAAAATAAACTGAGACACAAAGTTAGTTGTATGGAGTTCCTTTCTCTGCATCCAGAACGTTCGGTCCATTACAGGATCAGATATTGGTTGAACATTTCTCTGTTCTATTGGTGCAAATCCAGAACAAAAGAGGAATGAGGAAGTTTAGTGATCAGTAAATCATACCGTTATCAATTATGAATTGTTTTTCGGTACACTTTACACAATAAGGTCCCATAGTATAGGATACGTTAATGCATTTACTTACATTAACAATACATTTGTTACAGTGTTTATAAATCTCTGCTAATGTTAGTTATTAAAAAATACTTTGTTGTTAGTTCATAACTCAGGTCATGAAATAACAGTATCAGATATACGGTAAAAATTATAATATGATAATAAAAATATAATATAATAATAAAAACATTTAACTTAGTGTATATGATTTCTTCTTTCAGGCAAATACAGTAACAATAATATCTTGGTTCTTCCAAGTTTAATAATGGCAGTGAATGCGAGTCGTGATTTTATGGCCGAAAAAAGTGCATCTATGCATCTAGGCCTTTATAAACCCCCCAGAACTGTGTGGAGCGCTTCAAAATCTCGACACCCATCATAAAGCTTGCAAGCTTGTCCCTTGCCAGGACATTTTTAAATATAACACTAATTGTATTCGTAAGAAAGAAGAAAGTCATGTACACCTAGGATGGCCTGAGGGTGAGCAAATCAAGGGGTAATTTTCTATTTGGCGTGAAATATCCCTTTAACCAATGTATTTTTCACCCATGATTTTTACACAATCATCTTAAACCACTAAGTCTCATTAATACACTTCAAGGCATCATAAGAAATGCCATTCTAACTTTATTGCCACCTTGATATACAATACACTTTCTAATAACCCTTTTGAAGTGTTCTTCATATGACTAGCAAACCATAAATTTGAACTGAAGTCAGTAGAGAGTGTTTTATAGCATACAATGACACTATTAGTTGTTTCATTAGCATAAACCCAAAAGTTATGATGTGTCTCAGTGCAATCAAACATAATTAGACAATTACAGTAGGCATGCCACTAGTTGATTGTCTTTTCAGTATTTTTGTGCATAGCGCCGTTTGCATGGTAAGTACAAAAAGCCATTTTTTTTAGCAAGTACGCACTGAAGTGTGCATCTATGACATGATTGGGGCAGTATAATATGTGTCAGTACTGAACGGTTTAGCTGCTCACCTGTGCTTTCTCTTTTGCGTGCGAGTGGTCTGATGTGTACATTTTTATCAGCTACCTGTTGGTTTTCTCATATTTCATCATTGTGAATATTGGTGTGTCGGGGAGGGAGGGAGGGCGGCGGGAGTGGGTTGTGGGGAATGCTGGGAGATTTTAATAACGCAGAAGCAGTGCAGTGAGATTTAATAAAAGAAGATGATGTGATTACTGAACCCTGGCTCTGAGCCACCTTCCCTCACAGCAATATCCGCTCTCTTTCTTTCTCTCTCGCTTATACACACACACACACACACACACACACACACATCGCACCAACCCTTGCAATTATGTGTACATGTATGATTTACATACTGCTTCCATATATATATATACAAAGATGCACCGAAGTCTGCGAGACAATCCTCGCAACTATGACAGTAAGTGTTTGATTATGTAAAATTATGTGTTCATGCATGGATTAGGCCCCCACATGATTTGGCTATAGATTCATGTAAAACTTTATTGAATTGACATCATGAACACAGTTTGTACATTCATATTGTGTGATTGCCTTCCCGCAATCATAATTTGTTTCCCCCTAAGATAGTTTTATCCTCAGTGAACTCTGGTTTTCAGGTCTGTTTATGTTTAAGTACAAAATGCGGTGTTATTTCTGTAACTTTCATGTTTAAAATGTCTTTTTGCAGTGGTGTTTTTTTTTTCATTCAACTTTTCTTTTTAAGTTTAAAAAGGTTGCAGGTCAATATCATGACCTGGTGATTTTCAGGTCACGTTTCACCTCAAAATCAATATGAAAATATCAATGAATTATATTTTGCGTAAAAAACAAATTGAGCCTACTTTATGACCAGTAAAGTGTTTTTACATAGTGATAATATTTTCATGACAATTAAATATATTTGACCTCAACTACTCCTCACTGTTCAGAAAACACACACACACACACATATATATATATACTGAAGTTGTAAACAGATGTTTTTCACATTTAATTTTGTGTTGTTAGCTGTTTCTTCGTGCTGTTTGTGAAAATTGTTTGTTTCTTTTAATAACTGTCATCAATTTCTGTTGTTTTCATTCAGATACAACCATGATTTATAGCTCGGCGTCATTTTTTCTCACTTACTTGAAATATTAGCTATAAAAATAAAAGCCAAAAAAGGCTTCATTGTCATTAAGAAAAATACAATTTACACTTATTTGAGTTTTGATGTAAAATATGACAGGTTTCATGAGATTCACTTTTGGAGTGAGTTTCTGTATGATTTTTCCTGAGGGTTTTTTTTTTTTTTTTTTAGAGTTGGTCTTCTTTGATCTGGGTGTAGTAGGTGGTGATTTGGGTAATTTGGCATTTTTGGCAGATGGATTGAGACAGATTAGCCATAGCAGCTGCGTTTCGGACAGGATCATCACATCCGTGCAGATTAGAGGCTATAATGTGTGGACCTGGCTGCCTCTCCCTTCAGCAGATTTCTGATATGACACCTTCATCTTCTGCACTCCTCAACACACACACACACACACACACAAACTCCTGCCATCCGTCTCTGCAACTGTCAGAAGTCTGTGTTATCCATCAAATGTGCATTTCATCTGTTCCTCACCTCCAACATGTTTTGTGTTTATCAAACTTAAACTTTTATTTGCACATGTCTTTGGTGGTCACTGCTAATGTAGGTATCTCTATGCTGAATGATTATATTTAGAATTAGGGGTCTAAACTGTATGAAGCCTGAGTATTAAAGGTCTAACTCTAGTCAGAATTTTCATTTTGGTTGAGCTATTACTTTAAATAATAACTTGTCCTGCATCGTGGTACATAAAATTGGGCGGCGTTTGACCATTTTCACCTGTTTGACAAAAAAATTGCATTAAAGGAAGGTTCCGATTCCACAATATCATAAACTTTTGAATTGGGGCAGTAGAATATCCTACAACAACAAAAATAATGTAGCTGTCCGGTTCAGGTGTGTGACAGTAACTTCACACTGCTTTATGTCACATTTTGGCTTAATGAAATGTGCGGGAGGATTAGATTGTCATCGACACCATATGAGCGTATACAGGTTCATCTGTGGGTACCTGTCAATATTTATGAGAGTACATGAGCACGGCCGTATAAAGGTGCTGGTAAATGTGTGTGTGTGTGGGTATGGTGTGTTTATTCGAGTGTGTGAAAAAGAGAGAGGAGAGATTAACCCCATGCTATCCTCAATCCCTGGTTATGAGTTTACAGCGTCTGTCTGGGCATCGCACTGTTTAAACAACAATCTAATTAATCCTGTCTTTATTAGTTTCACGGAGCTGGGGAGGGAGGCTGGGAGCGAGAGAGGGAGGACAGGGAATTCTGGCAGAAAATATCAAGCAGCGAGGGAGGGGAGAGAGGAGCAAAAAACGAGGGGTTTGGTGGGGATTGAAGAACGAGAGTGCCTTTAAAACCAATTGTGATGCTGATGAGCTATTTAGAAAGAAAACAGCGTTTAAAGAGAGTAAGAGGTAATTCTCAGGGTTGGTGGCAGGACAAATGACTTCTTAATGCATTTGCTCACTACTGCCCTGTACATGCCTGTATTTGCTAATCATTTTGGAAATTCTTAAGGTTTAAAAAGATTTACCACAGTGCATGGTGCCAGCAACACCAAAGTCATGGGTTCAATTCCCGGGTGACACACTGCTAAAATGTTAAACAAAATTATACATATATTTATATAAGCTTTGTATATGTATATAACTCATATCAAGTTAGAAGTTCATACTTGTGTTTTTTATTTTTATAATAAATGCATATAAATTGTTACTCTGTATCTATCATTAATCTTAAAAGATGATGTTTGTATGCTTTAATGTTCAAAGCTTTGGTAGCTTTTTAGTTTTAAAACATAAAATGCAGTGCAATACAATGATTGAGAAATTATTAATGAATAATATTCATGAATTATTATTTATTATTTATTAATTTTCTATTTTAAAAATGCTATATGGATTAAACCTAAGTGGGTTCAATCTAGTAAATGTTTATTTTCAACATTGTTTCAGTAAGGTTTTGATCATTTAGTAGTCTTAGGAATGTGCAGTGAATATAATACAGCAGGCTTTAAAGGGTTAAATGATACATTTTTGTTTAGATGTCACACAAGCAACTAGTCTGTTGTTAAATATTGCCCCCCAGTGTTACAGACAAAACATTGCATAAAGTGAACATTCAGAAACATGTCAGTAATGTGTGTGTGTGTGTGTGTGTCAGGTTGTTTGTGCGGAAGTGCAGTGCCTGTCTGCAGGCGATCGGCCGCTCGGAGCTCATCATGCGTGTGCTGGGACAGGTGTACCACCTGGGCTGCTTCAGCTGCTGTGAGTGTGAGCGCCGGCTGCAGAGAGGTGATGAGTTTGTGCTAAAGGAGGGACAGCTGCTCTGCCGGGGAGACTATGAGAAGGAGAGAGAAATGCTGGCTGCCATCAGTCCGGCCCCAACCGAGTCAGGTAACCTCAGTGACCTCGCCGAAGGTCGTGTATAATTACAGAAGAGATGTTAACGTAGTCCAGAAATGACTCTCTTCACCTTCACTCTTCACTTTACGCCAATGCTCCAATTCCCTTTGCAGTAAAGAGTGAGGATGAGGATGGTGGTGGTGTCTCTGTTGGGGGGAAGGCTGGGGATGATGGGAAGGAGCACAAGAGATCCAAGAGGCCACGTACCATCCTGACCACACAACAGCGGCGTGCCTTTAAGGCTTCCTTTGAGGTGTCTTCCAAACCCTGCAGAAAGGTCAGCAGTCACAGGCTGCTCATGTGCATTATATGTGGAAACGGTATGTATGTACATCTCATGCATATACCGTCGTTGCAGGTCAGAGAAACTCTAGCTGCTGAGACTGGACTGACGGTGAGAGTCGTGCAGGTGTGGTTCCAAAATCAGAGAGCAAAGGTAAGCTGGCATCATGTTTTGATAAATTCAGAAAACTTTACTATCAATAAATGAGTGTTATTGAACATGGCTTGGCAGAGTATAGTTAAAGTGAACTGTAAGGCATAAAACATGTATGTAACTGTATATTTTTGACACACAGGTAGACAGAACAGACAGACAGGTAGCGACAGACACAGACAGACAGGGATAGACAGACAGGTACATAGACAGAGACAGACAGGGAGACAGACAGGCAGGTAGGTAGACAGAGACAGACAGGCAGACAGACAGATAGGTAGGTAGACAGACAGAGACAAACAGACAGGTAGACAGACACAGACAGACAGTGATAGTCAGACAGGTAGAAACAGAGAGACGGGCAGGTAGGTAGATAGACAGACAGACAGGGAGACAGACAGACAGACAGACAGGTAGGTAGACAGACAGACACAGAGACAAACAGACAGGTAGACAGACACAGACAGACAGGTAGGTAGACAGAGACAGACAGGGAGACAGAGATAGACAGGTAGACAGACAGGTAGACAGACACAGACAGACAGGTAGAGAAAGACAGAGATAGTCAGACAGGTAGAAACAAAGAGACAGGCAGGTAGGTAGACAGACAGGTAGAGACAGAGAGACAGGCAGGTAGTTAGACAGAGAGAGAGACAGACAGGTAGGTAGACAGAGACAGACAGACAGACAGACAGGTAGGTAGACAGAGACAGACAGACAGACAGGTAGGTAGACAGAGACAGACAGACAGACAGACAGGTAGCCAGCAGTAGTCAGACAGGTAGGTAGGTAGGTAGACAGACAGACAGACAGGTAGGTAGGTAGACAGAGAGGTAGCCAGCAGTAGTCAGACAGGTAGGTAGGTAGGTAGGTAGACAGAGACAGGTAGACAGACAGAGACAGACAGACAGACAGGTAGGTAGGTAGGTAGACAGACAGAGACAGACAGGTAGGTAGGTAGACAGAGACAGACAGACAGGTAGGTAGACAGAGACAGACAGACAGGTAGCCAGCAGTAGTCAGACAGGTAGGTAGGTAGGTAGACAGAGACAGACAGACAGAGACAGACAGGTAGGTAGGTAGGTAGACAGAGACAGACAGACAGGTAGCCAGCAGTAGTCAGACAAGTAGGTAGGTAGGTAGTAGGGTTGGGCGATGTCGACCAATTTGGCATCGTACGATGTCTAATGTGAAACATCGCGATGGACGATGATATCG
>JAUMHR010000048.1:1416456-1437520 GCA_032361145.1 Enteromius fasciolatus | reverse complement strand
GAAAGCTAAATAAGCTTTCCATTGGTGTATGGTTTGTTATGTTAGGACAATATTTGGCTGAGATGCAACTATTTGAATATCTGAAATCTGTGGGTGCAAAAAAATCTAAATGTTAATTAACATGTAAAGTTGTCCAAAAGACGTCTTGATATATTTTCGATAGGAATTTATCAAAATATCTACAGAGAACATGATCTTTACTTAATATCCTAATGATTTTTGGCATAAAAGAAAAATCAATAATTTCGACCAAAAATATACCTGTGTGACTGGTTTTGTGGTCAAGGGTCACGTACATTAACATTTTATATAAAATATATTTTATATTGTTAAATAATCTGCTTTCTAACTGTTTTAAATGAATTTAGACATTTTTGTGCTGCTGCTTAGTGGCAGAGCTTTTAATAAAAAATGTGTGTAATTGAATTAAGAAACTAAGAGCACTTGTAAAAATACAAAACACAAAAAAGTAACCAGATTAACGTCTTGTGTTGTTGTTGTTGTTATAAAAATCTTGGTCACTGTGCCAAAAAAACACATACACGCGTAAAGCAGGATTTTATATTTACTAGTTGGTGACGTTTAAATCTTTAAAAAGGCTGACTAGCATTTAGAAATACAACGGCTTGTCGCAGTACAACATTTCACAATCCTGTACGCTGGATTTCGCAGAGATGTATTATTTCACTTGAAAATCTAGTCGGACTTTGTCTGAACAGGCCTCGGCTCTGAGTGGAGTTGTGTGGTGGATGGTGTCCATCATTGTGATCAGCACAGCCCCCACCTCCTTCCCCGCTCCACCATATATATATATATATATATATACCTGCACTGCCTCTCTCCGAGACTCCCCGCTGCTTTTATCTCCTGCCTCTGGAATGTGAATTAAAGAAGGCAGCCTCCTCTACTGCACATGATTGTAGTGCTGATCAGTAGTCTTTACATCTGTTTTCCACAGTCTCGGTGTGTCTGCCTCTGTCTCACTCTCTCTCTCTCCTGCACTGAACAGCAGGGATAAAAGCGAGCTGGAGCTCAGGCCTTTCCCTGCCGCTGCGGTCTTGTCCTCTCCTCCTCCTCCTCCCTCCTGATGCCTTGCTTCCATTCTTGAAAGAGAAGTCTTGCTCTGAACTCGGGGCTTTGATATGGTAATGGAGGTGGAGGGGAGGGCTAGGGAAGAGTGGGGGAGGGGCATTGAATTCCTCGGAGTGCTGCTGCAGTTGGGAAGATTGTTTTTTATTGTTAAGGAAATGTTCTGCTCAAATGCAAGTCAGACTAACCACCCCCTCCCTCACATTTCCCCATCTGTTTAACATAAACTTCATGCGCGTGAAATGTAAGATTTGTTAATTAATCTCCTTAGAAACAAATTAAGAGAGAGATGAGGTTTCCGAGCCAATTGTCTCTTCGCTCTTGACCCTCCCCCATCGACTTAAAACGGTTGCAGCAAGTTGATTCTCACCCTTTTCAGCACCCGGACTTTTGTTCTCGTCGCCGAGGTCACCTGCTTTTGTGCTTTCTGTTTTTACAGGTTTTTGAATTGTAAATGAAGCTCAGCCGATATTATTACAGCTAGTTGATGAGAAACATGGACATGGATGTTTTTCTTTTTTTCCTCTCAGTGTTTTGGCTTAAAATACAGTTTGGCGATTGCGGTGGAAAACATTTTGAATTGCAGATAAGTCGCAAATTATAGTGAAACAGTGGTGAACTTAAAACTAAATTTCTAAATAATAAATAATAATAAAACTAATAATAAATAAGCAATATTTACGACTCTGCACTATTTCTAGGTCACTAATCGGAGCACATTTGTGAAATTGATCGTGTGAACTCATCAGATGTTGTTTGCTCTGTAGATCATTCTCAAGATACTGCATAGCACTGATTTATTGGAGATTACTAGATGCATATTACTGGTTATGGGGAATACAAACGTTAATATTCCACTTTTCACCCAGACAGTTAAAATATAAGATTGAAATGTTCTGTGGGTCTTTAGAATTGAATTTTTTTTTTTTTTTTTGCAGTTCATTTTTATGTTCATGTTTATATATATATATATATATATATATATAATTTTTATCTTTTTTTATCTTTTTTTTTTTTTTTTTTAAAGGAACAAATATGTCATCTCTCAAAAATGTGTTTTAAAGCAGTAAAAACTGCACCAAAAGTACTTCCCTTTGTGCCTGAAATCGTAGTGTGGAACAGGACCAGAGAGCTTAAGATCTTGAATCCTGAATTTGTGTTTCAGAAGGTTTTCTGGTTGCACTCTTGGCTCCTCTGTAGATGTTAACTCCCTTGCTAATAGCTGAAAATAGTGAAGTCATGTGATGTTTGCAGAGAACCTACCAGAAGAACCGGCCAGGTCAACTTTACTCACAGTACATTTCTGCTATTAAAGTCCCAGAATCAAATAAATGATTCGGCAGGACTAAGAACACCATGGCCTCAAATAAACCCTGAGCTGTATGAATTAAATATGATTTTTTTATGTTCCCTTTGGTTAATGGTTCTTAAGCTGCTGAATAAGCTTTAAAAGGACAAAATGTCTGCGTGTCTTCTTGCATTTCCAGTATCTGTCCTGTTTCCATGAAATAATCATGTCTGGCCTCTTACTTGTAATTTTTCATTATTAGCAAGAGTGGTCAATGGAAAAAAAGACAAAATCCAGCTGACCGTTCAGACATATAAACTTGCCTAACTATGGCTAGTGGGGTTTTAACACATGGTTTTACGTGATGCATGGTTTGTTAAGATTGGCTTGAGATTGCTAACATAACCTGACCGTTTAAGTAGCAAACCATTCAAAGTGCTCGAACAGTTTGCCACCAGCAAATGGCTTTCCAAGTATTGAAAAACATCAGCCAATAAAGCTATCACCTGCACGCTGTGTAAAATTTCTAGACGGTTTCCATATAGACGTGTGTAGTTCCACATCAAGCCCATCTGGTTCAGAAAAACGAGCTCCAATCCTTGTTTATAACCAACCTGTATGAACTACATGGCTCCGGTTTCACGGTCTGGTTGGCCAGAGACCTAATTAAGGCTTTTTAATTATCATTCATTTTTGAAAGACCTTAATTTGAACCCTCTTGTAAAATTTTATGAGTTGTTGGAAATCTCAGACTCGTTTTACGAGGCAGAGCCTGCAGGCCTATGGGTAAAGGAGCCAGCAGAGTGTGAGACTTTTTACAACTTTAATAAACTGCAATAGAGATGAACCCGGCCTCAACAGTTACCCGAACAGAGCGAACGTTTGTGCGCTGTGACTAATGCCTTTAACCTGGCCTCAGAATAAACAGCAGAAATGACCATTTTTAACATGCGTACAGCAACCAACTGTGTATAACCTGCCTGCCGAACATCATCATCCGCTAGTGGCCCTATTTCATTCGGCTTTTCTTGTGTGGTGCTCTGTCACTCAATCTGTTTTTCTCTCCTCTGTTCCAGGAGTGAGAAAGATAGAGTGTGAAGGGGGGAGAGGGGAGAGAGAGAGACAGCGATAGAGAGAGATTGATGAGGCAGTAAGAGCAGCAGTAATTACTCTGTGTCCATTCCCCACGCCGGATTGGCAGACGGCTAATATCACACAGACCCCTGGCCCTGACAGGCGGCCCCCTTCCCCCCCCATCACAAGGTCCAGAATGCTGGGGGGAGAGCGTCACCCCGGCGCTCGGCTTCATCCTAATGCTGTGTGGGCCGAGCGTCTTTCCTCTCATTACGTCGCTCCTTAAGGAGTCGAGCTTTCTCTCAGGACTGGACGAGCCAAATTGCATGGTGCGTTCTTGAGTGGAAGGAAACGTTTAAAAAAAAAAAAGAAAAGAAAAACACCCAGGCCCTTTGAGTTGATAGGCCAAGTACTTCCTCTGTGCTAATCGCCTAATTTATTGGAAAATGCAATTTGAAAATGACGTGAATTCCCAATTGGCCCTATTTACTAAATGATGGTGCCTGGTCCTATTGTGCACAATTCATCAGTGTGTGATGCGCTCATTTCATCTAAATGTAATAATTTTACGCCTTGCATGTGTTTGCAGCAGCTTTTCTGCTGACTTAACCAAGGCTGTGATGATGAGGAAAAACCATTAGAACAGCGACTCTCAACCTTTTGACTCAAAGGAGCCTTATTGTTCACAACAGTAGTCAAAGGATCAGTGACTTTACAGTATTTTATGATTTTTATGTATATATATATATACATATATTTATTTTTTAATGCCCTTTTTGTATTATTTTAAATCATCTTGAGACTCTTACTTTGGAACCAGTGCTATAGACTAAAGAACATTTGCTAAATATGCTTTCCTAAGTATGTTCTTGTCATGTATATGTGTGTGTATATATTGCGCACTAATGCAGCAAACATGTCTGCAGTGTGGAAGCATATAAAACTGTGAGAGAAAGACAGGGTGTTTTCAGGAGTGATTGTTGCTAGTTACTGTATGATGCAATTGTGAAATGGCCTAATACACACATGAGCTCCATGTATGCATGATTCAAAGTCCAATGCTTGAGGGGAAATCAGCCCAAATAAAACCTGTGAAAAAGCAAATCAGTTCATTTAACTTTTGTTTCGTAAAATAAAATATAAAAGTAAGGCTTTGAGAATTACGATCGCTCTATTGATATATTTAAACCTCTTTTCAGCTCAGAAAGGCTGCGTTTATTTACATACAAAAAACACATGCCTGAGTCAAAAATGGACAAAATATTATTTTACAAACCTAAATTGTGCTTTGTTGGTATAATGTCTGCTAGAATGTTTTAAAAATGTTCAGTGTCAAGTAAATTATCTTTGAAAAGCAAGATAAAATGTCTTTAGTCGTTTAGTTTATGCAGTGGTGAAAAGAAATAAGCAAAATAGCGCTTTCCATTTCGGTCAAGAAATTTTAATTTCAGCACATCCCTAATCTTCAGCACAAAAAAATACAATTAAATAAAAAACATGACCTCCATGCTAATTAAAAATGTTACATCCTTCTTTTTAAATAGTACGTGGAGTTTATTTGAGCAGAATGTGTTTTCGCCCCCTCTTGAACACCCTGGTTTTGTGTCTACAGAGCAGGATTAAGTACTCGAAAGAAGAGCGACAAGCGTATTTAGCTGCGGTGTGTGTCAAAACTCATGGAGATGTCCCTCAGTCTGCTGGTCTGGGGAGCAGTGTTTGAAAGAAACCCATGTCTCTTTAATTAGAGATATGTAAATGTGGCCTCAGCTGGATTACATTAGCTGGCGTGGCTTTGGTGGGGTGGGAGAGAGTCAGAGCCCAACACCTAATCCAGACTAATTATAGATTAATTACAATTGATGGGAGCCTTCCATCCCTGTGTGGAGGTCCTCACTGCACTCTGTGACTAATCTAGAGCGCTGGAGAGGGGATTTGAGTAGGGTAGATCTGTCAGTTTAAGCTCCTCTTGAGCAAGGGAGGTTTGAGTTTCTACGCATGCCATTTGGATTGAGCCATTGGCCTTTTGTTAAGCTACAATAATCTGTTTGTCTCACGCAAAGGTGTTAAAGCAAACTCGCTCTATAATGTAGGTTAAGATGGACACACGGCTAGTTAGTGGTGGTTGCTATGGCTCAAACGTAGGGTTAGGGATTTGAATAAACCCTCTTACCTCAAGTATAAGCCTTCAGCGAGTAACGCATCCTGAACCAGTTGCACTAAAGACTTGAATACGATGTTACCTGTGTGAGAGGTGTAATATATTTCTTCAAAATGGGTGAAAAATGATTTGAGATTTTAACATTTAAAATATGTTTTTTTTTATGTTCTCAGAGATCAAAAATAAATGATTCAAATATTTGTTCAATTTATATATTTAAAATTTTTATATATATATAAAAATTCAAATAACAATTTATTTAAATTTATTCCAGTGATGCAAAGCCGATTCATTACTCCAGTCTTCAGTGTCACATGATCCTTGTTCTGCTGAGTTCCTGCTCGGGGAACATTTCTTATGATCGTCATTGATGAAAACCGTTTGTTTTTGTCCAAAAAAGGATGCAGAATTAATACTATTCTTTAATTCTTTTGAACAATGTCTATACTTTTGTGATCACTGTAATGCATGTTTGCTCAATAAAGGTTTCTTTAAAAAAAACAGTAGTGTACATTGACAGAGACCGTATTCAAGGTCAACACTATCATTTAAGACTTGGAAATGGTCTCATTAGCCTTGGGCCAGAAAGCAGCAGCTAAAATACCTTTGCAAGTACATAACCAACATGCTCAGGGGCAAGCTGCATTAGCGCTGGGTGATGTGCTCCATAGTCAAAATGTTTTTGATTGTTTTCTTTGATTCATGACACGAAGAGTAAACCAACTCCAGGGTACGACTAAAAGCAGTCAAAGGTTGGTGTAATGAATTAACTACACATTAGTATGTGATAATGCCATAATACGACTGGATCTGTATTTAACCACATATTGAAAGGTACTGATATTAATATTAACGTTTCCTCAGTTGCTCAAACAGCAGCTACAAAAAACTAGCAAAAAATACCAAAGAACAACATCACTGATTAAGTGTGGCATGAGTACTTCTTAAAATACCCTCCCGTTACAATCAGTGAAGCTCCTGGGCTTGCATTGCACGTATATCTGCACTTTGTTGTTTATGATGAGAGGATTCGCAAGAGAGCAGAATTCAGTCAGTGAGTGCACACGCTGAACAACAAAACTCATGACTCATCTGAACACCTCTGATTGGCCACTGCATTCATACGCTCGGCATAATGCTGTGTGATTGGTTATAACGCACAACACTCTAAAAATGCAGAAACAGAAATATAGTAGGACAAGTATGCCATAATATTAATTAACCTAGATAATAATACCTATCCTGATAATAAAAATAAGGCAATTTCACTATTGTCTGTTCTAACAGCCCTAAGTTTAAAAGGTTTAGACCAGTCTGACAAGTTGGGCTTTTTTCCCCTTGAATTTCAATTTGTTTACATAGAAATGTCGATTAGTCTGTTGAATCAAAAAAATAAAACTGATTACCCTTTGGCTAACTGCGAGTTGATCGTCCTAGATTTTAAGTGATAAGATAGAGGCTATGTTTATGCAACTGGCCCCAGAACACCTTAACTGCATGGCAAAATCCTGGCAAGCACCCACAAAAATCTGTCGATGGGTTGGCAACTTTTGCGTGAGTGTTTTAAGGTGACCGTGTCTCCAGATGGGCCATCATCGAGCGGTGGTGGTCATGCGACAGCCTGGCTAGCGTCACCACCTATTCCTGATCCTCCTCCTTCCTTCCAACATTTCCTGTACTCTCTTTAACTCTCCTATAAATAATAAAAAGGGCCAAAAATAACACTCAAAATGTAGTTTTACGATTGCATGAAGAGCACAAGGCGACGCAGTAAAAGCTTCAGCGCTGCAGCTGTGGTCGTCTCATGCTCTTACTTGAACATGCTGTGCCATTCACCTGTACACATGGCACAATGCAGTCTCTCTCTTTCTCTCTCTCTCTCTGTCTGTCTGTCTGTCGGCCTGAGCTGCAGTGGGCTAAGGTTAGTTTACACTCCCCTTTAGCGCATCCAGGCGCCACTCTCCCCGGCCCTGTTTGCCTCTGTCATATTTCTCGTTCGCTCATTATAAATGGGAGCCGGTCCTCTGATCTATTGCTTAATTGCCACCTAATTTGCATAACAGTGCAAATTAACGACCTCTCAAATGAGCGTTCATTTTTCACAAGGTCTTTAGGAGCTCCTTAAGAGGCGGTGCTAATTAGCACAGGAGGCAGCTGCGCTGATGAGCCGGGGAGCGGGATGGAGGGGGGCGTGTCGGGAGGACGTATCGCCACGGCAACAGCCTTCTTCCTCCTCTTCCTCCCAGAGTGAAGTCATCTGCGGAGACTTCTTTTGTCCTCGGCCCTGCGTTTCACCTGACCGCACCGAGCTGGTGGAGTGTGTTCTCACCTGCGTGATCTTGTTTGACCGGTCTCTGCGTGCCGAGTGAAGCCTGTTGTACGCCGCTCGGGTCTATGAAATGCTAGCTGAGTTAATTAAGAGCTGATAAATGACAAGTCGGAGCAGACGGCTTGTTTGCCTAAGGTAGGAGCGCTGTTCACACCCTAATCATATCCTCCTCTGTTGACGCTGACCAATGGCCGCTCCTCACAGGGCGTGGACGGGCCCATGTGTGCGTGCCACTGGGTGCCGCTAAATAGGCCCCGCAGACGCCACTTAACCTGAGCTGCTTACAACAGGAACTTACCGGTGGATTTTATACCACCCTGGCACTCACTCAAGAAGCCCTCCTCTCATCGTTTCTCATGAGACGCAGATCCCGCCACATGCACCGGCTGACGCATTCTCTGCAGTGTCGTCAACGTTTTCTGTTGGTTTCTGGGTTTGCCCGAATCTACGGGCATGTGTTGTCATTCCTTGCCTAAGTCGCTTAAGTGATTTTTGGCAAGCGTTAACCCTTGTAGCTTTACCAGCACCGTGAACTGGCTGCTGGTAAGCCTGTTGTTTGCTCAGCGCTGTTTGGGCTCGTTCTGGGCTCTGTTTCGGGTGTTTATGAAGCAGGCACAGGTCTTCTTGAGAACTGGTGGTGAGGTGCGTTTGGATCTGCAGTTGGACTGCGACTTACATTTTAATGTGCGTGAAAAGCTCTGCGTTTCCTTAGAATTCACAACAGGAACCACCAGTGCTCATTAAATATGCATGTGTTGTAATTTCGGGAAGTATTTCTATAAAACCTCGGGAAATATGCTTGGTCATGCTCAGGAAACAAAAGAGTGCTTGACAAAATCCAGATTTTAGGAAGTGGTTTTGTTTTATTGTTATTACTGATTTTGTTGAATGCAAATTGAATCTTAAGCAAACCAACCAATACCACAGAAATCAGTGTCTGCTCACTGAGGTCTGTGCCACTAAAACACTGTCACTTCCTGGAGCATGATGGTGTCATGATGGTGTTTGTCAGTTAGATTGAGATTACAAAAGTTAACAGGATGACAAGTGTTATTGAGGGCGCAGGGAAGAATGTTTGCGATTTTTAAGGTCAGTTTGCTGTCGGTGATCATTTTGAAAGCCTTTTTGAACATTTGAGACTTTTATGTTTATATGATACATCAAAAAATAACGAGAAACACAATGTTAAAAACAGGTGTGCTGCGCAATATATATTTAAATAAATAGAAAGTTCAAAAGAACACCATTTAAAAAAAAAAAAAAAAGCACAGGAAAAACGATCAAGTGAAGAAACATATCTAGTATTTACACAGGGTGTGTGTGATGGGGACATGAAAATGCACTGCGTAAAGTAGGAATGACCCTCGTATTTCACTTTCGACTGTAATGGCACTGCAGTCGTTTTTGTTTTGAAGAAAAATTCCCCTTATTTACATCCCACTTAGCTCTCAGGTTAGCGTGTTTGTTTGCGTCTATGTGGGCGTGCTTTTCGGCGCGCACAGATCCCTCCCCGTCACGTTCGCCTTCCTCCTTTTGATTTATTGGCTGTTGCGGTCGGAGCGTTGTCATTTCCTAAGTGTCGCCCCACACTCGTTTGCAGCCCACCGCGACCATCTTCAGCTCTTCCTTCGGCGTTCTCTCGTTGGCGCTCTCCCTGCCCCCTCTGTTTTCCCATCTCGGTCTGCTCTCCTCCTCGCTATATTATCTCCTCCTGCGACTCCCTTTTGCTGCTTGTCCCCCCCCTCCCCACAATTCTCCTCTTTTTCTCTCCTTACCTTCTCTTCCCCCCTTCTGCTCCCTCGCGCTCTCCCAGTGAAAGGCTGAGAATACCCAAGGGAGCTGATGCAATTAAAATGCTAATCCTGTCTGTCTACAGAGAGAGGTAGAGGGGGGGCTGACAGCATGAGGGATTGCGGCTCACATGGAGAACTCGACTGAAATGGAGAACAGAGGATGGGGGGAGGTGGCTGGGGGCACAGAGAGAAAAGGAGGCGGGGTATGACGGGAGAACGGCCCAAGCCAATGGAGGAGGGAGGGAGGGCGAGCGAACCAGAGAGAAAAAGACAGACGAGGCCGACACAGCCGTGATGGACTGTTTCTCCAGCAATGCACAGAAAATGGCAGCATTAATGTACTGCTTCCAGCCGCGAACACAATACCTTCGTCTGCGCTTAACACATCACCTGCGCCTGATTATGAATGCGCTCGTACCCAGCCAGGCGCTCTGAATATTTCATAGCGCTCGGCCTTTCACAAATGAGGGAATTCCTCGCCGCGAGGAGGGGCGTGCGTTCGCGTCGATCCTTCATAAATTTAATGGAAGAATATTAGCGCAACTTGGACAGATGCGGCGCATTAAAACGTACATTATCTCATTAGCATGGCTGTGTGTTTGTATTAATGAAGTGCGCTAATTGAAAGATTTACCAGGCTGGCTTTATTAATCTTCTTAAAGACGTACAAACATTGAGATGCGGCGGCCTTTCTGGCTCGTAATGTGATCGGGATACAGAACGTGGCTGTGAGCTTTTACCGCAAAGCTATTATAAAACGTATCCAGCCGTGGCACTTTATTCATTATTGGAGGTTTTTCGCAAATCAGGCCTCATAAATTGAAATATAAAGGGGTGTTGGAAATTTCAAGGGCTCCATATCATCGTGTTGTGGGTTATTTGTGTAATTATTGGTAATTGCGGCTTAATTGTGATAATTAGGCTAAAGAAAAGGCTGTGTGCTTGAGGGATTGGGCTGGAGGCAGAGCTCTTAATGGATATTGTGGGTGATACTCTTTAGGGAGGTGGTAAATTTCACTCTATTGATTGTGAGGCTGTGGTCGTAAAAACAACGAGCCTCCCCTCACCCATCGGGTTACACACACACACACACACACACACACACACACACCATGAGTTTGGGTCACGGTTCCCGGAAAACAGAGGTGGGTTTTGAGTTTAGCCCTGACATGTGCTCTACTACATAAGGGCAAGTTGCAAGCATACACACTTTTGTTACTGAGACACCGACAAACCTCAAGACTTCCATTTACAATTTAAACCCATGTGATGTTCAGTTCACTAGCTGTAAACAGGCCTAACTAGCTTTCTCTGCATTGTTTTTAAACTGTTGCTCTGCTTTAGTTGATATGAAAGGGAAAACTGAGAGACAGAGCACTATAGCACTCCTTGTGGTAGTGCTCGGGAACGCTTTACAGTAATTTAAATAATTAATCATTTAAACTAATTAAACACTTGAATTAATTTCTCTGTTCAGGTTTTAAACAGAAATTATTATTATTTTTGTTTTGTTAGTGACTTTAATATACTGTTTGACTTAATTTCTGTCTTTTGTTTTGTAATAAATTCAAAATGCACCATTAGAATGAATAACAATTTTAATAGGAATTAAAAAAATAAAATAAACAAAAAACAATTTTTTATTTTTGTTGGTTTTATAATAAAAAATAATTATTAAAATAATCCATCACCAGAAAGAGCTTTTAAAAAGCAGATTTCTATCTTTGTTTAATAATAATTATATTGTATTATATTGTAATCATAATAATTATATATATATACAGAATGATTCAGTTAATATTGTTTTATTTTGGGGGTTTTTAGGGACAATAAATATTTATTGAATTATTTTCATCAGAATTAGCTTAAAGGTTCAGTCATTATTATTATTATTAGTAGTAGTAGTAGTAATATAATCATTGAAATTAATATGTTAATTTAAATAATTTCTCACTTTTATAATAATTATTATTATTATTGTTATTATTATAAAATTAATTATTGAGAGGAATAATGAGTTAGAAATATTTAATGAAAAAGTAAATATTTATTTTTTTCTTTTTCTCTTTATTATATTAATTTTAGTAATTAATGGCATTTACTGCCAGAATGAACGATACAGAGTTTACAGTTATTAATAAAACGGGGCACACTGGTTTTCACATTTCAAATGTAATTTTTTTTTGTCTTTTGTTTTAAACCATCGTCTAAATGCATGAAATCTTGTGCTACAGTGTTTTCCTCTATGGTCCCTGTGAAACTGACTTTATAGCACATGTGAATCAGTATGGTATGCTCGCATGGTGTTATTCACAAAAATAATCTTCATGCTAAAATCACTTTGAATCAAAGTTAATGTACTTGAGAAAAAGGGTTCTTTGGGAGTTTAGCTGGCTGAAAAAGAGAGAGGTAAAGAGAGGGAAAGAGGGAGGGATGGTGAATCGGGGTCATTAGTTCAGGCGGCTGGGTCTGCTACATTCCTGAGCTTAGAGAGGGGGAGAAACGAAAGATGGAATGTGACTCAGAGAGAAAGAAAGAGGGAGGACCTGAGCGGAGGGACCCTGAAGGGGCAAGAGAGAACAAGAAAAAAAGAGCCGCTTGCCAAGGGAAAGAAAAAGTTTTCAAAAAGAGAGAGAGAGAGAGAGAGCTGGAAACAAATTCTGTGCTGTTATTGGGGGAGGGTATGAGCTGAAGTCATTAAATGTGTTATCAGTTAAAGGGAGGATGGGAAATACAGCTTTGATTTCAGCGGGGATGGTACAGACAGAACATCCACAGATGTAATGCTGATTGCTTCCAACAAATGGCCTTTTAGTTGCACTGTTTGCGTTTGAAAGTTTCTCTTTCTTTCTTTCAGTTCACTGAGAAAACAAACCCAGTGCACTATTGGAGTCTCTGATCGCTGCGATTACGTAAAACCATTCAGATCTACTCCAGGCATTCTCTGGAGAGCTTCTTTTAATCTGTATGATCTAAAAGTTTACATGAGGTTTATGGTTTGGAAACATCTAGCAGAATGTCCAAGCCTCTTTTTCTTTTCTTTTCTTTTTATGTTGTTGAGTGCGCCACTGCCAGCTCTGCCACATTCTCACACACCACTAGGGGTTCATGAAACTGTGGTCTAGAGGAAAGACAAAGACCCTCGGTATCATGTATTTCTGTGTTATCCATCTTACACTTTGCCCTCAGTCACTCTCCGGCCCTGTGCGTGCATATGTATGGGAGTGTAGACGAGGTGCTCGTACAGGTGTGAGCGATGGCCCCGTAGCAGGAAGTTGACAGAGGTCTTGCTTTAATTCAGTGCCGGAGAGGTGTGTACTTATGGCTGCTTGTGCTTGTAGTGACAGCACATGCTCTGTATTATTGGATCCGTGCCTCGTGCTCCGGCCTGCCTCTGAAGCACCATGCTGCCCTCTGCTGCCTCGGCCAGGAGTTGCACACTTAATTTAGCAGTGTGTGTGTGTGTGTGTGGCATAGGGAAAAGTACCCTTAACTGACTCCATCTGACTGACCCGTGCTCTGTATTCTGCAGTGCTGAGCATCAGAGGTGTACAGGAGGAGGACCCTCCAGACCCCCAGATCATGCGTCTGGATAACATGCTGCTGGCCGAGGGAGTGTCTGGGCCCGAGAAGGGCGGCGGATCGGCAGCGGCGGCTGCAGCAGCGGCAGCGGCTGGAGGATCACCCAACGACGGCAGCATCGAGCACTCCGACTACAGAGCCAAACTCGCACAGATCCGTCAGATCTATCACTCCGAACTAGAGAAATACGAACAGGTGAGAAACAGATACTTGTGTGTTTGCGTACATCCAGTTTGGGGTAACACTATTTTAAGGTACTTAGTAGTAGCTGTTGTACTCACATACAACAAAATGTTGACTAAGTTATGGAACCGTCTGTATGTGTGCTGTGTTCAAGTCCTCCTCAGACGTTTGCACTCGTGAGTTGACAAGGTGCATCAGGTGCGATTTAACTTATCTACATAAAATACATTTTTTGAAACTTACATTTTCAGTTTGTGAAGGTCATGTAAACTGAATCATTATGTGTTCTATGGGAATTAATTATACAATAATATAATGTGAGTTTTCAGACTTTGTGGCGGCATTCATGTGCATTCAACTCGTAATTACAATCTATCCGACATGACTTGAACACGCCGTTACAGTTTGTAATTATGTAGATGTAATAGTCAGCTAGACCGCCTGTTGCACAGCTACTTGTATAACCAAAAGATTGTCACACATGCGTAGCGCTGTTTATACAACGTAATTATTAATGTAGAAGTACACAGACATAAGATACTTAAAAACACAAAATAGCGTATTATTAAGATTGTGCTTGAGTGTACTTGATGTATCCAGCTGCTCCGTAGTTTAATACAATTACAGAATAATAAAATAAAATGTATCTAGATTGTACTTAAGTGTACAAGCAGCTGTGTAACACTCTTTGTGTAGCAGCAGCTGCCTGTTACATCTATATAATTACAAACTGGTCCTTAACTTAGTTACATGGTTAGTACAATTTGTTTAGTTTAAGTACAATGGATACTACTTAGTGTAATTGCTCTGTATTATGACACCTTAAAATAAAGAGTTATCTGGATTTTTTAAAATTTATTCCATAAAAGAGCAAAAAAGCTAAAAAAAAAAATATTTCCAAGTTTGTTTGTTTAAAAAAAAAAAAATAATACAAATGTTTCACCATATTATTGTTTTTACTCTTATTTTAATTGAATAAAGAAGGCAGCCTTGGGAAGCATGAGAGACTTCTTCTTGAATCAGAATGTGGATTATTGTTTAGTGTGTATGTAACGATCCTCAAACATGTTTGAAAACAGGCTTGCAGCGAGTTCACCAATCACGTGATGAACCTGCTGAGGGAACAGTCCCGCACACGGCCTATCTCGCCCAAAGAGATCGAGCGCATGGTGGCCATCATCCACCGCAAGTTCAGCTCCATCCAGATGCAGCTCAAGCAGAGCACCTGTGAGGCCGTCATGATCCTTCGCTCTCGCTTCCTCGATGCCAGGTGTGTGTCTGCTTCTTCGATCCTCTTTAGGTTTTATGTGTCTTTATTCGGTGCTGCACTACTCCACAAACCTGTTATCACTGAAACGCTCATTCTTCCATTTACTTTGTCCTCAGACGCAAGAGACGCAACTTCAATAAGCAAGCCACAGAGGTGCTGAATGAGTACTTCTACTCTCACCTCTCCAACCCTTACCCCAGCGAGGAAGCCAAGGAAGAGTTGGCCAAGAAATGTGGGATCACTGTCTCTCAGGTAAGGTCACGCGCGGTCTACAGCTGTACAGTTTTGTGAAATGTCTGTAATGCAGCTGTTACTGTCTAAGTATTTATACACGACAGAAAAGGTCACTAGCAGATACACATCAGTTTCTGTTTAACCATTTTTTCCGTTCTCTTGAAAAGTTATCGGTGGCAGTTAATATCGCACATTTTCGCATGGACGAGTGCTTTTTGCACACATCGCAGGGTTAAGGCAAGTTTATTTATATAGCACAGCTCATACACAAGTCAAAGTGCTTTACATAAAAGGAAGTAAAACACTTAAGAGTTAAGAATAGAAAACGATTATACATCAAATAGAATGCAATCAGTAAATGCACAGCTAAACAGAGGAGCTTGGGTAAAGAGAAGTCTGTCATTATGTACTTGCCCTCATGTCGTTCCAAACCTGTAAGAGTTTAGTTCATTTTTGTACACAGTAAATTTGTTTCTGTTGCTTTACTAAAGGTCCATTACACCAAATCCTTCATGTTTTATAAAGTTCATTAAAACATTGTAAAAATAATTCATATGAACTGAGAAATTTCATCCAGACTTCTGAACAGACATGCTAACTTTATGATGAACTAATTTAATTTAGGTTTTTATTCACACACAGCCTAAACACTGAGCATTGCGTATACCTAGCAGAAGATAGAACACACCAGCATGCATATTAATAAACATATATTCATTTATATTTTGCAAAAGTCTTTTAGGGATGGGTACTGAAACTCGGGCCTAAAGTATAAAAGACTGAAGTATCGATAAGCTCTGACGTTAACAGTTCTGCTGTCGGTACTGCAGAAGAAAAAATACATTTCCTGTTTATTGCTAAATAATCACTCCTTAGCATATTTTAACCTTTTCTAATTTGCGATAATATTAACGGCATTTGCCCGCACTTGTTATTAGCAATCTCACGCGCGAAATGTCCATCGGTTCAGCAGTACACTGAGCTCGCGCACACACAACACCAAAGCTCACGCTTAACAGAGTGACGAACCAAACAATCCAGATCTGTGGTTTTCAACTGGTTTGGCCTTGGGACCCACAGTGCCCCATGATCAAGTTAGAGAATAAAAACAATGCAGATGTATGCGCGCAACAAACACGCCATAACATCTGGCAGGACAAGACAGTTCGCTTTTCTGAGGTGAGAGATTTTATTTCATAACCAGTTACGAAAATAACGATAGAATAAACAATAAACCTGTCAACATCTCATCTGACTGAGACCGCTCATCATCTTTACTTAAGAACGTCTTTCATGCACGTCTTTAAAATAAAACATCTTGCATAAGAAAACATTTATAAAGACTTCCAAAATAACGACCTAAACATCACATAAGCACTCTCTAAATTAATATGTTATAATAATGTTAAGAATTTAATAAACACATTTTGTTTTTTCTTTCACACAAATTAGTTTTTTTATGATTATAAATTTTTTTTTATATTAAAAGACAACATTTTGTAAAAATAAGAGTAGCGGATCGATAAGTGGTATAGATAAAACCTTAACGAAACTCATCCCTAGTAAATCATGACATTATTTTCACTATCGCTTTAACTACAACTGCAGAGTTGAGTTGTGAACTTGTGCTGTGTTCACATCATGTCAGACTCGTCGTAATTACAAGTTTCCCGCTTGTTAAAAGCGCTCGTGTTTGTTGAACTCCTGATTACAAGTTGGAAGCATTTTATGACAGTGCCGTCTCCTCCCACATAGCTGTTGTGAAGTCAAAACAGCCAAAATAGCAGCAGCTTGAAAGGTTACAGTTAGCGACTTCTACACGTCTCTGTTTGATCTGTGCGGGGAACTACGTTTACTGATAATAGAAGAAACATTGCAGCTGCTGTTATGTTTGTGTGATCAGAAAAGCTACAGCCGACATTAGATGGCCATAAATACACAATGGAACTTTTTGAATGAATTACTCTCACTCTCACTCACTGAGAAGTCATTTTTTTGAGACATCACACACATTATTTCGCAAGAAGGAAGTTGTGTTCAATATTTCACAATGTCAGATGAGCTACACCGTTCCCAGAGTGATTCAGCCGTGATGAAAACAAGAGGCTGGAAGCAGCGACGAATGGAACCTATTCATTTAAGTGTAGTTTTGAAAAGGTTTAGGTTTCATTTGTTTAAACAGTGCTGTGGTCAAATATTTACAATGTAAAATCAGTGTTTTATATTTGAATACATTTTAAAATGTGATTTATACCAGCTGGTTTTTCAGCATCGTTACTCCTGTTTTCAGTGTCACACGATCCTCCAGACATCATTTTCATGTGCAGATTCTTTATGGAACGGTTTTCTGTGGAATAATACATTTTCCCAAGATTCTATTGATGAATGAATCAATTCAAAACAACAGCATCTATTTGAAATGGAAGTGTTTTGTAACAATGTAACAATCAGTTTACTGCTTGTGTGGAAATTATTACTTGCATGACAAACAAATCTGACCCGAGCAGTGGTGTAAACTCTGCCGTTGAGTGAGTAAGGTCAGCAGAATGCCGTGGCGTCTGCAGGATGAGAGTTCTGCTGCGTTCATGCCATATGGTAATTATTGTGGTTTCAAGATGACTCACGTGAGGTTCAACTTAACTCTTCTCAGCTTCTTGAACAGGGGATTCACCGTTTATACAGCGACAGTCAACAAAATGAACATAGTGTGACAGAATGTTGAGAACAACAACTAAACAGTATGAACACTCACATAATGTGTTTTTTTTATTATTATAATACATTACAGTATCTGTGTATATGCAACATTTTTCAGCGATTATGCCATGAACGCACCTTTCGTGTCAGTATCTTGTGAAATTCCACTTTTTTGGAAATGTACAGCAGTGTCTCATTAGATGTTTCCTGTGATGAAATTGTGGTCTGAATGGAGTTGTTTCCCCCTCAGGTCTCGAATTGGTTTGGCAACAAGAGAATTCGGTACAAGAAGAACATTGGTAAGTTCCAGGAGGAAGCAAACCTGTACGCCGTTAAAACAGCCGTGGACGCTGCCAATGTGTCGGCACAGGCCAGCCAGGCAAACTCTCCAGCAACACCCAACTCAGGTAAAGTGCACAGCAGCCCTCCCATCATCTCTAGCCGATAGTGAAACTACACTGCGCACATCGCTTGCCACAATCACTCTCGGTCTACATTTCACGCTATGTTCATTCCACCTCAGTTCTGTTTTTCGTCCGTCCTCAAGTCTGCTCTTGTCTGTCTTTTTCCCTGTCGTGGAGAATGCCTGTTTGTTGGTATGTGCTGGGTGAGATTTAGATGTTGCCGATCTGGGCCACGCTGTAAAACTGATCCGATTGTATCTAGGCAACGGCTGTTTTGTAAACGCGAGCCGTCATAGCGTGATAGTTTTCTCTGGGCCTGGGAGGTAGGGCGGCAGTCATCGCGCATCTGTAGAAATGCGTTTATGAATGGCTCTTATTAGGCGTAACATGAAGCAGCGTTTAGTTCAAGGTTACATAACATCACAACTTGACTCGGTAATATGACATGGTGCCGACAGCATGTTAATTCGCGATCACAGATTTCAGGCTTAGGTAGGCTTATGCCAGACTTGTTCATTTGTTATGAAAAATCATATTTTTTGTTTTTTTATCCATGATGTTAAAGAGTGAAAAAAATACAAATGAACACAACATCATCTCGTTTGATTAAAGCAGGGTTTCTCAAACCCATATACGAGTCAAACCTATATATAGCCAAAAATAAATATTAAACATTTTCCCCTGATTTACTACATTTAAACACTAAAATGCCGTTCAGTGTATCTTGACAGGCATATTTACTACAAAAATTCAATTTATGACACATTCAGAGATTATGAATTTTGAATCATCCCAAATACTAATTAGTTGTAATTTTAAACACGTAAAAAAATTGAATGTGCTTCCTTATTCTTTTGTATATTTGAATGCGTACAAGTCAGAATAAGCATCTTGTTTGGATTTTAGTTTTTTTCCCACATAAATATTGTTACACTGAATGACAATGTAACATTATTTTAAGCTAATTTTGACATTTTATTCTCTAAGAACTTGCTTTCTATGGACATGAAATCATTTTTGTGAATTTCTTTGGATGAGGACATCTTTTATATATATATATATATAAAATTTGTTTTTGTAACTTATGAATTATTAATTAGTATTATCCATACAAAAACAGTTACTAAAAAACTAAATCTATTTATTTTCCTGCATGTCATGTGAACTTCCTGAAGCTTAAGTATATATTTAAGGTAAAGGGAGTTTGGGAACTGGAATAGGAACCCTAGATTGAAGAACTGAATTGTGTAAATGAAGATTGTTAAGTCTGTTAAATTTCCATTACGTCACATAAACTCACTCAAGATTGTTTTAGTCATACCGCTCACTCTCACCCCTGAGCAAGTCGGCATTCACTTTCATGTCTGGTTTTGCATGGCTGTTTCCTCTAAGGCTGTGCCAATAACCAGTAACTTTCCGTTGATGACTAACATAGCCTCTTTTATTTATTCATTTATTTATTAATCTCTGCCGAAATGACTGATGCTGTGTTTGTTTGTTTAACATTTTCATGTGATTTTCATATGCACACGACACACACACACACACTTGGTTAGAGTAGTTGAACCTCTATTTGCTCAGGAAGCAGAATGGAGAAGGTAGGTGATTTAACTTGGTATTGTCATTTTTAACAATCCTCGCTCACCACGTATATTTTTAAACCCCTCCTCCACATATCCTGTTTCACATCCTGCGGTCAGCGCACCAACAATGCATCTAGAGGAAGTAGGATGTCAAGTTGTATACCTTCATGTAAAGCAACAGTCCGCATCAGCACATAACGTACTTCCCGTTCTTCACCTGTTTTGCTCTGCCGTCTCTAGTCAGCGGAAGTAGTCAAAAACAGTCTTGTCTCTCCAAATGCTGTCCTAATTTTCACGCCCAGCATAGACAGCAGGCAGATTTTCACACACACACTGTAGGCTTCTCTGAAGGCCGAGCCGGGCAGGGTTGCGTGCCTGATGGGCTGCATGTATTGCTGCAGGGTCGTCTGGGTCGTACACCCTCTCTCACGCAGGAGACGCCTACCTCGGGCTGCGTTCACTCAACGGGGATGGCGTCAGCGTCACTCCCGCTGGGCAGCAGCAGCAGCAGGTAGGCACTGAGGACGTCCCCTCAATGCCCTTCCTCTTCCATACCTGCTCACAGTCTAGTGCTCTCTTCCTCTTTCCCCAAAGCTACAGCCCCGACCCGTGACATCCGCATTAGCTCCCACCCCAGAGCGCTTCGGAGTGTAGAGCTCTGTCCTGAAACCCACTCCACCGTCTTCCCTGTGGCATTGCTCCATTTCATTTTTTTCATCAGTCATCCACAGTCATGTCCTTAGCCAATCCTTTGTCTCCTTCCTGTTAGATGAAGGGCTCAACAGTAAGTCTGATGTCCCAAGGTGTTTCTGCCCCATCACGCTACTACCGCATGTGTTTGCAAATTTAGAAATGTAACGTCCTGTGAATTTTTTTCTTTCTATAAATACTTTATATGGGAAAAAAATATATATGTAATTTTTTTTTTTTTAATTAATGGCATATTTAATTTAAGTAATCTTTTTATTTTTTAAAGAAAGGCTAGGTTATTGTTATGCTGGCTAAATTCTTCACAGTCCACAGCCATCACTAAATGAAGCCGAATGTATTTATATAATCTGTGGCGTAGAACCATAAAATGTTCCTCCAATCACATCTCTCGCTCCGGGGACTATGATAGGCCCTCCTAAATGCCGATTAAAGGGTTACTCCACCCCAAAATGAGAATTTTGTGACAAATCTGGGCTTCCTTCAAAACACATCTTTACTGTTGAGCCCTTATATAGTGTTCTGTTGCCACAATGTCAGTCACTTGTGTTGTTTTTGTACTTCACCTTTCCAGCATCTGGAAGGAACCAGCCCTTGTGTGTGTGTGTGTGTGTGTGTGTGCTTTAAGTACTTTCAAATGTGTTTCTAAATTAAATGCGTATCTGAAATGTG